>OZ035882.1:17661614-18181614 GCA_964034835.1 Muscina levida | reverse complement strand
TTTTTGTTATTTGTTTTATATATAATATTATTCATATACATATAAATATGTATAATTTTTTTTTCATATAAATTTAAGTATTACCTTAGTCACATTACATTTTGTTAAGTCATGTATGGTTTAAGTTGAACTTTATTGTTAAGGCATTAAGGTTTTATAATTGCATTAGTTATTAATTGTAATTAAGCTCAAATTTTATTATATGTTTATAACAGAAAAAAAAACAAACACAACATTAAATCTTATTAAAACTACAGCATTGTGTGATTTATTAACAATTTAGCTTGAAAAAGTTTACTGATGCCAATGGTGCTTCAGTAGTGGTATACTATTGTTGCCTTTTAGTATAATTTTGTCTTACAACATTATTAATTTATAGTTGATGCTTTCAGAATATTATTTGAATGCTTCACTTGTCAAATCGATGAACTCCATAAAACATAAAGCTGATATTGTTTTTTAAAACTTCTGCTAAATTATAAAGTGTTATAAATGATGTAAAAATTTTAAGCTGTAAGAAGAGTTCAGTAGTATTACTTTTTATTAATAGAAATTCTTTTTTTATGAATAAAAGTATGCAATATCGGTGATTTGAAATTAAAAAAAAAATCTATTAGTGGAGTTAATCGATTTGACTTTTGCGTCATTCGGTTAGTAATTTACATCAAAATATTTTAAGTCACAATTTTTTAAATTAATATTTGAAATTAGTTACTAATAATTTAAACTTTTTATTTTTAAATGCCAACAATTTTGTTTTGGCTCTCTAACAAGGACTTAACAGAGATTTGAAAGACGAAATCACGAAGAATTTCGTCTTATATCCCAATAACTTCTGTTTCGCATCGTAATCAATATCTTAATACATATTACAAAAAGTTTTCTAGTGCAAAGGGAATAATTTAAAAGTTAAGTGGATATTTACTCTTGCCAAAAATAGAGGGTTTTGTTTGACACTGCGGCTCTGGTTACTACATATGAATGCTTGACTTGTCAAATTGATTAACTCCGTTTAACATATGGTAAGTTAAAATTGTATTTTTAAAACATCTGTTAACCTCTTGAGACCGTCGTTTCACATATATTTATTAAAGTTTTAAAAATTAACGGAATGTTTTGGTAAATAGCCCATAGGGTTTTTACTTGCTTTAGACTACTGACCATCCCAAAAATATTAACAGGTGGCTTAGCTTCGAAATTGAAGCCATTATTTTTGCATTCGAATTTGACACTTCGAAGAAGTTTATATTAGGTTTTGGCAAACATTGTAAAATGTCTTTAAAACATTGAGGGGTTTTAGTTACGTTGATAATTTTTGTAGTTTTCTTTTGTAAATTAGCTGGGTAATCGTGTAAAAAAATAAATTTCGAATATTTTCTTGGTTGAAAATGGCAGAGTTTTGAAACCTGAAGTACACATTTGTGATAAATTTAATGATAAATGATGTAACAAATGTTCTGTAGTGTTAATTTTTATTATCGGAGTTTTTTTTTTTTTAATAGAAAAAAATTTAGTTTAAATAGTAAAATATCAAAAAGTAGAGTTAATCGTTTTGGCAAGTAAAGCATTCATATATAAGTATAAGTTGAGGTTTGTTTGTTAAGTGTACTCTAATGTTGCTAGAATATATTCGTGATCTCAAACCATAACAGCCTAACTCGAGTTATGACAACATTGAGTGTGTATTAAAAAACGTGCTTGAATACAATAATTTAAAATCTTTGTTTTATAAAGTAAGTAAAATATAACTGTAGCTTAAAATCTATAAAATTGTTAAACCAAAAAATACCATTTTAAACTTTTAAGCGCCCCATAGACTAGTACTGCTGCAGTTCAAGCCGATGAACCTCTTGTATAGATGTTTGATTGAACTTTTCGATACACATGCATCAATCATCATTTTATTTTCAATTTTGAAATGGTAAGACATTTGAGTATTTCTCTGTTTTAAAATTCCTATCACTACATTCTTTTGAAATTATTTTTCATAATGCCGTAAAAGACTGGTACAACTGTTAGCTTTTCCGTTTTTTTTTATTGATCACACAAAATAATTATTAAATGTCTTTGTTTACACTTTTATAGTACAGTTTTCAAAAATCTGACATATTAGACAAATTAATAAACGAAGTTCATCTGATTGATAGATGTTCATATTGAAATCAAAACTGTTTCGATTTTCATACTGCATTGTCCGTCTGACTTATACTTTCTCATGCTGACTTAAATTTACCAATACACACATAATGCCGTTCATGTGGCAGAACTCGTCGGTAGGGCGCTTTATCTACTCTCCTAAAAAATTGTGACCACGGATATTTCTTGTTACTTGATAGTTAAGCTTAAGAGCCGAGCCATCTTATTTTGTGTGGTTTTTCCTTTAGCCGTTTGGTCTGGGCTGCACTGTTTGATGCCAAAATAGAACGAATTTCAAAAAATTGCATCGTATCACACAACTTCCCCATATAATAAATCTTCACCTCCGTTTCCGAGATTCTACCTTTAGCCGTTAGTTCTTTGGATTTTATAAGTTTTATCCTCTTTTTCGACTTTTGCCTCTAAAAGTGTGACTTTCGAAAAATCTTGTCATTTCGCACAACTACACCATAATAAAAACAACATTTTATTTTCGATATTCTACCTTGGGTTGTTTGGTCCGAGTAATGGTCTTTTTTAAGCCCTAAAAGTTTTAAAGCGCTAAATGTAAAAAATTTTAGAAATCCCTACGGTAGCTCTTTAATTCTATACGGAGCATGCCCATGCCGATTTAAATGATTATAGCTTTAGCCATTTTCTCTGGTGATGATACCAGTTTTATCCCTATTTGGGCCTTTTTACCCATAACAGTAAAATTTTTGAAAAATTCTTTGGGGCAGCTCTATAATACTATAGGGAGCTTGTCCAAGTCCGTTTTGACCTTTTTTTACACCTAAAAGCTATAGCTATAGGCAAGGGCCCGTATATGTTTTCGTGATTATGGTCTGGGTGATGGTACCAGTTTTGTACCTTTTTGGACCTTTTTTACCCTTAAAAGTACCTATTTCAATAAATCTCTTTTTAGCTAACGTCTACACTAATCAGCCCCGATTGGTTAGGGCGCTGATGAATCACCCTGCTATTCAGTCACTAAGCAGTTCAAACAAAAATATAAGAATTAAATATAATTTAAAAAAATACTGAATAGTTCAAATAAATAAAATAAATAAATATAAATAAAATTAGTTAAAATTTATAACATTTCGTTTTTTACTATAATTTGGATTTTTATATTCGAAATTTAAATTTTAAAATTAAAAGTAAAATTTAATTATAAAAAAAAAATATTAATATTAAATAATTGATTAAAATTTAAAATGAATTTTGTTTTTCTAATTTTTATTCTTTTTAATTAATTAGATTTTTTATTAATTAAATTTCATATTGTTTTTAATTTAATTATTGGAATAATCTGCAATCTATAAGTTTTGAAATCTATTTTTTTGTAAATGATTTTTGAAATAACCTATAAGTTTTTGCGACGCTTTTAATACCTACATACCCATTTTCATAATTTACGAAAAAAATATTTTTCCTAGGATATACGAAAAAAATTGTTTTTAAAAAAATCCTGCGGTTTTGCCTGCGGCGCTATTGCAACATTACCATTTACACAAAAAACTCGCTTTTTCTAATAATTTTAAATGTTCTTCAACTTTTCCGCTTTTTTCCTTTTTTATACAATTTTTTTTAAATTTCTTTTTTAAAATTTTCTTGAATTTGCATATTTTGTCCTGATTTTTACAATTTTGAATTTTTTTTAAATTTTCTGCTTTCGAATATTTTTTTTTGAGTTGTTTTTAAATATTTCTTAACATTGTTAATTTTTTTCCTTAATTTTTTAAATTTTTTCTCAATTTTCTTATTTTCATTTTTTTCCCATATGAGCTTTTTGGGCTCTTTATTTTGTTTAAAAAAATCGCGCGATTTTAATTTTTAAAATTTTCTCTTACATTTTTTATATTTTATTTTTCTATTTTTTCTAGAATTTTTCAATTTATGTCCATAAATTTTTCTAATTTTTTTTATGATTTTTTCACAGGTGCATGTAACAAATTGATATAATTTAAGATAAATGTGTAGTTGTGTTGCTTGACACCATCTCTATCTACTAGCATGAGATGAGATCAAATTTTGCTACCAGTGGGAATATCTAGCGGAAAAACAATAAGTCATTCCTAAGTTTCCAATTGAATTTGGACTTGGAAGGCGAATATCGAAATTAACTTTTTCTCACTTGCTGCACCCTTTTGCCTCAGACCCTCTCAATTGAAATTAGGAAATTACATTTGTTTTTAAAGCATTCTTTCTGCTTCCACTGAGTGTAATATTTACTTTGTGGCAAATTAGAATCAACTCTATTACGATTCGCAACCACCAAACTATCGTAGATGCTGCCGTTACATTAGCACAAAATAATGTTGCATACTTTAGGGATCAAATCAGGCAGAACACTAGATATGAGGTATGATACTGAAACTGTTATAACTGCTGTATACATAAAATAACAAACGAACCCATTTGCAAAAATTGAGCTTAATTACAATTATTATTACCAAGTAAAATATTATTTAATTTAATTAATAGTTATTCTTAGAGATGATATATGGAGTGCAAATTCTTAAAAGTCGTATGTCTGCTCTCAAAATTAACTGATAAAACCTCTAAAACACGATTCCTTCTATTTCATTTTTCACTTTATTTTAGTTATAATTGACGAAGTAATTTTTTGTTTTAAATACAAGTCGCATTATTATTTTTTTTTATTTATACTTAAAATAAAGAAAAATCTTTAAGATTTTGCCCCATCTATTGATGTAGTATAAAAAAATTGTGGTGTTATACAATACAAACAAAATCGGACTGTGTCTATTAATGGAATATACTTATAATAATAAATGTATTTTTTTTATTATTACTATTATTATTAGTGTTTAAGTGTTTTTAATGTTTACAATGTTTACTGGCAACGGAAACATCAGAAGTTTCTAACAAAAATAGACAAAAATAATATTTTAAATATTATACACGAATTATACAATATAAAACAAAAAAGAATTCATACAAATTTGTTACGAAAGATATAAATAAATGAAAAAAAAAATATTGTATTTATATATATTTAATAAATGTACAACAAATGGAATTAACTGGTTTCAAATAAAGTGATAATTAAACACTACTAAGCACGTTTATGTATTTGTTATTTGGTATTAAAGGTAAAAATGGTTCAAAAATGTTTATTTCATGTGAAATAAGTATAAAATATTAGTTTTAACTAATAACTAAGAGAAATGTTATACCAAACAATAAAATTGGAAAAAAATATATTTTTTGGTGATACTTTTCTTATTTTGTAATATTTTTTTTATCATTAATTTCAAGTGTTTTTGTATTTTTTAATTAATAACAACAGTATGAAAAAAATTCGACATTAGTATTCCAACTTTATAATATTTTTGAGTAAAAATGTTTCGGACAAAGAAAATACGATTTTTTCCATAATTTCTATATTTTCCTTATTTTCTATGAAAAAAAAAAATATAAATTTTTTTTAAATATTTCGTTTTTTAGCCGCTCCCTACCAAGGAAAAATATTTCTTAATTTTATTTATCGGTAATTCGATAACTAATACAGATATCGATGAAAATGTTTCTATAAAAACCGCTGAAAAATCAATTATTTTTACAAACAGGCCAAAAATTGAGTTTTTATATTACACTTAATTTTTTTTTTTTTTGTTGATAACTATAATGTCAATTTTATGTTATTTAAAAATATTACAAATATTAATTTGTGGGTTTTGGATAGAGTGTACAAAACCGGAAGGAAACCGGCAAACCAGTTTTTTTGCTCAGCCGGTTTTTTCTTAATATAGATTTTTAAATAACCGTTTTTTTGAGGTCGGGTTATTCGGTTTTGACAGTTTTTTGAAAATGTGAAAATCACAGCATAAAAACAGTTTTCTTAAAAATTTCTGAAAATTGTATTTGTATTTTTTTAATAACAAATTTTATTAATCTACTTTTTCTTTAAGTACCTTTAAATAAGTCTTTGTGTAGCTAATAAATACTGGTATATTGGTATATATTATGGAATCATGTTTAAACTAAATACTCTGATTAATTTTCGTAAAATATATATAGATTAAATAGAGATTTTTAAAAACTTTTGCTAAAAAATGATTCAAGATTTTTAACTTTTTATTTTATGTATAATTATAATTATGTATAATTTCGGTTCTATGTAGAGTTTCTCTCCCGGGATTTCCCGGGCGGGAATTCCCGGGATTCCCGGTCATTTTTAATTCCCGGTTTCCCGGGAAATTCGTCCGGGATTCCCGGGAAATTAAAACACCTTAGGCAGATCAAATTTTAGAAGCTTTAAAGAAGCGAATTGAAGAAAGAAGTGGCAAGCGACTTTATACTTTAGTGAAGTATCTTAAAGATCCAACAATATTTGATAAGAAAGCTAATAACTTATTTCTAACTGCTTCAGAACAAAATGTGATCGCGTACGCTAACTTTTTAAAGAAGACGTTAACGACGAAGTTCTGGAATCGGACGAAATTTCTATTTGTGACATTAGTACCGAAAGACCATTTGATGATATATATTTACCGATGCCATCATCAAGTAATAGACCACTTAATTACTCGATAAAAAAAGGATTTACAATTTAACGATGCAAGGAAAAGCAACGGAAAATGTCACCATTTTATTGAATGCTATTCTGACAATAAGGCCAACATCAGTTGAAAGCGAGAGAATGATTTCAACAACAGGGCAATATGTAAATAGAATTATATACAGACTGTCTGATGAAACTATTAACGCTCTTTCTGTTTTAAAAACGTATTTTCAAAATGACAAATTAACTTTTATTGTTTAACTAATATTTTCATATACATATACATTAAAATTAATTTTTTCGTTTGTTATGTTTTTGTTTGTAATGTTTTTGTTTTACTTGCAGCTTGTAATATAAAATATTATACTGCAAAATTGAAAAAAAATTAACATCGTTTGTCTTGTTTTTGTACTGCGCGAAAATTCCCGGGAATTCCCGGGATCCCGGGAAAGGCAAAAATTTTTCCCGGTTTCCCGGGAAATGAAAAGTCCGGGAAAAAGAGAAACTCTAGTTCTATGATGACCCCCTCAAATGAAAGATATTTTCCAGACGAATTCAACGATGTTATTTTTAAGTTCCTACGGGTCTCCAGTTGGAGCCATTTGAATTTCCGGGATATACCAAAAAAAACACTTTGCCTGCGGCGCTACTAAACCCAACATATCAATTTCCAATCTAATTTACAAAAAATGTTTGCCTACGGCGCTACTACAACCATCTCAACCGTTACAACTCTAATTTAAAAAACAAATAATATTTTAAAGGGATATATAAAAAAAATAAAATATAAATAGCTTTTTTTTAAAATATTTTTCAAATTTTGATGACATTTCATTTTTCTATAGAATTTTTCAATTCATTTCCTTAAATTATTCTAACATTCCATGATTTTTTCCCATTTTTTCAAATTTTTTACGGAGTCTTTCGGAAAAGATTATTTTTTTTTTAAAAAATCGCGCGGTTTTTAGATTTTCTATTTTTTTTAGAATTTTTCAATTTATATCCTTAAATTTTTCTAACTATTTGCATGATTTTTTTTCACATTTTTTTAATTTTTTTTTTGTTGTTTCCCGGAAATTTGAATGGGTCCAGGAGACCCGTAGGAACTTAAAAATAACATCGTTGGATTCGTCTTGAAAATATCTATCATTTGAGTACCCACACATGGGGGGTCATCATAGAACCCAAGGGGCCCCTTTTATACTAGCTTTGCCGGCATGTGTTGCTCCATCTATTGCCTATATCTCTCAGTAATAAAGGGAGCATTCTTCTGACAAAAGCATTGTTAAAATCGGATAAGTAGTTAAGAAGATTACCCGATAGATACAAACTCACAAAGATCTCATTTTTAAAATTTTAGTATAGAATAGCTTTCCCGGCACGCGTCACCCCGCCACTACTTAAATGTGTATGCCCATTTTTTTAAATAAAATGTAGCTTATATTAGTCAGTGTTAAAGTAGCATTCTACTGTTGAAAGAATTTAAAAAATCGAATGAGTAGAAGATTACCACCAAATATTGATATATTTTTAACTATGTTTACCCCGCTTATAAATGCCATATATCACCTGTTGGCAACACTGCTGCTGATTCAGTAGTATCACTCGGACTCTTTTCTCTCTTTACCTGCTAAGCTCTTTGGCTTTTTGTATGCCTCACTGGGGCTCTCTCTCCCTCCCATCTTGTAATTTAAGCCAAATTTAGATTCCAACTGAAACGTACCATGGTTAGTTAGTTTATAAACGACATTCGACACGTGCGGTTCGTGAACACGGAATACGTTAAAGGGAAAAAGTAAAAAAGAAAAAAACTAAAGAATATAGTTAAACTAAATAAAGTAGAAGAAAAAAAAAACAAAAAAACGCGACGAACAAAAAATCTAATACGATTTATACGATAGAAAAGCAACAAATATAAAGTGAGATATTGTTGCTGCATTTACAGTGGTTTTACTTACTTATTGTGAGTGGACGAGTGTTCGTGTGTTTGTGTGTGCATGAGAGAAGTTTGCATTATTATGTCCCCCAATCTATGGGAATGTCTCCCTGTCTAAGCGCGTGTATTCTATGCTGGCTATAGTTTTGCTTATGTTACCTCTGGTTGCTGTTGTTGACATTTAATGCAATCATTATAAACAAAACATAACGAAAGAATTGAAGTAACAGAAAAAACAACAACTGACAAATACTGAAGAAGAGCCACTGCGAGAGGAGTGTAGATGACATGACTATTGTGTTTGAACAACAACAACAATAGGAATAGCTGCAGTGAACCGAAAGTATTGTGTTACAACAACTATAATAAAAGAAGCGCAACATAATAACAAATTATAAAAAAATGTAATAAAAAAAAGTTTGAAAAAAAAATAAAAAATACAAAACAACAACTAAATCATATACATACTACTTACAATATTTGCTACAACAGTTTGGTGCATAATTTTTAGCGTGGAACCATATCAACATTTGCTAGTAGTTGTTGCTGTTGTCGTTATTTACTTACCTTTAATTTGTATTTTATATACCAAAAATTTACCATAACCGGAAGGTAGTGTTGTCTGTTGTCTGTTTTTTTAACGTTTGCTTACCATTGTTGTTGTAAAGATATTACCCCCACCACCACAACAACCACCACAGAAACAACAAGTGTACTATAACAAATACAACACATACAAGATTGAATTCATAAAATACGAAAATAATTTCCATACGTATTTACTCTGATAGTACTAACAGAGTACTTAGTACGGTTCAACTCTCATTGGATGTGCATAGAAATAAAAAAAAAATACAAATGTTTGTTACTTATTCAAATTCTCATAGTTGTGGGTGAAGTGTAACGATTTACATAGAAATATAGAAAATAAAATAGAAAAAACAACCACAATAGCTATACTAATAATAGCAGCCAGCAGTGATTAATACAAGTAAAACCAACAACAATTAAAACGAAAGATACTGTGTAATTTATATAAAACAAGTGGCGAGTATTTTGGAATACAACTTCCATATGAGATAGAGACGATTTCAGCTAAAGGTAAGAAACAATTTTATGACATTGTACCGATAATAGTCTAGTGATTTAGTAAAAATCAATCATGTTGAACTTCAATACAAAAATGCATAGGTGGATTTAAATATAAGCCAGGACAAAGCTATGGCAAAACACTACACTCAAAAAAAAAAAATCAAGTTTTCCGTACTTAAATCATTCCCAAGCGGTGTCAAAAGTACGGCAAGTACGGATTTTCTTAAATCCAGTACAAACGGAAAAACCTAGCTTGGAATTCTTATTTGTAGATGTTATTAAGTCCTGTGGCACTTGATTTTTAAGTATAAAATTTTTAATAATAAATGACATTAAGCCTGATGGGGCTTGATTTTTAAGTATAGAATTCTTGAATATAGATGGCATTAAGCCTATTGGAGTTTGATTTTTATTAAATACTTTGCTTTTTTACTATCATGACAAACCTTAAGTGTTATAATATCCACGAAATTCATGAGAAGTCAAACACACTTGTGCGAAAATGGCATCAACGAAGATCACACGTCACTGGATTCGCACAATCTCTTAAGATATTCATACTTAATTGGAGAATTTATGCGCTTAAATTTCACTGTAAGACAAATTTAAACTTTTGACCTCACCCATGATCAAACTGACCAAAATCTGAAAATATAGCTAAAATAAACATATACGTATCTCCCAGTTTTTCTAGATCAGCTCGTTTAAGTTTTTTACGAGCAATTTAATTTTTGGAGAAAAGCTCCCATACAACGACTCGAAAGTGACTTCCTCCTTTTCGCAGTACTCAGACAGTTGTTAACAGATTTTGATGAATTTTTTTTAATGTATTTCAAATGGTCAGGATGTGGTTTTGACCAATCCCAAATTTAAAATTTGTCACAAACAAATAGTCAACAGATTTTGATGAATTTTTTTTTTTAATAAGTTTCAAATGGACAGGAGCGGTTTCTGACAAAGTCCAAATTTATAATATGTCAAAAATTAAAATTGTCACAAATTTTTTTTAAATGTGTTTTAAATGGCTGGGAACTGGTTCTGACTAGCAAAATGTGTTGACAAATTAAATTTGTGACAAAATTTGTGAAAAATTAAATTTGTGACAAAATTTAAATTTGGGCTTCTTCAAAACCCTCTCCTTGCCTTACGAAAAACAATAAAAAAATTCATCAAAATCTGTTAACAACTCGCAGAATTTTCAGAACAGGAAGAAGTCACTTTCAAGTCGTTGTATGGGAGCTTCGCTCCAAAAATTGAATTGCTCGTAAAAAACTTAAATGAGCTGATCTAGAAAAACTGGGAGATACGTATATTTTGATTTTAGCTATATTTTCAGAATCTGGTCAGTTTGATCATGGATGAAAAATCGTGTCGTACAGTGTTCAAGAACGATTTTTGCAAAAAAATAAGAATTTTAAACTTAAAATTTAAGCTAAGAGAGTAAATGTAATTTCTCTTCTTAAACATTTTTTTCTCAGAGATTTATGTACTATTTTTTACAAGGGTCGGGAAACGATACTTTTTTTGTTTCTAACAAAAATAAATAACTTTGTAGTTGAATAATATTTTTCAACTCAAAGATTTCTAACAATGTTCGTTTGAAAAAATAACTCTCATGTTCAAAATAAATAAATAACAATGAAATAAATAAATAATAAAATTTTTATTTTGAACAAACATAAATAACATTCAAATTGAATATTTTTTTCAACTTTAGAGTTGAAAAACTTTTCGAACAATGTTCGTTTCAAATTATTGCAAATATACATTTCTATACATACATTGAAAAACCTAAGATATGTCCAGTGATAAAGTCATTAATTACTAGTAATCTCGTCTTCTATAAATATGCATCAAATTGATTATTTGAAGGTATTCAACAAAACTCAAAGTACCTGGCCTCAGTTATTAGCGATGGTATAGTAATACTAAACATGCCACTTCTGTGTATGTTAGATGTGCAATAACTGCGCACTTTTTAATGCGAGATGGTCGATCATATCTCATTCGATAGATGCAAAGGAGTTTTCTGAAATATTAGATTTTTGTCCCAAATATGTTTGTTAAAAATTCTCAAGGTAGTGTATCCCATTTGAATAGTTATATCTTATCTCAAAACAAACATATTTCTTGGGTATAATTTGGGCGAAACCATATTTAAATTATTTCAGTTTTCATATGATATTGAATAGTTCATTATTTTTTTTAACATGAGCGTTCAATATTTTGTTTCAACAATGATAAATAACTTTATTTAGAACATTTGTTCGTTATTTAGTTTTTTCATCGGTTGAAATTTTTTTACTGAACACAAGAGTTTAATATAATTTCGAACATTTGTTGAATTCAAATAGAACAATTGAATTGAACATTTGATTTTGAACTTGTAATTTTGTTTTTTTATGAGGAAAAAATTCAAAAATATTGTATTAATATCGGATGTCTCATTTTTTATTCTTACTTTGAGTCAGATATTACTTGATATTTATAATAAGAATTTTTTGTTGACAAGTTCGTTCTTAATATTCTCCAATTATATTCGTACATACTTAATTGGAGGATTTTATTCTTATTTTAATAATTTCTACAAAGATTAATTGAAGATTTTTATTCTTACTTTAAGTCAGAAAAAACTTGATATTAATTCTAAGAATAAGTTCGTACTCAAAATTCTGTAATTAAGTTCGTACAAACTTAATTGGAGAATTTCATTCTTATTTTAACAATTTATACGCTTACATTTTTGAACTTATCCCGTTTGTACTTGATTTAAGAATAATTAGTACTATTCGTACTTAAATATTTAAGTACTTTTTCTGCAAAAAATAAGAATTTTAAACTAAAATTTAGAATGCGATTATTTTTTCTGTGCAGATAGTATGCAGATAATGTACATAGTACATAGACAGAACGTTATTAGATTTATGAGCTACAAGGACTTAGCCAATTTAAAGATTATGACATTAAATAAATGCTTTATTTGCCAAATTGATTAACTCCATAAAACCGAAATTCTGATAAATTAAATTAAATAAAGTGTTTTCCAATAAGAGGTGTTATTTTGGTATTCAAAGAAAAATTTAATTTTTTGAGATAAATGATCGGATGTATATTTCATAATAAAGAGAAAGGTATTCCGTTAATAATGAAAAACAACATCAGCCAAATGGCCACAACGAGCACACTTACAGGACCATATCTTTATCATGAAATTTTCCATAACCAAATAGCAAAGTGGCTGCCCTATGTCCTCGATAGCCTCACGAATTTTATCTTTGAGGACTTGAATAGACGCTTGGTTGTTGATGATAGCTCTTGAACTACGGTTAAAATCGCGGGACAGACGGTCGGATACTCCCAAAAATGGGAAGATTGTACGAGAGGTGGGAGTAGATTTTGAACGATTTTACTCATTTTAGGATTTAACTTCCGCTTTGAAGATAGAAGATTGCATATAAAATTTCAGCTTGACAGCTCTCGAACTATGGTAAGAATCGCGGGAACAGACGGGCACTCCAAAAAGAGGAAGTTTTTATCAAAGGTGGTAGTAGTTTTTATCCGAATTTACTTATCTTAATACTTAACCCCCGCTTAGACGATAGAAGCTTGCATACCAAATTTCAGCTTGATAGCTCTTAAACTACGGTTGTAATCGCGGGGACATAAGGACGCGCATCTTTAAATCTACTGAGATTTCGGCACTGATCATTTATGAATTATATATATATATATTATCAGAACTAACAGCCTCCTTATGGGCGTTACAAATGGAATAACAATCTGATTTCAACCTTCGGTCCGAGAGTGCGTGTTCACCTTTATATTGTTATGTTATATCCAAAAGATATAATTTTTTAACATTAGTTGTTTTAGGAGTTGTGCTATTAAAAAAAAGAATTTCACAATATATTTAATACTTTTCTATTCAAAAGAAAAAGGACATTAAAATTTTGTATTAGTTTGCTTTATACCGTAGTCAATGGATTTTAATCCATTTTTACTTATTACAACACCATTTATGAATCTTGTTTTTGTCGTTTTGTTTAACATATCACATGCAATCCGTGATGCTACAAAAACTCTCGTACTTAAAGTCACACTAATGCACACACTTTTAAATCTTAGCCACGTACGTGACGTTGACCTTACACTTACCGTCAAGATTGCATCTCTTAATCTCTTTTTCACTCAAACACTTTCATTACCCACAACCTAAGAAAGAAACACAGACACAAGAAAGAAAAACGCACAAAAAAAAAAACACTTTGAAGTCTCCTACAAAACTCAAAAAGAGGTTTGAAAATTGCCCGCCCTATTGAAAAGTAGTACCCCAAGTAATACCAATTGCCGCAACTTACAACAACATAAACAACTACGGAAAGCAAAAGGGGTTATACGTACAAAATAATGGTAATAATACAATAACAGCAATAAAATACAAAATCGCTCGTAAAAGAGTAACAATATAAGCGTGTGAAAATAGAAACCTGTTTACATATAGACTAAACAGCTATAGCAAACTATTTATAAAAAAAACCTTTCTCTAACCGCATAATAAAAAAAACGATGGAGAAAAACACATTACACAAATAAATTGTTGAATATCCCTTGAATCACTGCGGCCCTATGTCTGAATTCCCTCCGTTAGGCGTTATTTGTTTGCAGTTGAAATTAAATAGGCAGCTTAAATAAATACTTACAGAGCAGAGACATTAACCAATTCGATTTGTTAAATACAATAAGAGGGATTAGGAGAGGATTAATAAGCCGCCAAAGTCAGCTTAGAAGAGAGGAGAAGTATTTGTTCTGATTGATTAACACAGCGTTACCAAGTAGCAAATGTTTTAATATAGCCTAGATAAGAAGTAATACAAATTCATAATGCATTTTAAGTCTGAGAGGGAGAGAACAATGAGTATGTTGAAATAACTCAAATTGTATCATTGAAAGAAGCTTCTCATAGGAGTATTTTGACTGTGATTCAAATAACGGATAGAGAATTGTGGCTTTGTAGTTTAGCGGGTAAGAAGGGGGCCTAAAATTCATAGAGCTCTAAAATTAGAAATACTAAAATGTTGAAACTTGATATAACACTATGCAACAAAATGAAAAAATATTTCGACAACAGTATTCCCACCATATTTTATGGTCTTTCGATTATAAAAAAATAAGTGACAATAATTTTTTTTATATATTAGTAATAATACCCATTTTAAGAGTTCGGCCACACATTTTACACCTCTAGGAAGAATTATGGAAGATGTTGGAGCTGATTGTCTAAAAAAGTTATAACTAATAAAAAATAGTAATGTAATTATCTTCGACTGTGCCGAAGTTCAGATACTCTTCGACATTTGTAAAAATTACGATAAAACTGGTTATTTGCACTACAACTATAATTTTTTAAAATTTGTACCGCAAAAAAATGTGAGTTTGTATAGGAGGTGGACGTTACTTTTAGACTTTCGCATCCATTTTTTTTTGTTAAAATTTGATCTTGAATTGTTTATATGAGCTTGCAATATTGTTTTTGAATTGTTTAAATTCCGAAAAGGGGACGGACACCCCTAAAATAGGAGGGTTTTGTATGAGAGGTGGGAGTAGTTTTTGTCCGAATTTGTTTCATCTTATAACTTAACCTCCGCTTTGAGGATAGAAGCTTGTATACCAAATTTCAGCTCAATAGCTCTTAATTAAAGTTATAATCGCAGGGATAAACAGACGGACACCCCCAAAAAAGGAGGGTTTTGTATGAGAGGTGGGAGTAATTTTTGTCCGAATTTGTTCATCTTATAACTTAACCTCCGCTTAGGGAATAGAAGCTTGTATACCAAATTTCAGCTGTTAAACTGTTGCTGTAATCGGAGTTTGTAAGGGAGGTGGGAGTAGTTTTTGTCCGATTTTACTTAATTTAGAACATAATCTCCGCTTAGAGGATATAAGTTTGTGTACCAAATTTCAGCTCCATATCTCTTAAACTACGGCTGTAATCGTAGACCAGACAGACGGACACCCAAAAAAAGAGGGAGTTTATATGGGAAGTGTGAGTAGTTTTTGTCAAATTTTATTCAATTCAGAACATAACCTTCGCTTAGAGGATATACATTTGTGTACCAAATTTTAGCTCGATAGCTCTTAAACTGCTGCTGTAATCGCGGGGTCAGACAGACGGACACCTCCCAAAAAAGGAGGGTTATGTATGAGAGGTGGGAGTAGTTTTTGTCCGAATTTGTTCATCGTATAACTTAACCTCCGCTTAGGGAATAGAAACTTGTATACCAAATTTCAGCTCCATATCTCTTAAAATACGGCTGTAATCGTAGACCAGACAGACGGACACCCCCAAAAACGGAGAGTTTAATATGAGAGGTGAGAGTAGTTTTTGTCTGATTTTGCTATCTTATAACTTAACATCCGCTTAGGGGATAGAAGCTAGCATACCAAATTACAGCTCGATAGCTCTTAAACTGCTGCTGTAATCGTGGACCAGACAGACGGACACCCCCAAAAAGGGGTTGTTTCTATGGGAGGTGGGAGTAGTTTTTGTCCGATGTTGCTCATCTTATAACTTAAGCTTACCAAATTTCAGCTCGATAGCTCTTAAACTGCTGCTGTAATTGCGGGGTTAGACAGACGGACACCCCCAAAAAAAAAAGTTTTGTATGAGAGGTGGCTGTAGTTTTTGTTCGATTTTCCCCATCTTATAAATTAACCTCTGTTAAGAGGATTGAAGCTAGTAAACCAAAATTCAGCTCGATAGTTCTTAAACTACGACTGTGATCACAGGGACAGACCCCAAAGATAGGCCCTTTGGGGCAGTTAGAGAGGTGGGAGAAGATTGTACAAATTTTTTTTTGTATGGGAGCCCCCTTAGGGGTTAAGGATAAGGTACCTACCCCCTACCCCTGTTTGGACATTTGACTCCTTTAGGAGCACCTTTGGGACAGTTAAAATTGTGGGAGAAAATTTTATAACATTTTAATTTTCTAAAATAGCGGGTAGGTATGTTTACGGAAATGTTGGAAGGAAGCAATTAGTTAGGTTAGATAAAGGGTAAAAATGTTCTAAGAAATTGTCGAGGTTGCCAAAATGCTGGGGGGTAGAGGAATGCAAGACAATATAATAACATTTTGCATGGGAGACCCTTTAAGTGAATTTAGGAAGTAGGTATGTTTAGGAAAATTTGTACTAGGTCATATATTTTACCCTTCTAGAGCCGACTCCATTGAAGTTTCGGGACTTGTAGTGGATTTTTCCCTTTTCCTACCACCTTTGCAGGGCTTGTTGTGCATTTTTCTTCTACCCCACCACTTTTGTCCACGATGAGCAGCCATTTGCCACCACTCCATCTCCCCCAATTTTTGGCTCATGAATAGTTCTTCCAAAGATCACAAATTAGGGGGTGCGCCGTATCCAAATCTCCATACATCATTATCCCACCTTTCATGTACATTAGAGTGGATCAATTTTTATACCATCACCCTTAGGGATGAGGTATATATCAATTGATACGACCCAAAAGTGTAACACATAGAAGGAGTCACTTTAGACCCTAGGTTTCTTTTTGAGCCATGTACGTCTGTCTGTCTGGCTGTCCGGCTGGTGCGCACGATAACTTTCGAACGATGCAACCAAATGTTTTGACATTTTGCACGGGTTAATATTTCCCTAAAACTACTTTCGGTATTGCAAATGGGCTACATGCCCCGCCCCTTCTGGTACCTCCCATACAAATACACCATTCCGCCCACCTTAGAAATCGAGTTATAATATCAAACACCCAACGGGATCGTACCCAAATTCTGGACTTAGTAAAGCTATAACAGGATAAAGTTTTGGAAAAAAAATTGGAAGTCTAGCCACGCCCTTTCTGGTACCTCCCATACAAATGTACCTCTCCGCCCACTTTAGATATGGAGTAATAATATCAATAAATCCAACGCGATCGTACCCAAGTTCTTTATTTAGTAAAACTATAGCAGGATACAGCTTTTGAGAAAAAAACTGGAAGTCTAGCCACGCCCCATCTGGTACCTCCTATATACATTTGGTACCGCCCACTTAAGAAATCGAGTAATAATATCAATACATCCAACGGGATCGTATCCAAATTCTATATTTAGTAAAGCTATAACAGGATAAAGTTTTGGATAAAAAATCTGGAAGTCTAGACACGCCCTTTCTGATACCTCCCATACAAATGTACCACTCCGGCCACTAAAGAGATGGAGTAATAATATCAATGAACTCGATACGATCTTGCCCAAATTCTGTATTTTGTTAAGTTATAACAGGATAAAGTTTTGAAGAAAAAAATTGGAAGTCTAGCGACGCCCCTTATGGTACCTCCCATACAAATGTACCACTACGCCCACTTTAAAAATCGAGTAATAATATCAATATAATAAAAATTTTTTGTTTAACTTAGGGTGATGGTATATGTAAGTCGGGTTGGCCGACTGAAACTTTCTTAATGGTTTTCTCGGTCAAGCGGTTATCATAATTGTATTCTACGATGAATTCTAACAAAATATGCCCAAGAAACCATGAGTCTAAAATCAAAATCGACCCCCGGTTTTGAACGACAAACTTTTCGGATTTCATGTTAGGGGTGCGATAGTGTTGTATGGAGATCCGTAGTAACAAGTTTGGATACAGCTCACCCATAATTTAGTGTGGCTGGGAAACAAATTCATACGCCAAAAAGGGGGGAGGTGGGAAGGCAGCAAATAGCTGCCCATTGTGGACAAAAGTGGCGAGGTAGAGGAAAAATGCACAACAAACCCTGGAACTGTTTCGGAATCGTCCCTAAGTGGTTAAAATGTGTGACCGACCCCCAGTTATATTTCCCTTCTAACATGTTTTACCTCCGAAGGAGCCTCCAATACAAAAATCAAATGTGCTCCCACCGATCTACCTGCCCTAAAGGTGCCCCTAGAGGAAGATAGGGGATAGGTATGTTCGGGAAAAACTCAAGGATAGAAATACTAGTGGGGGTCGGTTATATATTTTACCCTTTACTTTAGGAAGTCACCTTGGGGCAGCAGATGCTGTTTACATAAAAAATATAAAAATATATAAAATTGTATGGGGACACCACCTTAAGGGTTGAAGATAGAAGGTAGATATATTCCAAAAATCCTGTTGGGGTTGCAAAAATATCGGAGGCCGGTCATACATTTCTAAGGTAAATATTTTTATAAATATTTTCTGAAATATAATTTTTTTTTGTTAGTTTTTTTTTGTCCAAATGACCAGCAAAAATTTCACTTATCTAAAAACTTAATCTATTGTCGTAATTGTTTGTTATGAATCATGTTAGGCATTGCCTAATTTTTTTTTATTTTCTTTAGTACGTATATGTGCACAGTTTAATTTCCTCTAATCAGCATTAGGTAAATATAAACACAACGATAAAAGAAAACTAGATAAAGATCTATTAATATGCCAACTCATAAACTTTGCATTGAAATCTAATGACGAGGGAGGGCGTTTCTACAGAAATATTCTACAAGTATTCCCATCATCCACCCAGTTGTGGAATCATAACGAATTCGAAACCAACACTCTATGCCATTTAATGGCAATGACGTCATTTCGTGGGTTCACATAAAAATTGCTTTTTAATTACCTGCTTAAAGGAAATAATCTTTAATGTTTAAATCTTGAGCGGCAAAATAAAAAAAAAATAAGTAACAAATTCTTCCCAAACACAGCCGAAAATCGTGTGATCGCAAATCCATGTCATGTTCAGTTTTAGCATTTGAAATTTTAACTGAACACGCAAAACCCATCAAAGTTTGAGGACAATATAAATCTTTTTTTTTAAAGATTGTTACCGGCATGTAAGAGATATTACGAATTTTCAATTGAATCATCCCAAATCCAGGTAGTATTCGTAAAAAGACTCATTAGGGTAACAAAGAAGATTTTTTGACATAAAAGTGTTTTGTTATTATTATTTGCTCACAAAAATGCAAAGTGAATGGCCAGTATAAGATAAAGGGATTTTAAAGGAATTTGTATAATTTTACCATTTTTTTTATTGTTACTCAAACGCGAAGAATGTATCTGGAGGATAGCGAATTGTCGAAATAAATAAAAAATTAAATAACAACGACCTTTGGCTCGTCTTTATTTATTAAAAAAATATATTTGTTTATATCACAAATATTTTAACCTTTTTCAGTTAAGAGTTATAATTGATAACAAACTCGAAAACTGCGTATTAATTTTTAAATATAATGCGCAATTTGTAGTGCTTTTAACTTGAATGTGTTTTAGTTGTTCTTATACTCAATCATTTCATGCCTAACTTAGTTTTGAATTCTTCTTGTATATTAAAATACAATTCCACAATTAGTAATACTGAATTTTATTTAAGCTATGAAATCTTCATTTACAATTCTATAGGATTACGCCACTGGCTTATGTCTTTTTTTTCCCTGACTTAAAGAAATTAATTATTTTACTAATTATTTTTAAGCACGAATAACAACAATAAAAAAAACATACATTAAGAACACATGAACTTTTAGACACATAAGCATTACGAAAGCATACAAAAAATAAATTATAATTTTTTTTTCTTCACCTTCTTTAACTTTTGAATTGAACAACATAAGTCCCAATAATATGATGATTTGTAAAGAAGGTATAAGAATTATGAAAAAAAACACATGAAATACAATAAATTAAATTAAATAAAGTAATAAACAACATAAGTCAGCATAGAAGAAGAAAACTGATTTCAAGAACCCGGAAGCTGTATTCTACAAAACTAATAAAATTTGTTAAATATGAAAGCAAAAAAAAAAAAAAAAATTCAATGATGAAACCTGATTAATTGAATGATATGGGAAAAAACAGCAAAGTGCAAACTTTGTTTTTTTTAAATATAATCTATAGGGATCATTAAAAATTATTATTATTATTTTGTCTTAAACTTTTGTTGAATTAAAACAAAATATTGCTCAATTATTCAAGTGTCTGTATTAAGTACTGAATTTATTTAATTATTGCTAAATTATCTTTAGTGTGTATTCTTCTTTGCTCAGTTTTGGTTTTGTTGAATGATACCATCCTGGCTGTTGTTGTTTTTACGCCACTCATAGCTAACTTACAATTGTTGTTTCAACATCACTCACAGATAATTTACAATATTTAACAAATAGTTAGGTTCGCTTGACTTTATCATTATTTTTCCATTGTTATAAAATTGTTTTCTTTATAATTATGTTAATACTAGAAACACTAAACTGCAAGTGGAATGAATTGCAGGGAAATTTTATTATAGTTGGCCAGGATATTTTACGTCTTAATTTTTGAAGATTTATATTTTAGTTAAATCTTACTACTTTATTACATATTGAAAGCTGTATGAGAAAGATAACCACAAGAGCCTTGTACAAATGCATTTGCTTTCCTAACACAGTACAACACATGATTTTGGGACTCAATTATGAGAACTGCACGTGAAAGTAGCCCCACAAAAAAAAACTTATGAATCATTCGTTTTGTCAAGTTACATGCCATAATAATTTAATATCGATTTGAAGTTGGTAAGTATCGTATAAAAATAAACACAGTTCAAAATAATTTGATGAATAGAAAAGTGAAACTGTTGCTAATGTAGGGAAAAGTTATACGAAGAGATTAAAGGAATTGTAATTTTTAATTTTTTTAAATTTGTTTCAGCTAAATCGGACTAGTGGTTCTCGAGTTATGTCCAACAAAATAGCCTAAAACGTGAAAAATTCGCCTATACGATACTTACTTACTTCAAATCGATATTATGGCATGAAACTTGACAAAACGAATGATGCAGAACTTCTTCTTTTTGGGGCTACTTTCGCGTGCAGTTCTCAGAATTGAGTCCCAGATCAATGAGCTGAAAAATGTTGTACTGTGTAAGGCAACAAATGACTTACTGCAGTGAGCAATGCTTGCAAGACATTTGCAACCAAATTAACAGTTATACAGTAATGCGAGTAGAAACAAATCGTAAATTAATTGTGTTTTGTTTTTCAAACCAAACTAAGAACACTTGTTGATCACCATAAGTTCTTTTCTCTCAAAACCAAAACAATAATGACTACCGATATGTCAATGAATGCAGTAAATTATTTGATGTCTGGCTTTTCTTATTTTGCTAGAATATGGTAATAACACAGTAGCACATTTTCCAACTTCAAACTCTTGAACCAATTGAAACCCACAAAATCTGAAAGCTTATGATAGTAGAAGAAAACCCCTAACTGGGTTTTGAATTATTAGCTAAGGTTTTCTTTTAATTCATTTTTGAAGTTTTCGACTGAGAGGATGATTTTAGTAGTCTATATCTCGTGATCTATTCCAAATATAGCTTTTCTCGCTTCAGCAAATTTTTAGCTTTTAATCAGATCTAAAAATTTTGCCTTGAGATAAAATCAAGAAAACAACAACATCTTACTCAAAACAGCAAAACTGTACAGAAATCACTTTCAATTGTACGTATATCGAAATTAAAAATAAATCAAAAATCAATAAAAATCTATGACGAAATTTTACGACTTTTTTACAGTTTTGTTGTTTTGAGTGAGTGTTATGTTATGTTTTTGATATTATCTAAAAATTAATTTTTTAGATCTGATTAAGAGCTAAAATTTTACCAAAGAGAGACATAAAAATTTTGAATAGTTTACAAGATATAGCCTTAAGAATCAGTACATGATTTTTGAACTTTCAAAAATAAATAATAAAAAACCTTAGCTAATAATTCAAAACCCAGCTAGGGGTTTTTTCTACCATCATAAGCTTTCAGATTTTGGCGGTCTCAATTGGTTCAAGTTTTACTGCTGCACTGTGTAATCAGTGCTGTTGATTTTGCGTCAGACATTACTTTTTGGTACAATAGCAGGACTTTTTTCATACAATTGAGTCCCAAATCAAAGAGCTGAAAAATGTTGTACTGTGTAAGACAACAAATGACTTACTGCAGTGAGCAATGCTTGCAAGACATTCGCAACCAAATTAACAGTTATACAGTAATGCGAGGAGAAACAAATCGTGAAATAATTGTGTTTTGCTTTTTCAAACCAAACTAAGAACACTTCTTGATCACTATATGGTAACAATCAGTGCTGTTGTTTTTGCGTCAGAGATTACTTTTTGGTACAATAGCAGGACTTTTTTCATACAGTAAAAGTACTTTTAGATGCAATTAAAATAATTTTTAGCGCAATTAAAGTACTTTTTGGCACAAGAAAAGTATTTTTTTAGTACAATTAAAGTACTTTTTGGTACAATTAATTGTACTAGTTGGTACAGTAAGAGTACTTTTTGGTACATCAAGTTGAACTATTTGGTACAGTTAAAGCAAATTTTGGTACCATAAATGGTAATTTTTGGAACAATTAATTGTATTTTTGGTACAATGACTTGTACTTTTTGGTACAATTAAAGTCATTATTGGTACCAGAAACTGTACTTCTTAGTACAATAAATCGTATTTTTGGTACAATGAATTGAACTATTTGATACAATTAAAGCAATTATTGGTATAATAAATTGTAATTTTTGGTACCAAAAACTATGATTTTTGGTACAATAAATTTTACTTTTTGGTACGATATACAAGATAATTTTCGGTACAAGGAATTGTACTTTTTGGTACAATAAATTGTAATTTTTGCTACAAGAAACTGTATCTTTTGATACAATATTAATAATTTTTGTAATTTCGTACAGAGAATTGTACTTTTTTGGTACCATAGATTGTACTTTTAGCTACAATAAAATTATTTTTTGGTATCACAAATTGTTATATTTGGTACAAGAAGATGTACTTTTTGGTATCACAAATTGTACTTTTTGGTACAATATGTTTACCTTTTTAGTACTACAAATTGTATTTTTTGGTACAATATAAATAATTTTCGGTACAAGAAATTTAACTTTTTGGTACAATAATTTTTACTTTATGCTACAATAAATTGTACTTTTTGGTACAACATAAATAATTTTTGTTACCATAAATTTGCACTTTTTCATACTGAAAATTGTTCTTTATGTTACCAGAAAACTTTACTTTTTGCTACAATAAATAGTTCTTTGTGGTATAATTAATTGTACAATTTGTTTCAATAAATTTTACATGCAATAAATTGGACTTTTTGATACTATAAATTTTACTTTTGGTACTTTCGGTTACTAGAATATTTACTTTTTGGTACCACAAATTGTACTTTGTGGTACAATAATTTGTACATTTTTTAAACTTACTTAATTTCCCTTTACACACCATGAATGAGGTATGGGATAGCTTCTCGCGTTGTTGTGAATTAACTAACGGCACCTACTTGTTTATCGACGAATGCGAACGTCACTGTTTGAGAAGCTCTTACTAGACATGCCGATTGACTCGACACTAATACTGTGAAGTTGCTGTCGACAACATTCGAGGGGAGCCGATAATGAAAGAAAAAAATTTTTTTTTATTATGACTGGAGCCAGTAGTTGAACCTGTGATCTCCCACATGGTAGTCGCGTGTTCTAACCTCTATGCCACGGCCGGTCCCAATTTTGGTATATATTTTGGTATAATAAATTATATTTTTTTGGTACAATATAATTACTTTTTGATAGAACAAATTGTACTATTTGGTATTATAAACGTTCTCTTTTTACTCTTTGTTACAGAAGACTTTTGTTTTAAATCATTTGCTGTCGTGCATAACATATTTAGGTGCCTTTATTTTTACAATACACTGTTTTGGTCAAAAATCACACTCTTTCGCTCTTACGCTCTCTTGCTTTGGTTTTGTTTCTTTGTTAAACCAACACCGATGTGATGTTCATGTCTTGTTCACAGAATTAAAACAAACATATGTTTTAAAGAAACACAAATAGGCTTGAAGACATTTAAGAGAACTTGTTGTGCAGGGCTTTAATGCATACATACATACATATATACTATGGTGTTCGGAAGTTATAGGGGGGAAAATTTTTTTCGAATTTTGTCGTAAATTATAAGTCCTTGCAGATTTAAGGATAGTTAAAGTTTTAGCACGATTGGAGTATGTTAACCTGTGCCGCTTTGGGCTTAAAGCTTTTAGGCTCCTATAGCCATGTTGGGGAGGCATTACTCAAGAACGACTAGTCCAATTTTGATAAAACAAAAATCCGAAATTTAAGAATTAAAATGCCTTACATGCCATATGCCATATAAATACATTTATGAAATAAAATAAAAAATTTGACAAAAAATACTCTATTTAAAAAATAATTAAAACGGGAAAAGTGTCAAGTCTTACTACTTTCATGTAATGCTACATAACCTATAAACAAGATGATGAAAATCGAATTTTTTAAAAAAAAAATTTTATGGATACGACCTTAGTGTTGAAGATAGAAAATAGATATGATTTGAGAAACTGTTGGGATTGCAAAAATATTGGGGGTCGAGTATAGATTTGACTCCTCTAGACTGCACCTTTAGGGCAGTTAGAGCAGTGGGATCAAATTTTATAAAAATTAGATTTTTGTATGGGAGCCTGCTTAGTGGGTGAAGAAATGGTGGGTAGGTATGTGTGGGAAATATGTTAGGAGGGAAACATGACTGGAGGTCGGCCAAACATTGTAACCCTCTAGGGGCGTTTCCGAGGCAGTTGCAAGCTTGTTGTGACACAAAATGCCACAAAATTAACGACTAAGTGTAGAGTGTTGTTTCATTTCTAGTCAGCTTTCAGAATTATATATATATTTTCATGACCCATATGAGGGGATATTCTGCCCGCCTTATAAAAAAAAGTCTCATCTCCATTTTAGTAGCTTTGAGATACTTAACTTTTACGTTCTATATCTTTTGATTCTTAAATTAAATATTTCTGAAAATGTCAAAAATGTTTTTAAATTTTCAAAAAAAATTAATTTTAGGCGCGAAAGATATAGAACTTAGATGTTACATATCTCAAAGCAACTAATATGGAGATGTGACTTTCTTACTTAGGAGTGCAGTATTCATGTGCAATTTTTATTTATTTTGTGGCATAGTGTAATGTATGTCTATACAATCGTTTAGCTTTGGCTCTATCAAACTGTTTGATTTTTCTGCGGGTTTTTGCCATTAAGTTTTACTTTAACTTTCCTGTGGAACAGTGCAACTGTACGAATATCATCTCTATATCACTACCTCTGTTGGCGTAATTGTGTAATTTATTTAATCATGTAAACAAAACAAGTTGTTTATCTTTTTCGTTATTTTCCGTTTATTTTTATTGTACATTTTTGTCTCTCTTATTGTTTTTAAGATAAGATTAGCAACATTTTGTTGTCATGATACGACTGTGACACTACTGCGCCAATTGGTGGGTAGGTGGATAGGTGAGAAATGTTAAGCCGAACAAAATAATGCTGATGGCTGCAATGGTAACTATAATTGGGGTGGGGGGGGGATGGTCTGTTTATAGACAACAACAACTACTACAATGATAATTGTACAAGAATTAAAATTGACACAAATTTCAATGGAATAAAGCAAATATTTGTATTATTAAATATCAGCAGAAGGCGGACCGACGGGACGGATGCTTGTGATTAATATGAAAACCATTTTGGTATTATGGCGAAATATTTTTAAAGAACATAAGATAAAAGGTGCAGCAGCTTGTAAAGTAATGAGCACACAGTGAGTGGAGGATGGGACATAACGAATAGTAAGGTTAGTGATGCGCCAACCAAAACTTAGTGATGTGAAATTTGTCAACATTTTTTAATGTTTAAAAATATCACATTTAAGAATGGTGTTTAGTGGTACCTTAAATTTTTGGCCTTAGCCGATTGGAACGAAACTTAAAAAAACTTTGTTGATCAATTTTTTACGATAGTTTTCAATAACATTACAAAAACAAAAAAGCAGTGCTGAAATTTCAGTCAGGTGAACTGGCTGATATATACCCTCACCCATTGGGTGCTTTAGATACAAAAGAGATACTCCGTGCGGTATACCGGGGTATAACCGTGTTAAAATATAGAAATTTTTTTTTATTGAGTAAAACAAAATCGTATGGCCATAAAATTATTAATGCAGCCAACTTGACAAAACAAATGATGCAGAAGTTCTTATTTTTGGGGCTAATTTCAAGTGCAATTCTCAGAATTGAGTCCCAAATCAATGAACTAAAAATTGTTGTACTGTGTAGTTTCCCCCATATCTTTGTTCAATTGTTATCTAAATTAGCAAAATTCGAAAAAAATCTCAGAAAACATAATTAACTACAAAGTCTATGTTTACAAAATGCCAATGAACTTAAAAATTACTTTAAGCTAAACAAAAAAAAGACATAACACAACATTAAAGTTAACATAAAGATGGCGCCTACGATTTTCAGCTACTTTAATTACTCTGGAAGGCTGAAATCCAAAAATGTTAGATTAATGAGAATTGAATGATGAGATTTTTTCCAGCACTACCACCGGCTAGTGAGTGATGTTACGCATACACACCCTTTAAACTAACAAGAACTTAACATAGGTTTAATTTATAAAACACTATCACAACAAAAAAAAATCCCAAAATTCCCATTACATCCCATTTTTTGAACTGGGCAGAACTTTTTCTCACATACAATTTATTTAATTAATTGCTTTTAAGTCAATCAGATATTTAAAGGCGTCTTTGAACTTTGAAAAGAATGTTAAGATTATTTGTATTAAGCTGTATTAGGCAGATGTTCCACCGGCATATGGAGGTTGGGTTTATATTAAATTGATTTTTTTTTTGTTCTTATCAACCAAACAAAAAAGGTTCTGATTCAAGTTTGAAATATTACTTTTTCGAATTTAGTTTATCATAGAAAATATTTTTCTACACTCTTTCTCTCAGCTTTTGATCGTGCAGCTCGTGTTAAATTAAATTAATCTTGTATTTTCCTGTTTCTTCCTCCTTATTTGGTGGTTATGGGTTACATGAACTAATTTGAATAAATAGTTTTAGAGGGTTGAATGACCTAAGCGACCGACACATGTACGAGTATGTCTTAAAACTTTAAGGCACTTAGTAAGACGGCCAATACCGGTGGTGTTGGTTACACGGAGAGAATCGCTAAAGTGGGATTTATTTACGTGTTGGGAAATGGGTAACGCCACATAATTTAAAATTTAATAAAAAAATACAAATTATTATGTAGTGGATCTTTTTCGACCTATGTATATAAATAGTAAGGTGGTCGCGATTTATATGGGGAAAAAATGAATTTGTTTCCATCGATCGGTTCAAGATCTATCTCTATTATTGCTTATAGAATTTATTTTACAAGAGTTGTGTGAAATGGACTATGCTAGCTAGCTATTTCGATAGTTGCCAAACTATCATCGTCAGCACCCTTTGCTTGCCTTTACCACATTTTATCACAATCTTAAGTGGTAAAAGCTTCAAGAAACCATCGAGAAGCCCACAGAATTTTGTTGGTCTGACCCACCAAAAACAATAAGTCTTTGCAGATTTTGGGATAGCCAAAATTTGGGCACGATTGGAGTATGCTAACCCGTGTCACTTTGGGCTTAAAGTTTTGAAGCTACTATTGCCATGTTGGGAAGGCATAACTCAAGAACGACTAGTCCAATTTTGCTGAAATAAAAACCGAAATTTAAAAATAAAAATTACTTTAATCTTTTCATATATTATTTCTCTGCATAATCAACAGTTTCGAAGTTATAAATAAATTTATAAAAAAAAAAATAAAATTTGCCAAAAAATTCAAAATTAAAATTGTAATTTAAAAAAAAAATCCTTTAAAAAAATTCAAAATTAAATTTGTAATTTTTAAAGGAAATAATAATCGAAATTCATTTTTTTTAAGTCAGAAATTTAGGTTACGTTACTTTTATTAGGATTACTTCTGATTCCACTTTAAAATAGTAATAAAAGTATGTAATTAATTTCGAAAATAATTAATTTCGAAAATTTTTCGACGTTATCAGATTTTAAAAATTAAGTATTTTAAGTATTTCAATACAAATCGCACGTAACTATGTTCAAATGGTGATAAAATTATGTAATTTTCGATATTTTTATTTTCGAAAATAGCCATTAATAAAAATAACGTATTTTCATGTCTTTTATTACAAAATGCACTTCGCCAAGTTTAAAATGGTAATAAATAGATAAACAATGCAATACAATTCAGTGATTATCAACAGTAGAAACTATAATTTTTATGTTCGAAAATTTAAATTTTTCGAAGAGATATCAAATTTCATTTAGTAAAGTATAGGCATATACAACTTGGCTATAAAGTCAAACGGTGGATATATCGCTATTTTGCAATTTCGAAAATTTTCGAAAAATATATTTTTACAAGAAAACTAAATCAAAAATATAATTTGTTTTCTTCTACTTCATGATTCGTAATTATGCAAGTACGAATTAAGCTTTCATTGAGCTGCCAAATATATTTGATTCCAATATTTGAATCAAGTAACAATATGGGAATCGAAAAATGTTCGAATTATTCTTTTAGAAGGATTATGTATCGAAAAATTAGTTTACGAAAGTTTATAAAAAATATAATTTGTTTTTTTTTCTACTTCATAATTCGTATTTTTTTTAAATAATTTTAAATAGTATAGTGTGTGATATTTTAATATTTCGAAAACTTTCGAACATATTAATTTGGAATTTCCAAGTACGAATTAAGCTTCCATTAAGCTGCGAAAAGTATTTAATTAAAATATATGAATCAAATAACAATATGGAAATTGAAAAATTTTAAAATTCTACATTCCGAAAATATTCGAATTAATCTATTAGAAGGAAAATGTATCGAAAAAGTAGTTTACGTAAGATTATCTTTAAACATATATGCAGTTGTTTATGAGAGTCAGTTACTACCTACAAATGTTTTGATTCGCAAGACTTTTGAAGTTCGAACATTTTCGAACATGGGATTAACATTTTCTCAAACAGAAAAATTTTACTTCGGAAAAGATGTCCAATATTATTTCATACAATATAGACACATCAAAGTTGGCATTATTGTCAAACGGTGTAAATTTTAGCTATTTTCCAATATCGAGAATTTTTCGAACATATAAATTGCGAATTTCCAAGTACGAAATAAGCTTCCATTAAGCTGCGAAAAGTACTTAATTAAAATATAAAAATCAAATAACAATATGGAAATCAAAACAATTTTAAAATTTCTACATTTCGAAAATGTTTGAATTAATCTGTTAGAAGGAAAATGTATCGAAAAAGTAGTTTACGTAAGATAAACAAATATGTAGTTGTTCATGAGAGTCAGTTATTATCGACAAATGTTTTGATTTGCAAGAATTTTGAAGTTCGAAAATTTTCGAACATGCTATTAGAATTTTCTCAAACAAAAAAATTTTACTTCGGAATAAATGTCCAATATTATTTCATACAATATAGACACATCCAAGTTGGCAATATTGTCAAACGGTGTAAATTTTAGCTATTTTCCAATTTCGGAAAATTTTCGAACATATGAATTGCGAATTTCCAAGTACGAATTAAGCTTCCATTAAGCTGCGAAAAGTATTTAATTAAAATATATGAATCAAATAACAATATGGAAATCAAAAAATTTAAAAATTTTTACATTTCAAAAATGTTCGAATTAATCTGTTAAAAGGAAAATGTATCGAAAAAGTAGTTTACGTAAGATTATGTTAAAACAAATATGTAGTTGTTCATGAGAGTCAGTTATTATCTACAAATGTTTTGAATTGCAAGACTTTTGAAGTTCGAAAATTTTCGAACATGCGATTAGAATTTTCTCAAACAAAAAAAAATTTACTTCGGAATAAATGTCCAATATTATTTCATACAATATAGACCCATCTAAGTTGGCAATATTGTCAAACGGTGTACATTTTAACTATTTTCCGATTTCGAAAAATTTTCGAAAATATGTATACATTTTAAAGTCACCATATCAAAAAATATATATAATATCCTCTATGTAATGATCAGTAATTATTTTAAATAGTACATTTTTTGTTATTAATAAATTTCGAAGATTTTCAAACATCTTTGGGTATGTTTAACAGGCTAAGACTTATCAGTTTTGGGGTAAGACCTAAAAATCCACCACTGATGTTTGTGATCACCCTAATAGTCATGCAATGCATCTTATGAAACCTTTAGATTTTAATGAAAACTCCAAAAATATGTTAATAATTTTCTTTTCTTTATCTCTTTTTCTTTACAGAATTATATCATAATATAAATTCGTGATTAATCATTAATGCCAAGACAACCACAAGGAGAAATTACCCAGATCGAATTGGCAGAGACCAAAAACGAAAATACAGAAATCCACAAAAAAGGAGGTGTGCCCCCTCAACAATGCACCAGTGACTGACTTTCTTTTTTTCACTTCTCACTCCCTCGCTACCAATACCTTACATTACATATAAACCAATATGAAGATGAAAAAGTAATCAGCATATAGTAGTGAATTAAAAAACAACCACAACAAATAAATACATAATCAATATACAAGCTACACAACGATCAAACACGAAACGAGTGTTAGAGAAAATTATATAAAATTTTTATAAATTGAGTTTGTATTTGAATTTTCTAAAAGAAAATATTTCTACGTTTATCTAATTTCCGTGTGTTATTAAAATAGCGACGGCGGCAGTGTTTACATAAATTAACGTACAAATTATCATATAGTTTAGAAGCCACCACCAGTGTTAGTGATTAATTGTACAAGAAATACCATAGAGGTGCTGTGCGTTTCCTCTTCAAAGCTTAAGCGGATAAATTAAAACGAACGCAATTTAAATGTTATTGTTTTTTTACTAAAAGCGAAATTATAATTTCTACGGATAACTTTTACTTGGTTGCTGCAAACTCCTTAAGAGTTTTATTCAACAAGTGCTAATCGGTTTGCTACTTGTTTCTACTCTCCGATATCGCAATTATGGATACCCCCGCCACAAGTACCCCCAGCAAATCAGCTAATGCAAGTATTATAGATGCGGCCAACAACAGCAGCAGTGGCCTGAGCACTCTCAGCAGCCACAATGGCAGCAGTGTCAGCAGCTCTAGCTCTGACAGCAGCAGCAATGGCACCAGTGGCCACAACACCGACACCACAGATGGTTTGTCATTTTGTTTCATACGGGTAAGTGTTGACAAAACTCGAACCAAGTTCCCCAGTCCCCCCACCAATGAAGGAATCAATGAATTCCATTTTATTTATTTTTTGTTTTTTCTTATGGTTTTCTTATTATTTGCTTAATATTAACTGCATTTGTTGTTTGTATTTGAATAACCTCAATTGTCAGTTAAACATTATATATGTTAAGTAAAAATTTTAAAAGATTATCAAACTAAAGTTTTGAATTTCAGTTTTCATTGCAATTAATGTGAGAGAGATGTGAAAAATTTTTTTTTGTTATTACCAAATATTAAACTTGACCCCATTACTCGGTTTATATAACTGGTTAATTGTTAAACAATTGCTTAAAAAAAATTCCAACACTAGTTTACAATATACATTTTTTTTTTTGGATTTGATTAAAGATTTATATTTTGTGTCTATTAATTTTATATTCAAAAATTTTCGAAATACGAACATCGGAATTACATTTTTCAAAGAGGTGTAGAATTTAATTTATCGCTTAGACGAATAATTTTCACCAATAGAAGCTATAATTTTTATGTTCGAAAATTTTCGAAATTCGAACATCGGAATTACGTTTATTGAAGAAGTATCAAATTTCATTTAAGAATTAAATTAATTTGCTAGATTTTTCAATTTCGAAAATTTTCGAATATCAAAACTACAGTGTGAACACTAGTTTACAATATAAAAAAAAATCTTTGGGTTTTGATTAGAATTTATATTTTGTGTCTATTAATCTGTAACAAAACAATACAAAACATATACAATTAAGATTTTAAATACTATTTAGCGCTTAGACGAATAATTTTATCACTAGAAACTATAATTTTTATGTTCGAAAATTTTCAAAATTACATTTTTCGAAGAGGTATCAAATTTAATTTATCGCTTAGACGATTGATTTTCATCACTAAAAACTATAATTTTTATGTTCCACAATTTTCGAAATTCGAACATCGGAAATACATTTATCGAAGAGGTATCAAATTTCATTTAAGAAATAAATTAAATTTAAGAACTCAATTTGTTAGATTTTTCCATTTCGAAAATTTTCGAATATCAAAACTACAGCGTGAACATTAGTTAACAGTATAAAAAACTTATTTTTGGGATTTGATTAAAAATTTATATTTTGTGTCTATTAAACTGTAACAAAACAATACATACAGTACAATACATATACTATTCAGATTTTAAATACTATTTAGCGTTTAGACAAATAATTTTCATCACTAAAAACTATAATTTGTATGTTCGAAAATTTTCTAAATTCGAACATCGAAATTAAATTTTTCGAAGAGCTATCAAATTTAATTTATCGCTTATACGAATAATTTTCATCACTGGAAACTATAATTTTCCTGTTCTAAAATTTTCGAAATTCGAACATCGGAATTACATTTATTGAAGAGGTATCAAATTTCATTTAAGAATTAAATTTAAATCAAGAAATCAATTTGCTAGATTTTTTAATTTCGAAAATTTTCGAATATCAAAATTACAGTGATTAGTGCTGCAAATTATGCAGCGTAAGAGTTGCCATATTTATTTTGTCACTAACAATGTTGGAAATAATGCCAAATGATGCAAATTTCTGTATTTTTAAACTTCGAAATTTTTCGAATACATCGGTTAAATTGATAATTTTTATCACTATAATTTTTATTGGTATCATACCGAAAAATACCAATTGTTTCTATCTATATACGATTTAATGTACATATGTATTTATACTAAAACTTTCAACGTTCGACATTTTTTTTATTTAGAATATTTTCGAAAATAAATATTATAATTTATAGTGATAAAAATTATTCGCCTAAGCGCCAAATAGTATTTAAAATCAGAATTGTATATGTATTGTTTTGTATATCTATTTATTACCATTTTAAACTGTTCGATTTGTAATTTTTAAGTCAGAAATTTGGATTACCTTATTTTTATTAGGATTGCTATCTAATCGCACTTTGCCAAGTTTAAAATAACAATAAAAGTATGTGATTAATTTCGAAATATTTTCGACGATATCAGATATTAAAATTAAAGAATTTGTAAAAGCTTTTCATTTCAAATCGCACGTTACTATGTTCAAATAGTGAAAAAATTATGTAGATTTTAATATAAAATGAAAATAAATATATATGTATACAAAACATATACAATTCAGATTTTAAATGCTATTCGGAGCTTAAAAGAATGATTATCAACACTATAAAATATAATTTTTATTTTAAAAAATTTTCGAAATTCGAACATCGGAATTAAATTTTTCGAAGAGGTATCAAATTTCATTTAGTAAAGTATAGGCATATCCAACTTGGCTATAACGTCAAACGGTGGATATATCACTACTTTCCATCTTCGAAAATTTTCGAAAAACATAATTTTACAAGGAAACCATATCAAAAATAAAATTTGTTTTCTTCTACTTCATGATTCGTAAGTACGTAAGTACTGCCAAATATATTTGATTATAATATATGCATCTAGTAACTCTATGGAAATCAAAAATTTTTAAATTTCTACATTTCGAAAATGTTCGAATTATTCTATTAGAAGGAAAATGTATCGAAAAACTAGATTACTAAAGATGTCGCTCAAGCATATGTATAGTTATTTAATTCTCTTTAATTTTTTTAGTTATGTATAGTTTTTATAATGGTTTTCATTTGCGACTCATTCGAAGTTCGAAAATTTTCGAACATGAAGTTAATATTTTCCCAAACAAAAAATTTTAATTTGGAAAAGCTGCCCAATATTATTACATACAATTTAGGCACATTCAAGTTGGCAATATTGTCAAACGGCAAATTCCGATTTCGAAAATATAGATTTAAAAGGGACCATATCACAAGGTATATTTTATATTTTGTCTATTTTATGATTCTTAACTTTTTTATAATTATTTTAAATAGTATAATGTGTAATATTATTAAATTTCGAAAATTTTCGAACATACGAATTTCAGGTTTTCAAGTAAAAAATTAGGTTTCCATTGAGATGCTATGTTTATTTGATAACAATATATGCGTCCCCAAGTGAACAATAAGCAAATTCTGTATTTTTTCATTTTTCTTCTATTAGAATGAAAATATATCCGAAAACATGTTTAGTTTATTAAATATTTATTTTTAACATATTGAGCTATTTAAAATGTATTGAATTTTCAAAATGTTTGCACATAAGAATACAAAAAATATCTTTTGGCGACATAATAATGTAATATTCACCATAAGAAATTATTATTCTTGAGTTCGAAAACTTCGAACAATGTTTTAAATTTCGAACATGCAATTTGAAAGTACTATCTTTTTAAAAAAATCCAAATTTTCAACAAACAAATCTGGATATACAATTTAGCGGGATTGTAAAACAATTTGAATTACAATAAACCATATTCTGATGTTCGAAAATTTTTTAAAACCGAATATTGGCATTAGTGTTTTTCCAAACAACAACTTTTACTTTAGAGGAGCTATCAAATGTTATTTAATTCAGTATGGTCATATCCTAGTTGGCAATGTTCACAAACGGTGCAAATTTAGTTATTTTTTAACTTCGAAAATTTTCGAAAGTATAGATTTCAAAAGGAATCACATCTAAAACTATAAGACGTTATCTCTACAAAATGGGCCGTAATTTTCTAAAATTATTTTGAATAGTATAAAATTGGAAAAAAACATTAAAATTTCGAAAATTTTCGAACATACAAATTGAAATTCACCAATTATAAATTAAGAATTCATTGAGGTGCCAAATGTATTTTATTACAATATAGTCGTTTTCAAGCATATAATAAGCAAATTCAATATTTTTTTTTTTAATTTTTGCATTTTGAAATTTTTTTAGTATCGCAAATTTTTGCACATTTAAACCTCAAAATACCTTCGTGGTGGTATAATAGTAGATTTTTTTTATCACTACAACTATTATTCTTATGTTTGGAAATTTACGAACATAGTTTAGAATTTCAAAAAAATTTCAAACTAAAATTTGAACAAAATCAAAATTTTCAACAAAAAAATCTGGATATATTATGTGGCGGCCTAGTATAATAATTTGCTTTGCTAGAAACTGTTATTCTTATGTTCGAAAATTTTCGAAATTCAAACGTAGAAATTACATGTTCCCAAATAAAAAATTTTACTTCGAACAAGCTATCAAATTTAATCTAATTCGGTATAGGTACATTGAAGTTCGGAATATTGTCAAACGGTGTAAATTTTGCTATTTTTTAACTTCGAAATCTTTCGAAAATATAGATTGAAAATAGGGTCAAATCAAAAAATTTAATATATTTCCTTCGTAATCTTCTCAAGTTATTAAAAATAGTATAATATGCGGTATTATTAAATTAATAAACCGAAATAAAAATATTTAAATTTTTAAATTTAATCTTTTAAAATTTAACCAAATCGAAAAACAAATAGCTATTTAAATGTTTTGTATTTCGAACAAAAATACAAATCTTAAAATATCTTCGGCCGGGCTTATAAACTATTATTATTATGTTCGAAAATTTTCGAAAAATTTTGAACGTAAATTTTTAAAATATGTATTTTAAGACGGCATGATATAAAAATGTATAAACTATTATTTTTATGTTTGAAAATTTTCGAACAACGTTTTGAATTTCGAAACATTTTGAACATAAATCGCATTTTTGGCATATTAGGTATGGGGACTCTCAAATACACCTTTTGCACAATAAATATGGTTTTTGTGTTAATAAATAAAGAATGTATAGACAATAAAAAAGCTTCTTTCTTTTCATTTTAAGCCAACGATAGAAGTTGTCTTAATGTTTTACAAGTTTTCGGAATTAAACCCATAATAATATGTAATAAACTAATACTTTCTTTTTGTTTTTTTTTTATTCGAACTTCGAACTTAGAAACTAATTTTGTCTTTTAAATCATATTATTTGTTTTTCCAAAAAATCTTCATGATAAGAAAAACTGGCGACAATCATGCGGAAGTCCAGAGTTCAATTGCTATATCAGTCATTTACAATCCTTTCTTCGGCGGCTCTCTCAAAGTCCACTGCAGTTGCACGTCAGTCGGCGTGTCTAGTAAAAAGTTATCAATGCTGACATTTGGATTCGTCTTTAAATTGCAGGCTCTGTTGTATGAGTTTAAAAACAGAAGCTTGTTAATCTCTCAAATGTGAAAAGCTCTATCATATCTCATTCATGTCGTTGATTTGTCATTTCTGTCCATCACCTATCTAAATTTACATGTAATGCCCCCCCTACAGCTCTCGATACTGATACTTGTTTATTACTATAATTTAAACAAATTCAATTGTAAACGCATTATTGAACATTAATTAAAAACCAACAACGCATGTGATATTTTTCGTAAATGACTTTCGCAAAAGTTGACCAATAAATCTTGTTTTACATTCACGTCTCTATTGCTCTCTATGCCAGATACTATGAAAATGCCAGACTTATTAGGCACTCAAGCATATGTTGTTTACATCTCTTAACTATCCCTCTTTTGGACAAATAATGAAGTTTTTACCATTTAATGTTAATACATTGTTGGTGTTTCTAATCAGATACCTGTTTAAATCCCACCATCGTCATCCACATCCATCGGCAACAAGTACAAATCACTAGCTAAGCAAATCCACAATTGCGGTTCGAACAGCACTTTTTTTGTTTTTCCTAACCAAATTGGGTTGGTTTTCTCCCCCCACCCCTCAGACTTAACTAACCAAATCGTATCGAATTTGGTTAAATAGTGAATGGTTAGCTAAGGCGACAACAGAGGATAGCGGGGCGAAGGAATAGCAACAAAAACAGAAATAACAGACATCGAGTGATACAAAACTGTAAAATAAGACCTTAATTTAAAATGCCATTAAAAGTAATTTACCAAATTTCAGTGTTTTGTTGTCTCTTATTTTGGTTAAAGCAAATTGTGATTTGAAATTGAAATGCGAGTGCAACTCTTATTGGACCCCTACTATCTGTATCTGTAATGGTTAACTTTGACGGCAAAACAAAACTCTCTAAATACTGAGTGAATGAATGAATAAATGACTAAATGGAGTTAGTTTTTTGTTACTTCTTTTAACAAAATACCCCATATTGTGTTTAACAAATGAATTGGTTTTGTCTAAATAACTTTAGCAGACACAACAATGTTTTTCCATTACAGAGACGTTAATAGAAAATGGCAGACTAACTAATGCTTGAATTTGTGGCATATAGGAAAAGTGTTTTTATATTGAAAGTGTACTAGAGTTGTCCTATAACATTTACGATAATATCTCTATATATACATATTCTATTAGAAGAAAAAAATTATCGAAACAATAATTTACGAAAAATTTTGCGATTTAGTCTTTTAATGAGTTTCCAAGTTTTTTTTCACAAAATATTCATAACCAACAGAGTTTGACAATTCGAAAATCTTCGAATAATTGTAAAAGCAAGGAAATATATGTAAAAATAAGTTTTTTTTGTATCAATTTGCTAGATTTTTCAATTTCGAAAATTTTCGAACATCAAAATTATAGTACCTAGTGCTGCAAATTGTACTGCGAAAGCGTTGACAAATTAATTTTAAGTCAGTAGAGGCATAACAAAGTTGGAAATATTGCCCAAATGAAGTAAATTTCTGTATTTTCAAACTTCGAAATTTTTCGAATACATAACATACCGTTTCTATCTGTTTCTATCTGTACGATTGAAAATACATATATATTAATTTTAAACGTTTTATGTGCGAAATTTATTAATTTCGAAAATTTTCGAATTTTCGAATATGCGATTTGTAATTTTTTATGTCAGAAAATTTTGTTATGTTATTTTTATTAGGATTGTCAACAGATTGCCAAGTTGCTATAAAAAATCACGTAATTTAAGAATTCGATTAGCTAAATTTTTCAATTTCGAATATCGAAATTACAGCGCCTAGTGCTGTAAATGGAGCTACGAAAGACTGACCATATTGATTTTGAGTCAGTAGAGGCATAATAATGTTGGAAACATTCACAAATGATGTAAATTTTTGTATTTTCAAAATTCGAAAATTTTCGAACACATCGATTAAAAGGAGAACATACTGAAAAGTATAAGTGGTTTCTATCTATACGAATTAGTATACACATATGTATTTATATTAAATGCGAAATTTGTTAATTTCGAACATTTTCGAATATGCGATTTGTACTATTTAATGTCAAAAATTTGGTTTATTTCATTTTTATTTAAATCGATAGCTAATTACCAAGTTGCTATAAAAAATCAACAAATTTAAGAGATTTTTATATTCGAAAATTTTTCGAACATAAAAATTAGAAAATCCTGCGATGGCAAGTGCGCAGTAGGAGAGCTGACAAACTAGTTTTACTTAAATATAGGCATGCCCAAGTTAATGTTATGTTGTAAATGTCGAGATATACCAACTTCGAATTTTTTCGAATATATCAATATCATTAAAATTAACCTAAAATATGTTGTGTTTACTAAATATTTATATTTAGAGTAGGTGCAGGTATCAAAAATGTTGTAATATCCAGAATTTGTGAATTTCGAAGATTACAATTATTACAAATTATGTATTTTTGATGTCTTTTATTACAAAATGCACGTCGCTAAGTTTTAAATGGTAATAAAAGAATTTAATTTTTTATATTTTCAATACTCTCAATTGAGAGTTTCGATTTTCAAAATTTTTTTCGAACATGAAAATTATAATTTCCAACGTTGCAAATTAAGCCTTGGAAATGCTGACAAACTTGTTGGCATACATTATAGGTATGCCCAAGTTAATGTTATGTTATGAATATGCGTACATATTAACTTCGAAAATTTTCGAATATACTTTTATAAATAAATTGAACTAATCACATTATATGTATATATGTATATAGTAGGTTTCTGATGCTCTGCTATAAAATATGTTTACCCATGAGAGCAATATGCAAATTAGGTAATTTTTATACATAATATATTATACATAATTATTTATACATAATTCGAACATTTTCGAAAACGCTTTTAAAAGAAAAATAAATATGTTTCGTTTTCATAATATTTATATTAGGAGAACATTTAGTTATCGAAAATGTTGTTATATACAAAATTTATGAAATTTCTGAACTTCGAACATTTTCGAAGATTCAATTCATATAACAAATTATGTATTTTTGATGACATTCATTACAAAATGCACGTCGCCAAGTTTAAAAAAGTAATAAAATGATTTTCAATTCTCTCAAACATAAAAATTATAATTCTAATTCAGCAAATTGAGCCTTTGCAGAGATGTCAAACTCGTTTGCATACAATATAGGCATACGCAGAAAAATGCTATGTTGTAAATTTCGATATATGTATACCTACTTCAAAATTTTTCGAATATATAGGTTATAAAATCAACCTATCAAAATATATGATACCAAGTAGGCTTCTAATGCGCTGAAAAAGTCTAATGCATTACAAAATATGCATATCCAAGAGAAAAATTGGCAAATTAAGTAATTTTTATATTCTTTTTATACAATTTCGAAAATTTGCGAGCAGCGATTTTAAAAGAAAAAAATATGTTTGTTTTCTATATATATATACTTAGAGTACGTACAGTTAATAAAAATGTTAGAAAATTTGAAATTTATGAATTTCGAAAATTTTCGAAGATTACAATTTTTACGAATTACATATTTTTAATGTCTTTCACATTTAAATCCACATTACCAAGATTAGGATAGTGATAAAACAATGTAATTTTTATTATTTTCAATTTCGAAAATTTGCTAATGAAGATGGACAATGTGCAAATTAAGTAATTTTTATATTTTTTATACATATTTCGAAAATTTTCCAACAACGCTTTAAAACATTCAAAAATATGTTTTGTTTACTAAATATTTGTATTTAGAGTACGGAAAGTTATTAAAAATATTATAATATCCTACATTTATGATTTTGGAAAATATTCGAAGATTACAATTACTACAAATTGTATATTTTGAATGTTTTCCATTACCAAATATACATTACCAAGTTTATAATAGTGATAAAAGTATGTAACTTTTAATATTTTTAATTTCGAAAATTTTCCAATATTACAAGTATTTCAAATTATTTTTAATTTCGAAAATTTTCGAAGATAACAATTATTGCAAATTATGTATTTTGATTGTCTATCTTTAGAAACTGCGCTTATACAATTTAAAACAGTATCAAAAAGATGTAATATTTAATTTAATATTTACAATTTCGAAAATTTTCGAAGATTACAATTATTACAAATTTTTATAAGTCTTTCATTGCCAAATGCATGTAACCAAGTTTAAAACAATTATAAACTGTAGCACTTTTTAATATTTTTAATTTTGAAAATTTTCGAAGACTACATTTATTATAAATAATATATTTTTTTAAGTCCTTTATTGCCAAATGCATACAATCAAGTCTAAAAAAGTCATAAAAAGACGCACTTTTAATTATTTTCAATTTCGAAAATTTTCGAAGTTTACAATTATTATAAATTTTTTTTTTTTATATCTTTTATTGCCAAATGCATATGAGTAAGTTTAGAACAGTGATGAAAACATGCACTTGTAATATTTTTTATTTCGAAAATTTTCGAAGTTTACAATTATTACAAATTATGTATGTATTTTGAATGTATTTTTTATTGCCAAATGCATATAACAAAGTTTAAAACAGTGATGGAAATATATAGTTTTTAATTTTTTCAATTTCGAAAATTTTCGAATTTTACAGTTATTGCAAATTATGTATTTTTAATGTCTTTATTGCCAAACAAAGTTTAAAACAGTGATAAAAGTATGTAATTTTTAATATTTTCAATTTCGAAAATTTTCGAAGTTTACAATTATTAAAAATTATGTATTTTTTAATGACTTTCATTGCCAAATGCATATAACCAAGTCTAAAACCGTGATAATAATATAAATATTTAAATATTTTAAATTTCGAAAATTTTCGAAGACAACAATTATTACAAATGATGTATTTATTATGTCTTTAACTGCTAAATGCATATAAACAAGTCTAAAACCGTGATAAAAATATAAAATTTTAAATATTTTCAATTTCGAAATTTTCAATAGTTATTACAAATGATGTATTTATTATGTCTTAAACTGTTAAATGCATATAAACAAGTTTAAAACAGTGATGGAAATATGCACTTCTAATATTTTCGATTTCGAAAATTTAAATATAGTGGTAAAGATATTGTTTTTTTTTAAATTTGCAATTTCGAAAATTTTCAAAAATTATTGTAAATTATATATTTTTAATGTCTTATATTACAAAATGCTCTTCGCCAAGTTTATAATAATAATAATAAATATATATCATTTTTAATATTTTCAATTTCGAAAAATTTCGAAGATTGTACAAAATTTAAAATTTTGCATTTCCAAAGTCTTTTTTTACAAACTTCACATAACCAAATTCAAAATATTGATTTTTTCAACTTCAATTTCGAAAAATTTCTCAATAGATTGGATTAGGTAGGAATTTAACGAAAATATAAATGAAATGTAGAAAATATTTTCTACACATCTTTATTAATTTTTAATGTTTACGATATTTTGAAATATTAAAATAACTGTTTTCTGCATCATTTTCCGCATATTCGAAAATTGTCGATTACATTTTTGTACTGTCAATAATGTTGCATTCATCACATGTAATTACCCTTAATTCACTGGTGTCACTTCAAGTTGAGCAATGTTAAACAAACCTCCTCACCTAAGGCATCATTCGCAGTATTCGCTCCTCTGTAGTATTTCGCAAATTGCCTAAGTATTTCAACATTCGGAAACAAAAAAATGTTAATCATAATTAGTTATTTTGCCACAAAATGTTATTTGCCATAGAGACGAATCCGCAAAAGAAAACTTAAACACTTTTTTTTTTTGCTTGCAATGAAAAATTCCCCAAATCATTTGTCAAGTAAAAGCGCGAGTGAAAAACAAAGTGTTTAATGAGAAGAGAAGTAACAACAACAACAACGAAAAATAATTTTCCATTACTAGTTTTTTATGTGCCACAAAAAGTTGCACTGGCACCAGTACTGCTAAAAGAAAACATTTATGAAAGTCTCTCGGTGTTGGCACAACTAAAACAACAACTAAACATGTTAGCTTTCACAAAACCTCGATCGACTACCGAAGCAGCAGGAGCTGCAATTGCATACAACAATCTCGGTGGCGGCAGCAGTTTATGTGCAACAACTTGTTGCAAGCCAAGCAAACTCTCTAATAGTGGAAACTTAAAACAAAACACTTGGCTTAACATTCACACACAGGGTGCCTTGGACAGGAATTAAGGGGCCACTAAAGATTTTGGCTGTTGCAAATGATGCGGCGGCTCATAAATTGCTTTTAAATTGCCAACAATTTTTATTGAGCGTTATAACAACACCAGTCAACCAGCCAGCCAGGGAGTCAGCCATCGGTATACAATGAATGGCCCATAGTCAACAACAAAACACACACTCGAACGCATTTGCGTTTGCGCAAAGAGTTTGAAATCATTACTAGACACATTTCCTTAGTAAACGCTAACAGATAGAGGGAACTGTGGGCTGGCTGGCTGGCGTTATTCGTATCCATAATGATGATACAATAAAAAGGTTGTCCTCTTGCCATAACCCCCCGCTCTTTGACGCGAACACACACTCGGATGTTAGTCTAACAGAGATAGAGAAGAGTGAACAAAAAAAAAACATGTAAATTAATGTTTATGGCAAAGATGTAAATTAGACAGGTTGCTGTTGTAGTGGCTGTGCCGGTGGTTGTGCTGTTGTAGAGTCCATTGTTGTTGCTCTACAGCCCTTCGTTAGTTGCAATTGTAAACATTTTCAATTCTCCGCCCGTTTGTATGGACCATCGAACGAACGCATATTGCATTTGCCAAAAGCAGGAAGTGTTGATTAAGCGAAACAAGATAGATTTAATGTAGCCGCTCATGACAAATGCTGTGTTAGATTTAAAAGCGGCCGGTGCGACCGAACCTTTGAATGTTATGTACAATATATAAATACATTATAGAAATGCCGTGTGTTGGTAATAACATTTTATTGATATCTGATTAGAAATAGAGCAGGCGGAAATGGCGAAAAAGGGGAGCGGAATGTTGTTAACTTATATATTTGTTAGAAATGTTATAAGGAACTTTAAATAAAATTGCAGAAGTAAAAAGTTTCTTTGTTCGTCGAGAGAGGGCTTTGTCATTAAATTGGACAATTTCCGTACTTAGTAAAGCTAAAACAGGATAAAGTTTTGGAGAAAAAAATCTGTAAGTCTAGCCACTCCCCTTCTTGTGCCTTCAATATCCATTTGGTACCGGCCACTTTCGAAAGCGTTTAATATTATTAAAACGCCCAACGAGATCGTGTCCAAATTCTGTATTTTGCAAAGTATTAGCAGGATAAAGGGTTGAAGAACAAATTTGTAAGCCTAGCCACGCCCCTTCTGGTACCTCCCATAGAAATGTACCACTCGGCCCACTTTAGCAATCGATTAATATTATTAATACACCTAACGCGATCGTGCTCAAATTTTGTATTTAGTAAAGCTAATGCAGGATAACGATTTGGAGAAAAAAATCTAGAAGTCTAGCCATGCCCCTTCTGATACCTCCTATTTTGTTAAGCTATAAGAGGATAACGTTTTGGAGAATAAAGAAAATTTTATTTTTTGCTGAGTTAAAGGGTATATGTAAGCCAGTTTTTCCGACTGAAACTTTCTTAAAAAAATTCATAAAAATTCAAAAGCTTTAAAGAGAATTGATCTGTACGCGATCTTAGGTGTCTGGAGTATTCGTAGAAAGAATTTTCAATACTTTGGGTTTTTTTTTTAATTTGATATGTGTTTTGTTTTTTTTAAGTATGTATCCTATCCTATTAATATTATAAATGTGAATGTCTGTCTGTTTGTTTGTTTGTTTGTTGCTCAATCACGCCTAAACGGCTGAACCGATTTCAATGAAATTTGGAGGACAGTTAGTGTACTATATGGAAATTACTATAGGCTATATATTTTGTAATTTTTTACCCTATGGGCGGAGTGGGCGTGTCAAAACTTTTTTCTAGAGTTAGAGAGACAAAATTTGATACCCAGATAGTACTCGACAACACGAATATGAATATGCAGACGAAATTTAAATTTTGGACCCAGTGAGCGGAGTGGGCGTGTCAAAACTTCTTTTTAGAGCTAGAGAGATAAAATTTGATACCCAGATAGTGCTCGTCAACACGAATATGAATTTTCTGACGAAATTTTGGAGTGGGCGTGGCAAAAATTTATTTTAGAGCTAGATATATTAAATTTGATAACCAGATAGAACTCAACAACGCGAATTCAGACGAAATTTTATTTTTGGATCCGATGGGCATAATGGGCGTGGCAAAACATATTTTTTGAGCTAGAGAGATAAAATTTGATACACAGATAGTGCTCGGCAACATGAATATGAATATTCAGACGGAATTGTAATTTTGGGTCAATAGGCGGAGGGGATGTGGAAAAACTGTATTTAAGCCCTAGAGAGATACAATTTAGCACCCAGATAGTACACTACAACTCGAATATTAATATGTAGACGACATTTTAATTTTCCATTATTGGCGGAGAGGGCGTGTCCAAACGGTATTTTAGCTCCACAGAAATAAAATTCGGTATACAAATAGTACTCGACAATACGAGCGAGTGGGCGAAGGGGGCGTGGCAAAACTGTATTTTAGTCCTAGAGACATAAAATAAATGTACAGGTAGTATTCGACAACACGTACATAAATATGCGAACGAAATTAATATTTTGGATCGGTGGGCGGAGTGGGCGTGGAAAACAGTATTTTAGCCCTAGGGATAAATAGATAGTACACGACAACAAGAATATGAATATGTAGATGGCATTTTGGACCAGTGGGCGGAGGGAGCGTTACAAAACTGTTTTAACCCTAGAGCGATAATATTTGATATACAGATAATAAAAATTCATTTAGTGTACTAAAAGTACATTTATTGTACCAAAAAGTACAATTTAGTGAACCAAAAAGCGCTTTTATTGTACAAAAAAGTACAATTATTGTTTAAAAAAAACATTTAAGGTATCAAAGAGTACTTTGTTGGTACCAAAAAGAAGATTTTATTGTATTGAAAGATACTTTTATTGTGCACAAAAAGAACAATTAATTGTATCACAGAGTACCTTAATTGTACCAAAAAATACTTTAAATTTACTAATAGTTACATTTATTGCAACAAAAAGGTTTTCCATTGTGTCAAAAATGATGTACTGTATCAAAAAGTACTTTTATTTCCGTCAAAAAGTACTGTTATTGAAGCAAAGAGCAAGAATTGAAGAATTGCGTCAATAAATTTTATGGAAAAATTTTGGCAATAAGTCGTCAGAAAAAGTTTGTCGAAAAAATCTAAAGGGAAATACTGACAATGATGTCAGTACTATAAATGAGCCTTGAATATATACATGTTTTTAGGGCTATATAAGGTAATATTTGTATACAGATAGTAATTGGTGCTATAGATATGAATTCGCTGACGTATGTTTTAATATCGGTAAGGGGGACGTTGTTAGTTTGATCAGGTTAAGGAGTCACTTGGGATAACGAATAGTTTACAGTGCGTACAAGATCGACGCTTAAGCTTAGCCCTTTAAGTAGGCATGTCAAACATATTATAGGTATTCAACAATTAAGCAATAGCGAAGCATTGCCGGGTCCACTAGTTTAAAATATACTTCAAACATTAAAATTTATCAAAAATACTGCAATACTTGAACAAATACTTATGATCGCCAATAAACTTAATTTCCCTTTGCACCCCATGAATGAGGTATGGGATAGCTTCTCGCGTTGTTGTGAATTAACACGCTTTCTATTTTTAGATTCACAACTAACGGCACCTACTTGTTTATCGACGAATGCGAACGTCACTGTTTGAGAAGCTCTTACTAGACACTTAATACTGCGAAGTTGCTGTCAACAACATTCGAGGGGAGCCGACAATGAAAGAACAATTTTTTTTGTTTTTTTTTTTAAGATGACTGGAGCCAGGTTTGAACCTGCAATCTCCCGCATGGTAGTCGCGTGTTCTAACCATGATCGCCAATACCCCTAATATTTTTATGACAATGTTTACAATTGGTGAAGGGTATTTGAGATTCGACATAGCCAAAGATAATTATCTCATTAGTTAATGTTATTAAGATTTTTATGTTAACTGTATGTATACAAAACATTTTTATGTTAACTTACACTGTACAGCATTTTTCAGCTCATTGATTTGGGACTTAATTCTGAGAAATGCAAGTGAAAGTAGCTCCAAAAAGAAAAAGTTTTGCATCATTCGTTTTGTCAAATTACATGCCATAATAATTTAATATCGATTTGAAGTTAGTAAGCATCGTTTAGGAGAATTTGTCACGTTTTAGGCTCTTTTGTTATATTGGACTTAAGACTTAAAATTATTTCGAAAAAAATCACCTTTAATTTTTTCCGTTATGAGAAATACTGTCGTTGAGCCCCCACAGTAAGTTTCATAATGGTGTCTTTTCAACTTTTAGAGAAAAAAATAAAATATATAACAAAAAAATTATGAAAAAAATATTTATTTTTTTATTTTGGCCAATTACAGTTGTCTGCTGAGTTTATTGGTATAAAATCTCATTAACATTCGGCGTTCCGATATCAATTAACATAGCAAATAACTTAAATTGGACAAAATAGAAAAAAAAAATTTTTAATTTTTTTATGTCATCTAATTTATTTTTTTCTCAAGAAGTTGAAGAGACATCATCATGAAACTTACAACGGGGGCTCAACGACATTATTATCTAATATCGGAAAAAAAATTAAGAAATTAAAGGTCGATTTTTTCTTACAAATAATTTTGTTTTTATTTTAAATTTAAAAAAAAAAAAGAATAAAAAAAATTGACTAATTGATGGCGAATTGTAGAATCTTTGAGCAAAAATTTGTATTTTCTCAATCCAGACCAAAGTTGGAAGAATTTCAAAAAATAATTCCTAAATTTTCAAACGACCAAGTCTGAGTTTTTTTTGTATAAAAGTACTAATTCTTTTTTGCGCACTTTAAGATACATTTAAGCAAAATTCTACCAAATTCGAAGAGATAACCCAAAACTTTTGTGTTCGCTTCACATTCTATCACAAACCGCCTACGACATCGTAGGCGGAAGTAACACTTCAACATTGCCTCCTTTTGCAGAGATTATTTCCAGAGCGACAATTTGCCTGCAAACCGTTACTTGGTTTTTTTTTGGCAGAAAAAATCCTCATAAATTTTTATTATAAATTTAATTTAAAACCCGTTTAAAAAACATAAATAACTTTACGCACCACTCCTTACAGAGAGTCAGCCCAACAACATAAATTCAAGTTAAAAGAAAATGCATGTTACCAAACAACAAATGAGAAAAATACAAACACAGTAATTTAAGCGGAAATATTTTGAATACGAGTAGTAAATATTTTTACGCGTCTCAAATGCGGATAATATCGGATTTCAAAATGAAAAGAAAAAACACGCCGATGCCGAAAAGAAAATAACAAACTTGGCAGCAAACTGGTAACAACGACAACTTTGTAGTATCAGAGAAAAACGACAACAACCAAACTCTAAATAATTTCACTTTAAACCAAAATAGCATCGACGCACAAAATAAAACAACAAAACAAAAAACTGCGTAGAAAACTAAAAGACAAACGCACGCATTGTTCACAAAAAGGAGCCACCACCAACAGCTAGACCGATGTGGTCGATGTGATAAACTGGTTTGAAAATCAGTTCAAGCTAGATTAAGAGACAGCGCTACACGCTACACGCCCACACGCTAAATACGGCTATAAAGTAAAATTGATTTTGAGTCAACAAGTCTTACCACAAGACAAGACCACCAAATCCAAATACAAATTAACCATAAAATTGGGAGTTATCGTCAGGCAGGCAAAGCTGATGGTATGTACAGTAGGGTAATAACTTTTTTTGGACAACATTCTCCCCAGGGCTTTTCTAATGGCAAATATTGTATTAATGATAAAAAAAACTATTTCAGTTCAATTTGCTAAAAAAAACCTTACGCACCGACAGCGATTTCTAAAATGCCTTTAATATATGTTTTTTAAATTTTTTTTAATAACAATTTTTGTTAAATATGGTTTATATATATGTAAGTATGTAAACAAATAATAAAAATTAAATCATTAAAAGTAGGTATTGTAAGATATAAACTTTAGGTTCAAAATACGCGATGTTTTACAAAGCGGATATATATCTTGTACTATTTTTATTTCAATAAAATTTTTTTTTAAACTTTGTTTGATTCAAAACTTTAACGCGTTTGGTGCGTAACCTTTTTTAACGACAGCGAAAAACTAAAAACGCAGTTCTTAATATTTTTCCATGCCCTACACGATTTTGTCTGGGGAGATTTGATATTTGCAAAAAATGCAAAAAGTTATTACCCTAATGTACAGGTGCTGCAGTCATATAATTATGAATCAGTGGTGGTACTGATACGAAATATAGTTTATGAAATTCCTTATTGAAATTCCTTAAAAGAAAACAATGTTCCCAACAAAAAAATCTTGTGCTAAAGTTTAATTTTAACGTTTTTATTTTAAGGAATAACCAAAATATGCAATAAAGGTGTGGTTGATACACAGAATTTGAGATGTTAATATAATGAAAGAGAAATTTGTGACGTATTTATGGCTCATTGACAGTAACACTCAAATAACAACAATTTGTCTATATACTAACGTCGACGCCCTTGTCGCTTCTTCGAGCTCTAAAGAATTTCACATATCAATATCATTTTGGTATGTTAAAAAATCTCCCACATTATTCCTCGAGCTATACGTGAGCAACACACGCTATATATAATATAAAGAATATTAATTTCAAATTAAAATCAAATAAAGTGAAAATGACTGCAGCAGCCGTGGTGGTGGCAGCAACATATAAAACTATAGATACAATATCTCTTGATATACAATTTTTGATTGATGATTTCGAAAATTAAAAATGAAATTGTTGACCATAAGGGAGAGGGATCACGCAAACGTTTGGAATGCAATTGCCAACTAATTGAAAAAAGAAACATCAAAGGCAGTTAAAGCACTTTCGATTTTTTTTAACGAAAAGATGATGAAATAAAAACTTTGTTGTTTTGAAGACGAATACATGAGGTGATCACTTAATTTTGAGTACGATTTAATAACAGATACTCTGTTGTGTGTCCTTAGCTCTCAAAGAATGTCATAAACTAAAATTTAAAGGAATTTCTGGCAACAGAGAATAACACAACAAACAACACAACACAAATATACTACATTAAAAACTTTATTAATATAAAATACGGCCAATGTTAAGGTAATGCTAAAATTTTTAACATAAACCAAACGCTGCATGGCCAGTAGACCACAACGCCACTCGCTTGTTGCAAAAGACAACGGACACAAGACAGGAACAAAGACTAAAAGGGAAATTCTGTATGTAGTATAAAATAACAAAAATATTTTGCCCAAGCCAAAATGATCTGTTTATGCCATTTTGACCAGTCTCATATGTACTGACTGTTACGTCTGCTACATGCGGTCTACCAACAACCACCATCGTGCTCATCATCATCATTGTTTTCATTTATATGCTCATTATGAGGACAATGATAATGATGATGATGACGATGGCACGGTTGCAAAATGCATTTTTAATGGCTTCATCGCCGCCACTCAAAAGGTAATAGAAATTTTTATTACATTTTAAGTTCTTAACTCAAAACTGTATTAGCGCTTCGTAAGTGTTCTTCGTCTTACTAAGGGTCCTGTGTCGTCGTATTGGCTATCAATGTCAGGCAGTTTTGGAGATGTTGTAAAGGGCCCTTAGCATTCGTGCTAATAATGAAATCGTGTAGAGTCGTTAAAGACAGGAAACTATGAAATTATACAAATGTGATACTAATGGATTAAGTGACAAAAATTATTAAGTGGATTTTTAATGAATTTTCTTAATAGGAACTGGTGACACGAAAAAGGGAAAGCATAACAATTAGTTAGTTAGCAAATAGGAACGAATAGGAACATCAAAAAGTGATGGACAGTTTGTTGTTTTGAAAAATTAAAAAAACAACTAGCAACTTAATAACCTTCTACTTTTTTGCCGGTTTTTCTGCCTGACACACATCATTAGTATAAAGCAACCTTGTATAAACTTTTAGATGAATACTGGACTTAAGCAACAGCATACAATTTTTGAAAATGTCAAATCTGTGTTGTTATTCGAGAAATTCAGTGTGTTGCCGCATTTTCCTTTGCAATTAATATCGATATTAAATTATTATATCTGGTATTGTGTTATTCCTTGTGTTGAAAACCATGGAGAAAAACCTTTTTTTAAGAAACAGTAAACTCATAAATGGCCACTTAGACCATAAATGTGATCACGATGTGTGTCAGGTACGGAAACCGGCAAAAAAAATATTTTTTTTTTTTATATTCAAAAGTTTAGTTTTTTTATTAAAGGCTATAATTGTATTGAAACCATCAATTTGAAAAGAAGTGTCTTAAACCTGAAGTCCAAACGCTTCTAATTAGATATAACACGATATTAATATCTATGATTTGATGGCGGAATCATGGGGTAAAGAACGTCACTTCTAAAAAGCAAAAAACGGAGATACAAATCAAAAATCCTTTTATCTTACAAAAAGGGTAAGCTAGGATTTTGATTCAAGTGCAGTTTTAATGTGCAATTAACTCCCAACAAAACCCCATTAATCGTTTTTGTTGTTATTTTAGGTCAAACTATTTATCATTCAGGCAAGGTGTGAGGAAAATATAAAATTTTTGGGAAAAATAAAAATAAAAGACTTTTAGTTTTTTTTTTCCGCAAATCTTAATTTTGTGCAGAAAACTTAAATTTGGACAGAAGTGTCTTAAACCTGAAGTTCGTACGCTTCCAATGAGATATAACACGATATATTATGTCTATGATTAGATGGCGGAATCATGGGGCAAAGAACGTCACTTCTAAAAAAAAAGCTCAAAACGGAGTAAAAAAACGAAAAGTCCTTTTATCTTAAAAAAAAATTATCGCCGAGATAACAATTTTTTCGAAAGAGGTGTTTCACCGACCACTTTTCACAAACTAAGTATTTCTTCTTACACGGTGGATATACGTACCAAATCTTCGTACCTACAATGGTTTCAAAGATACAGCCATTTCAAAATTCGAGCTGTATGGGACAGAGCCACGCCCATTTAACCCTTTTGCATCCCTACGTCATAAAAGGCACCACATTTTAAATTTAGCCGTTTGGCCTGGGGAATGATCAGTCAGTCACCCAAGCCTTTTATATATATAGATTACTCGATTTCTGAAGTTGGCGTAGTGGTACATTTGTATAGGAGGTACCAGAAGGGGCATGGCTAGACTTCCAATTTGTTCTCTAAAACTTTATCCTTCTTTAGCTTTACTAAATACATAATTATGGCACGATGTATAAATAATATCATTCGATTTCTAAAGTGGGCGGTAACAAATGGGTATGGGAGGTACCATTTGGGGCGTGGCTGCTCTTCCACTTCTTTCCTTTAAAACTTTATCCTGCTATAGCTTTACAAAATACAGAAATTGGGGTCGATCGCGTTGGGTGTATTATAATTATAATTCGATATCTCAAGTGGGCGGAATGATATATTTGGGAGGTACCAGAAGGGGCATGGTCATGTACCCATTTGCAATACCGTAAGTAGTTTTAAGGATATATTAACTCGTGCTAGTTTTAAATCATTTGGTTTCGTCTTTCGAAAGTTATCGTGCGTACCAGCCAGGCTGTAAGGCTGTTATTTGCGGGAATAGATACCCAAAAGGGGTGAGTTTGTATTGGAGGAGGCAATAGTTTTTATCCGACCTGGCTCATCTTAGAACATAACCTCTGCTAGAAGCTTGTAAAGCTAATTTCAGCTCGAAAGCCCTTTAACACAGTTCGCAGGGACAGACCCCCCAAAAAGGGGGAGTTTGTATGGGTGGTCGGACATCTTTAAATCGATTCCGAATTTGACGTTGATAATTTATGTATGTATATATTTTCATACCTACCACGCTTCCCTGTGGCCGTTACAAATAAAATAACAAACTGAATATACCCTTAGGTTCGTATTTTTTCTATTGTACCAAAAAAGTACATGTTTTTATTCAAAAAAGTTCTTAAATTATACAAAAAAAAAATATAGTTTTATTAACCAAAAAGTATTTTTATTGCACCCTAAAAGTATTTTTGCTCAACCATAGTACTTTTATAGTACTAAAAAGTAATTTTATCGTACCAAAAACTGGTTTTGTTCATTTAATATACCAAAAAAGTACCTTTATGGACAATAAAATTAGTTTTTTCATACCAAAAAGTACATTTGTTGTTCTAAAAAACATGTATTTTCGTTGTACCACAGTACTTTTATATGTATTCTACTAAAATGTACTTTTGTTTTTGAAGGAACTATTTTCTTTGTACCAAAAAAATGCTTTTACTGTACCACAAAGTATATTCGATGTAACTGAAACACTTTTGTTGTACCATAAAATACGTTTTTTTACCCTCACCCTAGGGGTAGGAGAGTATATATCATTTGATACGACCTAAAAGTATAACACATAGAAGGAGTCCTTTTAGACCATTGGTTTCTTTAAACCAAATTCGATTCATGACTTTTTATGTCGTTTGAGCCATGTCCGTCTGTCTGTCTGTCCAAAACTACTGACGGTATACCAAATGGGCTACATGGCCACGTCCCTTCTGGTACCTCCCATATAAATATGTCATTCCGGCCACTTTAGAAATCGAGTAATACTACCAATAAACCCAACGCGATCGTGCCCATATTCTGAATTTAGGATAAAGTTTTGGAGAAAAAAAATCTGGAAGTCTAGCCACGCCCCTTTTAGTATATCCCATACAAATGTACCACTCCTCATACTTTAGAAATCGATTAATATTAAAAATACACCCAACGCGATCGTAAATTCTGTATTTAGTAAAGCTAAAGCAGAAAAAAGCTTTAAAGAAAAAATCTGGAAGTCTAGCCACGCCCCTTCTGGTACCTCCAGCCCACTTTAGAAATGGGCTTATAACATCAATATACTAGAAAATGTAAGTCGGGTTTTCCGACTGAAATTTTCTTACTTGTTTCTACTGTACTTCACCAATTCAAACAAATATCTTAGTGTCGAATATGCGACACATATTATCACGACTTTAAATGAATGTGAAAAGTATACTAATATAAAAAAAAACTTCCTTTCTGTGACATGGGCATGATTACAACATTGAGGATTTACCCCGATCCGAAGCACTTTTGGATCATCAGTTAAAATTTTTGTACTACTTTTGAGTAAGCTCTTATTTATTGTGAATATTTCTATACCGTTATGACAAAAGTCAATAAGTCCGTTTTGTGTCGTTTTTTTTACTTTATATTTAGGACTTTACGAACAATTTGGCAGAAGATGATATGATAATGAGATATGTGGAAACCTATTAAATGGCTTTATAAGAATCTGATAAGTCCTTATGTCTTAAAGAGATTTTAAAACTTTAATTTCTTAATTTTCTTAAAAATTGGTCATATCAACTTCTGCCGTAATGGTATAGATTTGTGAAAAATGGAACTATATAGTAATTATGTTTAAAGTATTTAAAAATAATTAATTCATTCATTTCATTTTAATTTTCATTCTATTTGTTTTATGTTTTTATTCATCTTTTTTTAGTATTTATTTCTTTTTTTGTTGTTGTATAAATTTTAATTGTTTTTGGCCCCTATAAAAAACTATGACCAATCGGTGTGGAAGTTGAATTTTAACTTAAATTTAGTTTGAGCGGCTAGCTACGACGTCGGTGACTTACTTTGAGCTGTTGCCACATACTAAGTTGCAAATTGGCAAACTCAGTTGGTTAGCCACTAAGACGTCGTCGTCTGAGAAATAATTTGTTATATTTCAATTGTTGTTTTATAATTGTGTTTCATGACTTTTTTTGTGTTCTTGTCTTGTTGTTTTGCTGCGGCGTTCTGTCTCTCTATCATTTCGGTTATTGACACTAATTTGATGATGCTTGCTCATGACTAACCCAACCATTAAGATTTGAGTTCCTTTGTTTTTGGAGGGAATGCAAAATTGAGAAAGAAAGAAAAAAAGAAGACAAAATAATGATTTATGTTATTTTGAGTTTTTTTCCTCCTACCTACTCATACCTTTACACATTTGTTGCACCTTATATCACACAACATTCACCTTAGCGCGATGAACTTTGGTTATACACGAATTTGGTTAGAAAACATAATTATGGGAAGTTAGCCACAAATTAGTGGTGGTGGTAGATGTTTCTCTAAATGTCTTTGCTGTTGGTGATTACTTTCTCGTGTTGTTTTTTTTGGTGTTGCGCACTTTGAACAGTAATTTTTTCAAATAGAATTTGTTTTTCTATATGAAAAGAATATATTTTTTTTGCTTAGTGTTAATAATTTGTTAAAATCTGGTGTCATCTGGAAAGTCTTTGATAAGTTAAAGAACAATATACAAAAAATTTAAAATAATCGCCATCAGTATGTCCACTAAATATAATAGTCTTCTGATACAAAATAGTTGAAATTATTTTTTCTATAGGAAAAGTTTTTTTTTTATATTTCTTAATAAAAATATTGGCTAGAATCAAGAACCATTATTCGAATGTATCAGTGAACATTTTTAAATTCTAAATATTATTAGAATTTATTTATTATTAAAAAAAATTGTAACCTTATACCCCTAAACTGGTATCCACTTGTTGGACCTATTTTTTATACCCTCACCCTACGGGTAGGAGGGTATATATCATTTGATACGAACCAAAAGTGTAACACATAGAAGGAGTCTCTGTAGACCCTAGGTTTCTTTTAACCAAATTCGATTCATGACTTTTTAAGTCGTTTGAGCCATGTCTGTCTGTTCGGCTGGTACGCACGATAACTTTCGAAAGACGCAACCAAATTGTTTTGAAATTTTGCGCGAGTTAATATTTCCCCAAAACTACTTATGGTACTGCAAATGGGCTACATGGCCCCGCCCCTTCTTGTATCTTCCATATAAATACATCATTCCGAAACTTTAGAAATCGAGTACTAATATCAATACACCCAACTGGATCGTACCCAAATTCTGTACTTAGTAAAGTTATAACAGGATAAAGTTTTGGAAATAAATTTTATGTCTAGTCACGCCCCTTCTGGTACCTCCCATGCAAATGTACCTTTCCGCCTACTTTAGAGATGGAGTAATAATATCAATAAATCCAACGCGACCGTACCCCAAATCTGCATTTAGTAAAGCTATAGCAGGATACAATTTTTGAGAAAAAAAACTGGAAGTGTAGCCACGTCCCATCTGTTACCTCCCATACACATCTGGTACCGCCCACTTTTGAAATCGATTAATGTTATTAGTAGACCTAACGCGATCGGGCCCAAATTCTGTATTAAGTAAAGTTCAAGCAGAATAAAGTTTTGGAGAACAAATCTGGAAGTCTAGACACGCCCCTTCCGGCACCTCCCATACAAATGTACCACTCCGCCCACTTTAGATATGGAGTAATAATATCAATAAACTCGACACGATCGTGCCCATATTCTGTATTTAGTAAGGCTAAAACAGGATAAAGTTTTGAAGAAAAAATCTGGAAGTCTAGACACGCCCCTTCTGGTACGTCCCATACAAATGTACCACTATATAATAAAACTTTTTTTGTTTTACTGAGGCTGAGGGTATATGTAAGTTGGGTTGGCCGACTGAAACTTTCTTACTGGTTTTTTATTTTATTGTATTAAAGAAAAGGTGAGTCAGGGTCATTGCATTACGTATTTGTTTGTAACCATTAAAACAATAATTTCACACTTGTTGTTCAGTTCACCTGACTGGTGTCTTTGACTTTTCCTCCATTTTCATTCATTCATCCCTATATAGAAATTGTACTCCTCCGTGAAGCCCCCAACTGTTTGTCCATGACCATTACTATCCAACAGGTTGACTGGCGGTGATGGTTGAAAGGTAACAACAAACCATAAATGAATAAATGAATTTGTTTCTATACAAATTATCCACATCTTCTCCCTACTCAAAACAATCGGACGGTAGCCACAGAAGACAGACACCCAAGAAACGTGTGCAACACCCGCAGATTCTCTTGAAGCGTGAACTAAAACAACAAGAAAGAACCTTTCTTTCTACTTTGCGGCTGTCGGTTGTCGTTATCTTCTCTGGTTCGTTCCAAATGAGTACCATTTGGGGTTGAGAATTTAAACTACAGCCTAAAAAGAATACAAACAGCAACAACAGCAAGAAAGTAATTATATAATAATAATGTACCTGCCTACTTACCTACTATGATTGTTTGTCTTGCTGGCTTTTGTCTAAGGTCACGGCTGGTTGGCATTTTTGTTGTTGTTGATGCTCTGTCCATAGGTGCGCTGAACTTTACTCTTTGGTTGATAGGCTGCGCAGGCGTACCACAAAACTTTTCTTTTAATTTTTATTCTCGTATCAAGTCAACCAAAATCCCCCCTCAAAACAGGTTAAGAATTTTATTTTATACAATTTCTTTTTTTCTCCAGTTTTTCACATGTCCGTCTTGTCCGCCGTATAGTTCCAATGCTATTTTGGGTGTTACTACAAAAGACACTTTGTCGCTATTATTGTTTGTTGGCATTTTAGCGTTACAAACAGGTTGACTGATCTTTGTTATGCCTAACATAAGCTGTGACGAAGGTATCGTGATTGGTGGCGCGGTGTGGGGGGAGTTTAATGTCTGCAACGTTAGAGCTTAAGATTCTATTAAGAATTAACGTTGCGACTGGTGTAATGAACATTACGGTTAGCGGTGGTTAGAAGGTGGTGTCTACACTTGTAATTTGTAAATTTAATTATCAATTTAAAGAGAGTCGTTGTGTATGAACAGAAGTGATTAGGTTGTGCGCCAACTTAGCTGAAAGCTTTTAATTGGAAAATCACTAATGCGTTGTCACTGTCTGTTTGTGAGCTAAAAGAAAGAAGGTGTTTTTTTGTCGGTAGGATTTTGCTATAGTAGGGTAACTCATGTTATGGTGGAGCAAATGAGGAAATCTGTTGTGATATGCATACTATGCATTGCATAAGTCAGTTAATACGTGATATCTACTGATATCAGAAACATACAACGTAAAGTGAGGTCGCTTTAATAAAAAATTAGCGACAGTACCTTTGCGGGAGTTTTATCTATACCAGCAAGTTCAAAAAATTAATATTAACTGAACCAGAAGAATTTCGAATTTGGACAGTTGTTAATTTAATCCTAATTTTTATTTAAATTTTTTGTAGTGTTGTTTGGTGCTATGAAAGTACTTTTTGTATCATAAATTTGCGGGCCTTAACATCGGCATTTTAGTAAGTTCAAGTGGGGTTGAACCCACCATCTGGTCAGATCTTAAAGGTGATAGTAGATGTAAAACATTCACCGGATTATGTATCATAAATTCATTGTTTGGTACAAATATATTTATTTTTTGTACAAATAAGTTATAAGTTGGTATGATAAAAGTACTTTTCGATAAAACTAAAGTAACTCTCAATACAATATTGGTACCTTTTGATACTGTAAATGTATTTATTCATAAAAATGTACTTTATAGTACAAAAAAAACTCCGATTAGAAAAAATTTAAGTACTTTTTGGGAGGTACCAGAAGGGGCGTGTCTAAACTTCCAGATTTTTTTCTCCAAAACTGTATATTGCTATAGCTTTGCTAAATAAAGAATTTGGGTACGATCGCGTTGGCGATCTGCCAGAAAGCTACATTTGTATGGGAGGTACCAGAAGGGGCGTCCAATTTTTTTCCAAAACTTAATCCTGTTATAGCTTTACTAAATACAGAATTTGGGTATGATTCCGTTGGGCATATTGATATTATTACTCGATTTTTAAAGTGGTATGATATGTAAGTGGTATGGTATGTAATGATGTATTTATATGGGAGGTACCAGAAGGGGCCGGGCCATGTAGCCCATTTGCAATACCATAAGTAGTTTTAAGGAAATATTAACTCGTGCAAAATTTTAAAACATTTGGTTGCGTCTTTCGAAAGTTATCGTGCGCACCCGCCGGATAGCCAGACAGACGGACATGGCTCAAACGACTTAAAAAGTCATGAATCGAATTTGGTTCAAAGAAACCTCGGATCTAAAGTGACTTCTTCTATGTGTTACACTTTTGTGTCGTATCAAATGATATATACCCTCCTACCCGTAAGGTAGAAATACCTTTTCGTACAATAAAAATAGTATTTGATACAATAAAAGTACTTTTTCGTTTTATGAAAGTACTTTTTGGTGCTATAAAAGTACTTTAACATATAAAAAAGGTACTTTTTGGTACTATTTATGAATTTTTTGGTATAATACTTTTCAATAGAATAAAATTGACTTTTGATACAGTAACAGTGCATTTTTTTGGTACCATTGAAAGTACATTTTAGTACACATAAAGTACATTTTGGTACAGTATTTTTTGATACAACAAAAATGCTTTTGGTACTACTAAAGTAATTTTTGATAAATTAAAATACGTTCTGGTACAATTAAAGTACTTTTTGGTACTATGAAAGTACAATTGGTACCATAAATGTACTTTTTGTTAAAAAATATTTTTTGATACTTGTAAAGTCCTTTTTGTTACAATCAAAGTACTTTTGGTACTGCGAAAGCACCATTTGGTACAATAAATGTACTTTTTGGTAAGAAATCCTTTTTGGTACAATTAAAAAAATTATTAAAGTACTTTTTGGTACAATTAATGTATTATTTAGTACAATAAAAGCACTGTTTGGTACAATTAAAGAACTTTTTGAGCAAAAAAGTACTTTTTGAGTTAAAAAAAGTACTTTTTTGTACAATAAAAGTACATTTAGGTACAATGAAATTAATTGTTCATATATTTTACATCGTTTAATGTTCTGTAAAAGTACATATTCGGGTGTGCTTTATCATCATCGCACAGTAAAACGTGATAAAAACGGATAAAAAGTTTCCGTTAAATTTTTAATAAGAGTGCAATAACATATTGCAATTTTAAAACCGAAAAAAATATAATCTATGTTCGATTATAATTTTACATAAAAAAATATGGAACAAAAAGTTAGTATTCGTATCCATTTATATAAAAAATCAAAACAAATATGTCTCCACCTGTTAATTGTCGTAAATAAATATTTGCCGTTTATTGGATGCAAATTGATATAAGTCATAAAATAGTGTTATCTCATAAATATTTAGTCCTCCTAAAACCATTTTTATAGTTTGTCAGTACAATAAAAATTTCTATTGTCATTAAAGATTGGTGTGAGAAATATTTTTATACAAACATTAATTAACTATTCATTAAAACATTAACCAACTGAAATCGCTTAAATGTGAATAGAAACTTGTTTTATTGCTCTCAGTTTGCAACGTAATAAATATTTATAGAATTATAAAATGTATGGTATTTATGGTATGTATTTATACAACAACAACAAAAACAAAATAGTTAAATAAAATCTAAAAAAAAACACACACACAAAACACTCTCTATCTTACTCTCACCACCTGCCATATAAATTAGAGTTATCCAATCTTCCCCCGTCATTGATTGCCAAATCACTCAACAATCATCAAATGGCATTGATTGATTGATGTCTTCGAAAGGAATTTAAAGCCGAGCAAGTGAAATTTATATATCTTTTATAAATGTGATTATTTGTTGTTATTGTTACTGTTGTTGTACATTTTGGCATTTGAACAAAACTATTCTTACATTGTATACGATATGATACGATACGATATTACCCCAACATCTGGGTATTGTATGTGCGCAAATACTTTTTCAGAGAAATAATTGTAGTCACAAAAAAAAAACAATTGAGAAAAAATGCCAAAGTTATGTGTATACAACAGCGCCGATGCCCACGCTTAATGTTGTAAATTAGCTGTAGCCTTAAACTAACTGAAATTGACTGTGTTAGCCCGTTGGCAGCACGTATTACTTCCATAGAGTGCAGCGGTACGATACGTTAGCCTGACAACAACATGTTGTGACTGTTTAAATGGTGGCAAATCTGGCCAAAAAGGTCAGTTAAACAAAATGTTAAATATAAATAAACAACAATGAGTAGCACAACAACAATGCTACGAAATTCCAATGCTTTAGAGTACACTCGAAAAAAAATTGAGTTGAAGAAAACACTTGTAAGAACTTAGAAACTATCAATAAAAATTTAAATACATAAAAATATTAATATTTAAAAATGTAAAAATATAAAAATATAAAAATATAATAATATAAAAATATAAAAATATAAAAATATAAAAATATAAAAATATAAAAATATAAAAATATAAAAATATAAAAATATAAAAATATAAAAATATAAAAATATAAAAATATAAAAATATAAAAATATAAAAATATAAAAATATAAAAATATAAAAATATAAAAATATAAAAATATAAAAATATAAAAATATAAAAATATAAAAATATAAAAATATAAAAATATAAAAATATAAAAATATAAAAATATAAAAATATAAAAATATAAAAATATAAAAATATAAAAATATAAAAATATAAAAATATAAAAATATAAAAATATAAAAATATAAAAATATAAAAATATAAAAATATAAAAATATAAAAATATAAAAATATAAAAATATAAAAATATAAAAATATAAAAATATAAAAATATAAAAATATAAAAATATAAAAATATAAAAATATAAAAATATAAAAATATAAAAATATAAAAATATAAAAATATAAAAATATAAAAATATAAAAATATAAAAATATAAAAATATAAAAATATAAAAATATAAAAATATAAAAATATAAAAATATAAAAATATAAAAATATAAAAATATAAAAATATAAAAATATAAAAATATAAAAATATAAAAATATAAAAATATAAAAATATAAAAATATAAAAAATATAAAATATTTTATAAAAATATAAATATAAAAAAATAAAAATATAAAAATATAAAAATATAAAAATATAAAAATATAAAAATATAAAAATATAAAAATATAAAAATATAAAAATATAAAAATATAAAAATATAAAAATATAAAAATATAAAAATATAAAAATATAAATATAAAAAAATAAAATAAAAATATAAAAATATAATAATAAATATATAATATATATATATATATATATAATAAATATAATAAAAATATAAAAATATAAAAATATAAAAATATAAAAATATAAAAATATAAAAATATAAAAATATAAAAATATAAAAATATAAAAATATAAAAATATAAAAATATAAAAATATAAAAATATAAAAATATAAAAATATAAAAATATAAAAATATAAAAATATAAAAATATAAAGATATAAAAATATAAAGATATAAAGATATAAAAATATAAAAATTTAAAAATATAAAAATATAAAAATATAAAGACATAAAAATATAAAAATATAAAAATATAAAAATATAAAAATATAAAAATATAAAAATATAAAAATATAAAAATATAAAAATATAAAAATATAAAAATATAAAAATATAAAAATATAAAAATATAAAAATATAAAAATATAAAAATATAAAAATATAAAAATATAGAAATATAAAAATATAAAACATTTTTTAAAAATATAAATATAAAAATATAAAATATTTTATAAAAATAGAAAAATATTACCAATTACAAAAAAACACAAATTATTTAAAATGTCAACTACAATTACTTCAGACACTAAAGATCGTAAATAACCAAATTTTCTTTAAATTCTTGTTTTATTGATTTTTTATCCTCCAATCTTACTCATCTTAGAACTTAATTTAGAAGCTAGCATACAAAATTTTATCTCGTTAGCACTTAAATTACGGCTGTATCGGCAGGGAGGTAGGTGCGTGTAGTTTATGACCGATCTTGCTCATTTTTGAACATAACATCCGGTTAGAGTATAGAAGCTGGCATACCCAATTTCAATAGCTTGATATCTCGTAAACTACGGCTGTAATCACAAGGACTGACAGACAGACGGACGAACTTCTTTAAATTGACATAAATTCGGCGCTGACCATTTATTTTAATATATTGTCATACCTAACACGTCTCCTTGTGGGCGTAACATATTGAAAAACAAACTGAATATACGCTTGGCACCGTGCGTGCGCCTGCTGAAGAGTATACAAATTCAATTTATTCATATATCATATTTTTAGTACATTAAGGACTAATGTCCTTTATAATTATTCCAAATGTTCATATTGTGTTTGCAGCTTAGATAGTCGCATTTTTTCCTGCTGAATAATTTTTATTTTTCTCGAGTGTATGTTTGTCTATTAACCATTGACACCTGAGTAGAGTGTAGTTTTTAAACACATACGAAATATTTGGCTTGATCACAGCCACAACAACCGCTTAAGGTGTAAATTAACATAGAGAAATAAATATTTTCATTTGAACTTAGCGTGTGGCTAGCTGACTGCTTGGCAGTCACACTGGCTGGCTATTGCTTACGCCACCATGACAAAGGTGCAAATTTGTAGAGTTTTGTACATATTTTACAATCCACACTGTTTTTTTTTTTTTTGGTTATTTGAAAAACTATTTTTGTGTGTGTGTATGTATATTTTTTCAAAAATTTTCTTTATAAACCGGACATATCATTAGCCAAATTGTTATTTGCTTTGGCTTGACTTTTTGAACACCATCATCTTTCGTTTTCCATCTTCAATATAATCATGGTACTTTGACTTGAATTGGCGGTTGTATTTTGATTTTCGGTTTAAGTCTTTTTTAATGGTTTGACCAAGGGGTGGTGATGTGGTCGCGGTGGATGTGATCTTTAATCAATCTCAAAATACTTATCATCATACATGTGCGCATGTGTGTGTGTTTGATGTCGCCTCACCTGTTGTAGAGTTAGTGACTTTTTTTTTGTAAAATTTCTGCCGGTTTTCGATGGTGTTGGACAAGTGCAACCAGCCATCAGCCATCAGCCACCACCAACTCTAACTCTCCTCTGATCATATATGTACGTACTAACACGACTAGTGTTTGCTTTGGTCTGCTTGGGTTAGGTTTTGCTTTTGTGCTTCTTCTTCTTCTGTTTTTTTAGTTTAAATCTCATATATAGAAAAACCACCAACTTTCTCTTTAAACTAAAAAACAAAACATTATATTTAGTTTGTTTTGTTATTTTTAGTTGTTGTTTCTTGTGTAAATGTGTGTGTGTGTGTTTCTGTACAAATACGAGTAATAATGTGTATCATGACCATTTTACAAGTTGGGCGAGATTGTGTGTGTGTGCAGCAGCATATCTATACTCGTAGCTGTAGTAAATCATATGAGTTTTAAATATGTTTTTGTAAAAAATATGATTTTAAATTATTTAAACACTAATAAATGATGTTGCCGGCTGTTACGGGTTAAAGGTTTGAATATTTATTAAGCTTTTAGTATAATCTATTATGTTTATTACGAGGTTCTTGACTATATGCTTAGAGTATTTCTAATAAATCATAACTGGTTAGTTGGAATTCTTTGGTGAGGCTCAATGTTTGGGAAAAAGCTTATTCTAATTTCAAAGTAGATAGAGTTTAACAGATTTTTTGTTTTGTAGCTTTGACCATAGACAAATGTACAACTGACTAAAACCTCTTTAATATCTTTTACGGTTGTGTTATAACCAGGACAAGTACTCTTATGCAAATGCATATATTTTCTAGACATCATACAACAAAAACGGTTAAGTTTTTCTTATAAGTCATGACATTTCCTCTAAAATGGCATTTAATTGTATTTGCATATTTTGCATATTATACGAAATACGTGTTTTTGCATATTTATGCATACATTTTAGCAAATTTTATAATAAATGCATTTTTTTGTTGCATAATTTTGCTTTTTTTGATTAACAACCAATCTTATGCAAATGCATATTTTTTCTAGACAGCCTTAAACAAAAATGGTTAAGTTTTTCGTATGTCATGACATTTCCTTTGAAATTACATTTAATTGTTTTTTCATTTTTATGCATATTTTAGACAATTTTATAATAAATGCATGTTTTCGTTGCATAATTTTGCATTTTTTGATTAACAACCCCACCCCTTTAATATCTGTCACGGTTGTATTATAACTAGTGTAAGGAATCTTATGCAAATGCATATTTTTTCTGGACATCCTAAAATAGAAACGGTTAAGTTATTCTTATGAATCATGAAATTTCCTTAAAAATTGCATATAATCGTTTTTGCATATTTTGCATATTATACGAAAATACATGTACATGCATATTTAAGCGCATATTTTTGAAAAATTTATAATAAATGCTTGTTTTTGTTGCATTATTTGGCTTTTTTGATTAACAACCACTTTAAAACTACTATTACCGCGACATTCCTTAGTAGAAAAGTAGCAACCATAGACAAATGTACAAATATTTGAGTGCCACCACTTTAATATCTGTCACGGTTGTGTTATAACTAGCGCAAGAAATCTTATGCAAATGCATATTTTTTCTGGACATCCCAAAATTGAACGGTTAAATTATTCTTATGAATCATGAAATTTCCTCTAACATGGCATTTAATCGTTTTTGCATTTTTTGCATATTTAACGAAAATATGTGTTTTTGCATATTTATGCATATATTTTAGCAAATGTTATAATAAATGCATGTTTTTGTTGCATAATTTTGCTTATTGATTAACAACCACTTTAAAGAATAAAACGTAGGACATCTTTGGGTAAAAGTTGCTTCATAATTTGTTACAAAATATTTATCTGAAATACAAATTTTTTTTACAAAATAGTAACATTTACTTCTATCGCGACTTTCCTTATAGAAACTATTAAATTATTCTTATGAATCGTGACATTTCCTTTAAAATTGCATTTAATCGTTTTTGCATATTTTACGAAAATTCGTGTTTTTACATATTTCTGCATATATTTTAGCAAATTTTGTAATAAATGCATGTTTTTGTTGCATAATTTAGCTTTTTTGATTAAAAACCACTTTCTTTAACTTTCATCAACAATATGCGCGATAAAAAAATCTTTCCTCAAAGTCAATAGACAAATCCAATCAACTACTTTTTAGTTTAGTGAGGATTTCGACAGATATAACGATATTTATTTCTAACCGATCCAGCGTCTACATGGTAAAGGCGACAAGGGGGTTACAATTTGGTTTTATGTGACTTGTTCATTGAATTGAAGTTTTGAATGAAAGATGTTCTGGTATTTCGCTTCTTCCAGAGTCAATTATAACAATATGTGTTGTTACTGCATATTTTTTAATTTTTAGTGCATGTTATATGCGCATATTTTCAATTATTTAGTGCATAAAATTTCTTGCCCTAGTTATAACATTCTGAGGAGGTATTTTTTTCGGTATTTAGTTTATGTCATCAAATACATGATGACATTGTGTAACAATTGTTTCTATTTTATTTTCAATGTAATAATGTTTATTACCTTCTATTTGTCTAAACATTTTCTATTACATGTTACGATAGTGCGACAGCAATTGCAGTCATAATGTCCATTCGTTATCATTAAAAGTTTATCAACATTTTATGTTAAATGTTTGCCGTCGCTCATTTGTGCCACCATTAATAGTCTGCGCACTGGCTGGGTATCATTTGTATCTGAAAAATAAAAAAAAACTGAAAAAAGAAGAAATATTTCACTTATTGTTTATGTCTGTTTTAAATGAACCCAGTTTAATGGGTTTTTATGAAAATGGATTTTATGAAATTACGTTTTTCTGGTTTGTTTTGTTTTTTTGTATGACGGAGATTTGCCACCGCCACCAAAGGTGGCCGACTGGCTGGGTGGTGGTGGTAAATCATAGCAATGGCCAACGATCGTTGCCGTTTACATAATCTCTGCACCATGTGGCATCAAAACGTGTGCACGAAAGCCGCAACCGGTCTTTGAATGTTTTTTTTCCTGACTACTATGTATTTTCCCTAAACATAAATGTACAATTGGCGCCTGCCCTGTACATTTCTTTTGATAAACTTGTTTCGTTTTAAACGAATAAGAAATTTAAAAAAAAAATCAAAAATTGCGTTATCTTTATGACTTTCCCTTATTGCCAGCTGCAATCAATGTGTCGAGGGCAGACCGTTCGTTGCTCCGTTGTTCCATTTCAATTATACCAACTTTTGAGAATGTCCCAGAGAGTTATTCAAAAACATACCGCCACTTATTGTATATTGTGAAAGGTCAGTGGCACTTTTATGTATTAATATTTTACAACAAAGTTAAATGAAAGTTAGTTTTTCATACGAAGGAAATGTAAGATAAGAAACAAAAATAAATATAAAAACATTTATAAATATAAAAATATAAAAATATAAAAATATAAAAATATAATAATATAAAAATATAAAAATATAAAAATATAAAAATATAAAAATATAAAAATATAAAAATATAAAAATATAAAAATATAAAAATATAAAAATATAAAAATATAAAAATATAAAAATATAAAAATATAAAAATATAAAAATATAAAAATATAAAAATATAAAAATATAAAAATATAAAAATATAAAAATATAAAAATATAAAAATATAAAAATATCAAAATATCAAAATATCAAAATATAAAAATATAAAAATATAAAAATATAAAAATATAAAAATATAAAATATAAAAATATAAAAATATAAAAATATAAAAATATAAAAATATAAAAATATAAAAATATAAAAATATAAAAATATAAAAATATAAAAATATAAAAATATAAAAATATAAAAATATAAAAATATAAAAATATAAAAATATAAAAATATAAAAATATAAAAATATAAAAATATAAAAATATAAAAATATAAAAATAAAAACATAAAAATATAAAAATATAAAAATATAAAAATATAAAAATATAAAAATATAAAAATATAAAAATAAAAAAATATAAAATTATAAAAATATAAAAACATAAAAATATAAAAATATAAAAATATAAAAATATAAAAATATAAAAATATAAAAATATAAAAATATAAAAATATAAAAATATAAAAATATAAAAATATAAAAATATAAAAATATAAAAATATAAAAATATAAAAATATAAAAATATAAAAATATAAAAATATAAAAATATAAAAATATAAAAATATAAAAATATAAAAATATAAAAATATAAAAATATAAAAATATAAAAATATAAAAATATAAAAATATAAAAATATAAAAATATCAAAATATAAAAATATAAAAATATAAAAATATAAAAATATAAAAATAGAAAAATAGAAAAATAGAAAAATAGAAAAATAGAAAAATAGAAAATGTACAATGTCATGTGTACATCGGACACAATGCATAGGCAAGTGCTTGTGTGTGTATTATGTTGGCATGTTGTGCGCTTCGAGGATGCTTTCTTCGCACCGGAGGGAAAAGTTCTCATTAACTTTGAGATGCTTTCTTCCCTTAAGGTTTGTGATGATAGAGGAGAAGGCACAGCAAAGGGCGCTGACGAGACATTGTGGTTAATGTCGAAATGACGTCATACGCCTAACCTGCTGTCAACATAATACATTTCGCAAATTCTTGATTAAAAACCTATTGGCAATAATAAATAATTGCCAATAGAACTGATCTCAAACCGAACTATGACAATATCATAATTCTTTACAGATCAACAATAAATAAAATCAAGAACTATTTTTAATATTTTTAATATTTTTAATATTTTTATTATTTTTAATATTATTAATATTTTTAATATTTTTAAAATTTTTAATATTTTAAAGATTTTTAAGATTTGTAATATTTTTTAAATTTTAAAGATTTTTAAGATTTTTAAGATTTGTAATATTTATAATATTTTCAATATTTTTAATATTTTTAATAGTTTTAATATTTATAATATTTGTAATATTTGTTATATTTTTAATATTTTTAATATTTTTAATATTTTTAATATTTTTAATATATTTAATATTTTTAATATTTTTAATTTAAATATTTTTTCGATGTTACAATTTTGGGTCGTTTTAAACGATATATACTCTGCTTCCCGTAGGGTGATAAAGGCTATAAATATAAGTTGTTAAGTAAATATCAATGAAAGCGATTCAGCCATATAGAATTGTTAGAGGCTCAAAAAAAATGCAATTATGTTCGTTGTTTTTTCAACTTTCAATACTTAAGGCTAAGTTCTCCAACATACTATAAACTTTCATTGCTACTACTTTTCTTCTTAGCCATTTTGCTACAAATTAACCGCATGATATATCATTTATGGCAAATATTAACTGTTTTTATATATACATACGTATACACAAAAACAAAACAGATAATAAGTAAAACTATTAAAATGCCATTTTACAGTATAAATTCGTAGCTCAAGCGTAAAATACAAAGTAATTACGTGTGAAAAACAGCAGTAAGTAAGTTTTCAAAACAAAAGCCATAACATAGTAAGACATAGACGAGCGTATGATCCCTTTTCATAAAATACCAACAAATGACTAAAAATTGCTCTGAAATGAAAACAAATCCATCAAATGCTTATACAAAAAACATTCCTCACGAATGACTTGACTTTGACCGTGTCTCTCTATTTTGTCTTTTTTTTATTGCAAACATTGTTAAGATGGTCATGGTGAAATTTTACATAGAAAAAACAACAACATCAACAACAAACAGAAATGACAGGATGTGATAAATAATAGAAGATAACTACTGCTAGAGTAACATAGGTGGTTAATAATGATAAACTTAAGGTAATATTTCTTGTCTAAATGACCTAAGGGTTTGGCAGTACAACTAGTATTCATCCCGTAGAGATACATTATGATAGATATGGCCAACATATATGATTTGTATTATGATATCACATATCATACAGCGATATCATACAATTATGTTATGATAGCGCTAGACATCAAATAAATTTCTTTTGTTTGTATGTTTCTCTGTAAAAGATATCTCACCGCGGTGATAATTGTAATTGAAGTGTTGGCCGAATTAAATAACATTGAATACAATTTTAAATAGTGTCAATGTCATAAATTAATTTATTATATGGTTTGTATGGATCTATTTGTTTTATGCTGTCATGGTGTAAACTATTGTGGTTGCTGTTGTTTGTTTGAGTTAATGCATTTATCTGTTAAAATTGCACCATTGTAATGGTATTAATTGTACTTTATTTGAAGTGAAACAATAGTATGGTGAACAAAACTGAGTGATATTTGGGTCTTGTTAGAGACATCGTATCGTTAATTGTATGAAAGGTGACAAGATATAGTAGACAATTAGAAAAAAATCAACAGTTAACGTTGAATTGAATCGTGATCATATAGAAAGGCGACATGAAATAACTAATATACTTAATTTCCATTTACATCCTATAAATGAGATATGGAAGAACTTGTCGCGCTTCTATTTTTAGACACACACATCCGGACCCACACTTTAACGACAAATATGAGCTTTAGCTGTTTAAAAAACTTTTAAGAATCATGTCAAATGACACGATGATAGATGAGTAGATGACTGAAACAGTTATCGAATCCTACCATTCAGCATGCCACGGTCAGCACCCGCTTTAAAGAGGGACTGAACGGACTAATAAAAGCTGAAGATATCGATTTGTTGTCTTGGAGCATATTCAACAAAAATTTTCTGGGCAGTATTTTTGTAAAACCCAATTTTTCTAACTTTTCTCATTAAAAGGACGAAAAGAACACGTAAGAAGTTCAGATATTTAATATTTAAAAGTATTATAAAATCTTAAAGTATTAAAACAGTATTAAGAATAGTAAAAATAATAAAAATATTAAAAATATTAAAAATATAAAAAATATTACAAATATTACAAATATTACAAATATTAAAAATATTAAAAATATTATATTGCTATAGTTCGGTTTAAGATCTGTACTATTGGTAATTGGTGATTATTACCAATAGGTTTTTGTTCAAGAGTTGTGAAATGTATAATGAGACAGCGGTGATGATAGTGGAGAAGTCGCAGCAAAGGGCGCTGACGAGGCATTGTGGTGAATGCCGAAATAACGTTATACGCCTTACCCGCTGTCTCATAATACATTTCACAACTCTTGAACAAAAACCTATTGGTAATAATCACCAATTAATTCTTACAGATCGACCAAAAACAAAAACAAAATCAAGAGCAATATTAAAAATATTAAAAATATTATACATATTAAAAATATTAAAAAGTATTATATATATAAAAAGTATTAAAAATATTAAAATTTTTAAAAATGTTAATAATATTAAAAATATTAAAAATAATAAAAATATTAAAAATATTAAAAATATTAAAAATATTAAAAATATTAAAAATATTAAAAATATTAAAAATATTAAAAATATTAAAAATATTAAAAATATTAAAAATATTAAAAATATTAAAAATATTAAAAATATTAAAAATATTTAAAATATTTAAAATATTAAAAATATTTAAAATATTAAAAATATTTAAAATATTAAAAATATTTAAAATAATAAAAATACTAATAATATTAAAAATACTAAAAATATTCAAAATATTAAATCAGGAGTCACTTCAGACCCTAGGTTTATTTAAACCAAATTCGATTCATGACTTTTGATACATGTCCGTCCTGCTGGTACGCACAATAATTTCGAAAGACGTAACCATTGATATTTGATATTTTTTTAAATTACTTACGAGATTGCATATGGACTACATGGCCACGCCCCTTCTGGTACCACGCCTCGTACAAATCTACCTTTCCGACGACTTTAGAAATCGAGTAATAATATCAATACACCCCCAATGCAATCCAGCCCGAATTCTGTATATTATAAAGCTATAACTGGATAAAAAAAACTGGAATAATATCAAATACTGTATTTAGTAAAGCTACAACATGATAAAGTTTTAGAGAAGACACTGAAAGTGTAGCCACGCCCTTTCTGATACCTCCCATACAATTTTACCATTCCACCCACTTTAGATATCGAGTAATAATATCAAGACACCCAATGCAATCGTGCCCAAATTCCGTATTTTGTAAAGCTATGACTAGATAATGTTTGGGAGAAAAATTCAAAGTCTAGCCACGGCCCTTTTGTTACTACGCCCCATACAAATGTACCATTCCGCCCATTTTAGAAATCTGGTTATAATATCAATACACCCGCCGCGATCGTGCCCTGATTCTGTATTTTGTTAAGCAATAACATGATAAAGATTTCGAGAAAAATTTTGAAGTCCAGCCATGCCCCTTCTGGTGCCTCCCATATAAATGTAAAATTACGCTCAATTTTCAATGTAAAGGCGAGTACCTTTACTGGTACTCCCCCTATACAAATTATCCTATTTCGCGAAAATTAATATTTGTCCTATAATTTCTTAAAAGAAACTTCTCAAATTGTTGAAAATAGTTTACTTTTCATATTTTGCATTCATTAGTGAAACTTAGAAAATCGGGATGTTTACTCCACCCGTTTAAAAGTTATGATTTTACCTGAGTTTAATTTTCCGTAGTTTAGTCAGTTTACCTGCCTGTATTTCTGTCTGAGTTACAGTAATTTTTGGTCTGTGAGTAATTAGAATAACATTACCATATCGAACTGATTTTCATGCCAAGATTTCTCTCGGATGTCTTCTCTTAAGTTTCAGAAATTTTAACCGCTTCAGTATCTATGTCAAGATCACTGTCATAGCCTTCAAAAATCTTATCGAATGTGTCGTCCCATCCCATCGACATGGTCCCCAGGCAAAAATAGTTTTAATGTTTTCATTTCAGACACAAAGTCCAATTGGTTATTAAAGTTACTCATTCAAATCTTAGACAAGGTAATGCTTAATACAACTTCCTTTTGAACTTCAACTCAAAGCTATATGTAACGCTTTGTGGCTGCCAATGTCTTTTCAATTCAATCAGTGCAAAAAAAACCAAGACAGACAATCAAATCTCAATCTTTAAATTAACAAAACTGTCGGCTCTAATTATCATAAGTGTTTATGATAAGCACTTTAAATTGCTGTTAGTATCAGCAGCAGCAACACACGAACATACATCAGCTTTGCAGCAATGATGGCTTAACAAAATAAAGCGCATTATAAAATTTACTTACACATGAAATGAACTTGTAGGAAATTACATAACTTAGCACGCAGTAAGTCAACCCGCCCGCCAAACCCTATCTTACCACCACCTAAAGCATTTAGTGTTTGACATTTTTATGGCTTCAAGTTGTTGGTAGGTACTCGTACGAGTACTAATATGTAGTTAGTTAGTACTTGGATGTCAGTTGACACGACGCTTTTGGATGTTTCATTGACATTTCAACTTTTTTCGAGAGGAATTTTATGCCTTCTAACGACGCCGTTGTCGTCGCTGCTTTCAGGGTAGGTTGACATTGAATAGGCCCAGTCGGCATTCAGCCAGCCAAGCAGGCAGACAGACAGACTGACACTTAGATATTGCCTGAAGTATTAGATATCCAGATAATGCTGTCGTACTTATGTTGTTTATAGAGTCAAAATACTTCCCCCCTCCCATGTAAATTGTTATTGCCGGTGTCTTGAATTTCTTTAAAATGCTTTTTTGGTGTTGCTGCCTTCTATGTTGTTGTCATGCACAAGTGTTTAATTATTTGTTAAGAAGTTTATTTTTTGTTTTGTATTATTTTTAGCTATTTATACCCATGTCGAGTTTATTTACAATGTGTTTATCTATAAATTTTATATATTTTTCTAGGTCTTTATTTATTATGAATGCTCTCAAGGCTGCGCATGGCTTGAAAGGTTTTCATAAATGTCATAGTGTTTAAAAGATTTGTTATGTTACTGCGCCGTGCCGGCGTTGTCTGCAGGTATCTCAGCGGCACTTTTATTTTTGTGTTGATAATTAAAATTGCTTTATGTTTAGTATAAATTCCATGCACATTTTTTTGATAAGTGTAAATATTGATTAAGGTTTGATAGATATGGTCAATTAACGAAATTAAGCAATAGTTTGTTAAGATAATTAGCAAAACAGAAAAAAAAATTATAGAAACATCAGCGTTAAGACAATGGAATTTGTTTGTAAGAAGTTAATCATTTGTTGGTATGTTATCAGAGAATCTGAGAAGCAATAGTAAAGATAGAAGACCTCCGCAGATTTAAGCTAGTTGAAATATTTGTTTTATAGCAAAACTATTATTCTTGGATTATCAGAAAGATTAAAGGCAAGATGGGGGTACTACTATATACAGGGTGAACCAAACCACTTTTAACTTTGTATACGATGATAAAAGGATAAATGAGATAAAAAATTTTTATTGCAAATAAAAGTACATATATCGAGACCTTAATCTATTACAAATTACATAATTTTATATTACGAAATTTTAAATTTGGACCAGTAGGCGGTGTGGGCGTGGCAATGCGTATTTTTAGAGTTAGGGAGATAAAATTTGATACACAGACAGTGCTCGGCAATATGAATAAGAATATGCAGACGGAATTTTAATTTTGGATCAGTGGGCGGAGAGGGTGTGGCAAGGACTTTACAAAATACAGAATTTGGGCGTAGACACGTTGGATGTATTAAAATTAATACTCGATATCTACACTGGGCCGAATGGTATGACAGGTACCAGAGGGCGCGCGGCTAGAATTCCTGTTTTTTATCCAAAACTTAATCCTGTTATAGCTTTACCAAATACCGAATTTAGGCACGATCGCGTTGAGTGTATTGATATTATTAGTCGATTTCCAAAGTGGGCGAAATGGTACATTTATATGGGAGGTACCAGAAGAGGCGTGGCAACGCCTATAAGATGTTTTGGGAAAATATTAATCTAGCAAAGTTTTAAAACAATTGATTGGGTCTTTGAAAGTTATCGTGCGTTCCAGCCGGACAGACCGACGGACATAGCTCAAACGACTTAAAAATTCATGAATCGAATTTGTTTCAAATAAACTTAGGGACTAAAGTTACTCCTTCTATGTGTTATACTTTTGGGTTGTATCAAATGATATATACCCTCTTACCCGTTGGGTGAGGAAATACAAGTAACACAGTACAACACATGATTTTGGGACTCAATTCTGAGAACTGCACGTGAAAGTAGCCCCAAAAAGAAGAAGTTGTGAATCGAGTTACATGCCATGCCATACCAAGTTACATGACATAATAGTTTAATATCGATTTGAAGTTAGTTAGTATCGTATAGGGGAATTTGTCACGTTTTAGGCTCTTTTGTTTGACATAACATAAATACTATGTGGTGGCGTATGATTATCATATGTAACATTCCACGTAAATCATACGCCACGTAGTTTTATTGTAATTGCTACAAAATAAACACAGTTCAAAATTATTTGATGAATGGAAAAGTGAAACTGTTGCTTATATGGTGGCGTATGATTATCATAAGTAATATTCCACGTAAATCATACGCCACGGAGTACAACATTTTAATTGTAAATCCTACAAAACAAACCCAGTTCAAAATCAGTTTATGAATGGAAAAGTGAAACTGATGTTTATGTAGGGAAACGTTATCTGAACAGATTAAAGGAATTGCAATTCTTAAATTTTTTTTTAAATTTGATTCAGCTAAATCGGACTAGTGGCTCTCGAGTTCTGTCAAACAAAAGAGCCTAAGATGTGACAAACTCCCCAATACGATACTTACTAATTTCAAATCGATATTAAATTATTATGGCATGTAACTTGACAAAACGAATGATGCAAAACTTCTCCTTTTTGGGGCTACTTTCACGTGCAGTTCTCAGAATTGAGTCCCAAATCAATGATCTGTAAGATGATGTAAAAAATTAGATTTTTGCACTCCGTATCCCACTGAGGGACACAAAAAGTATTGAACGTTAAGTCCTGAAGTAACAATTCAATATTTTTTAAGTTCAAACTATTTTGTACGTTAGTTAAATGTCAAATATTTTAAAAGATCTTTCTTGATAGAGTTATTATTTTTTGTATTCCTAATGTGAATTATTTACAATCATGATAATTTTAATTTGTTTATGTAATACACAGTTTATTATGTTAAATAATTGTAATGTTCTAACATTTCTCCCACCATTTAAAGGAAATTCTTTTTTAATAGGAATTCCCATCATTTTAAGCTGAACTTGTTTTCATTCACACATACGAGTATTCTTAAGAATTCCATTCCAATTCTTAACCTATTTATCCTGTTTATAACAGTAGCAGTATTTGTTTTATTAACTTCCGTTAACAATTTCCACCCAAAGACTCAGAAGAAATTACTAAAAAACATAAGACGGTAAAGAAGCAAACATTGAACGTTGGCAGAGGTGTTAGTGTTTATACCACCAACAACTACTGGACAATTTCCCTTTTCCTGTTAGACCAACCAGTTTTTCTTTACAGTATGTACATTAAGAAATAACAACTACTGTGTAAAAGTAACAACAACGGCAAAAGGTATGTACGACGACAACAAACACAACACCACTATTGATTCTAGTTGTAAATTATTCTATGCACTTACACCACTTTGTGATTGACAGCTTTGATGAATATATGTAATACAGCCACATAAGGGACGGACATTAAATACAATGCGTAGACTTCTAATTATATATTTGACCGTAAAGTCTGTCGGTCTGTCTGCTGTTTTGCAGGGTTCACAATCATAGGGCTTAAATCCTCAATTAACGTACTTTAAAAAAATACGAAATATAAAGTAAAAGCATTAACAACAGTCAGTAAGTAACGAGTTACTGTCATTTGCTAGCGTGCGCATGCGCATAAGTGTTTCGTAGTAGCAACAACAATTTCTATTACTATTGCTACACTCTATTGTCCATTGGCGTCCATTCACACTCTTCAACCGGAAGTTGATCGGTCTAGCGGCTTTTATGTGATTTTAAGAAGCTCCCATACACATACACAAACGACAACGACAACAACAACAACAGCAATCGCCATAATTACCGACAACACAACAATTGAGACGATATCTTTTAAACCACAGAGCAATAGTAAAATTGATAAGCAGTTAATGTTTGGAGAGAAAAAAAAACATTGTTAACGCAATGAACTTTTAACCAAAAAAAAAAACTTCAATCACCATTAAAAGCTATTTATAGAATGTATAACAACTTACGAATTCTATTTTTGGTTAACTCAAGTATTGTTGTTTGTTTTGGGAGTTATTATCGAGAGTTAAGATCTTTACACGTGAATGATCACAAATCATTAAACTTGATTCATCTCATTGCAAATGTCAACACTTGAGTGTTGTTGCTCTCCTAAATACTAATGATAGCATTAGTATGGAAATGTCTATATTTTTATGAAGTTTTTAAAAAGTTAATTACTGTTTGAAGTTAGTAAACATAATAAATTATAATACATTTTAAAAAATGTTTATAGATTTTCTTAGAAAGGGACTTAATGTATGAGGAGGTAAAGTAGTTTATGTCAGATCTTGCTCACCTTACAACTTATTCTCTACATAGAGAATATAACACAGTAAAACATTTTTCGGTTCATTGATTTGGGACTCAATTTTGAAAACTGCACGTGAAAGTAGCTTCAAAAAGAAGAAGTTCTGAATTATTCGTTTTGTCAAGTTACATGCCATAATAATTTAATAACGATTTTAAGTAAGTAAGTATCGTATAGGGTAATTTGTCACGTTTTAGGCTCTTTTGTTTGACATAACTCGAGAATTACTAGACCGATTTAGCTGAGACAAACTAAAACAAACTAAACAGTTACAATTGTTTCTATTGTACTCCGTGGCGTATGATTTACTTCGAATATTACTTATGATAATCATACGCCACCATATAAAAATATAAAAAAAGATCCTAAAACGTGACAAATTCTCCTATACGATACTTACTAACTTCAAATCGATACTAAAATATTATGGCATATAACTTGACAAAACCAATGATGCAGAACTTCTTATTTTTGGGGCTATTTTCACGTGCAGTTCTCAGAATTGAGTCCCAAATCAATGAACTAAAAATTGTTGTACTGTGTTATATTCTCTATGTAGAGAGATAGCAAGATCGGACATAAATCATGTGTTGTGCTGTGTAAGTTTGTTTACCAAATTTCAGCTTAATAGATTCTTAACTACTACTTCAGTCGCCGGAACAGACGGACGGGCGAACATTTTTAAATCGATTCAGAATTCGACGCTGTTCATTTTATATATTTAACTAGTGGACCCGAATTCTTATAATATATTTGGCTTGCTTACTTAAAGCGCTAAGTTTAAGCGTCAATCTAGTACGCTCTGTAAACAATTTGTTACCCCAAGTTACCCCACATAACCTGATCAAACTACTAATGTCTCACTAACTGAAATTAAAAAATACGTCTGCAAATTCATATTTATAGCGCCGAGTACTATCTGTATACAAATATTACCTTTTTCCCACTTTCCCTTCCTCCCCACCGATCGGAAATAAAATGTTAGTCCCCATATTCCTGCTGACCATACATAAATATTTGGCCGATATATTCATGTCTACATTGTCGGGTACTATAAAGGCTAATTTACACTACTGACGTCATTATCAGTATTTTCTTTCAAAATGTGTCAGCATCGTAGAATGAGGGAGTATTATTAATTTATGATAAAAAAAACATAGTCTTTGCCTTTTGTTTCAACTTTTTTTGATAAAATTAATGTAATTTTTGACACAAAAAAAATTAATTTTTTGCACAATTAAAGAACTTTTTGGTACAATAAATGTACTTTTTAGTACAATAAATGTACTTTTTAGTACAATAAATGTACTTTTTATTACAATAAATGTACTTTTTGATAAACTAAATTTTACATTTTGGTTTAATCTGTGTACAAATATTATCACTTTAGGGCTAAATGACAGTATTGCCACATCCCTTCGCCCACTATTTGAGAATATCAATTTCGTCTACAAATTTTGATCTAAACTGCCAGTACTAACTTTGTACCAATTTGTATCTCTTTGGGGCTTAAATAAAATTTGTTCACGCCCACTGATCAACAATTTAAATTTCGTGTGCATATTCGTATTCGTGTTTTCGAGTTTTATCTGTGTACCACATTTTATCTCTTTAGGGCTAAAATATAGTTCTGCCACGCCCACTTCGCACACTGAACCAAAATTTAAATTTCGTCTGCATATTCATATTCGTGTCGTAGAGTACTATCTGCGTAGCAAATTTTATCTCTCTAGGGCTTAAATACAGTTATGCCATGCCCTTTCCACCTACTGATCCAAAATTTAAATTTCGTTTACATATTCATGTTCGTAGTGTCGAGTACTATCTATGTACCCAAATTTATTACTCTATCGCTAAAATACAGTTTTGCCACACCCCCACCGCCCACTGACTCAAAATTAAAATTTCATCTACATCTTCATATTCATGTTTCCGAGCACTATCTGTGTATCAAATTTTAATTCCCTAGCTATAAAAATATGTTTTGCCACGCCCACTCCGCCCACTGGTACAACATTAAAATTTCGTCCGTATATTCATATTCGTGTTGCCAAGTACTATTTGTATTTCAAATGTTATCCCCCTAGCTCTAAAAAAAGTTTTGCCACACCCATTCCGCCCCTAGGGTCGAAATTTAGGCTAAGTGGTGTGCTTTCCATTTAAAAAAAAAAACCGATACCATAATACGTTACATCATCTGTCATCATCTTTTTTTTCCCCACTGTGCGTCAGAAGCTTTCAGTTGAACGTTTGAGAAGCTTTTCAAAGACTTTTGCTGTTGACATCGACAGAAATGTAGAGACTGAATCGGGAATCGAACCCTGGTCTCTCGCATGACATTATCGTGTTCTAAACATCATGCAACGTTCGGACCCTCTAGGTATAAATTGAGATTAACTTACTGTGTGCATGAGATTCCGCTCCTATCACTTAGACCACGCCGAATCCGCCGGATCCTATCAAAGGACTTTATGCAAAGTTTTAAGACTTTATTTTATATATGGGCGTCGGACCTTAATATTGTTCTTCGTTAAATTGTTATTTATGTTTGTATGGTAGGTTCCATGTCCACTGTTTTAAACACACCCATTTGCTTATGAAGTATGAAGTTTTATGACTCACGCTATTGTAGAACTGCAAATATTTGATGTGCCACGCCAAGTTCGAAATTTAAAAAAAATTTATAGCCTACGGTAATTTCCATATAGTACACCAACTGTCTTCCAAATTTCATTGAAATCGGTGCTGCCGGTGTAGTTGTGATTGAGCAACAAACAAACAAACAGACGGACATTTATAATATAAATAGGATAGGATATATTGCTATAGTAATTTTTGATTGGTGTGGTGTAGAATAGATTGAAATATAACTTTCAAAAGTTGCAAATAACAAATTCGTGGTGAAAGTACGACCATGTCTAAATTCATTAATTGTACTCACTTATCTCTAACAAGTCGGCCTTGACACTTATCCTAGTTCTTTTTATCATTTAACTCATTTGTAAGCATTTTTCCCCAAAAAAACCATTCAAGTAAACATCTACAACAATACAATATCTAAGCCATTGTCATTTGACGCCATCCATAATTACATATTAATTTGTTGCTCTCAATCTCAAATGTCCACACCGAAAATGCTAACATTTTTATTATGAGAACAACAAATAAGCCAAGATCAAATAACGACGAGAATAAATGTTAGCAGTCATTCGTTAATTACTTGTGTCAATAGCCCTAAAATATTTCCATAATACTTGACCCAAATACAAGACCACAAATACAACATCACATACATACTTAAAACAACACAACCAAGTGAAATAGCAACAAAACAACAACACACAAAAAAGCAAAAACATTTAAAACTACCTTGTCAAGTCATTTAGAATTTTTGCATTCTTGTAGAGGCGACAAAAACAAAACTTACAAAGCAGTGACAAATATTTAGCGAACAAACCCCCTCCCCCTAGCAATAATAAAATAGCTGTGCTGTGCTCTATGTGCAATATTCGTCAACTATTACATGTGGTCGTAGTGAATACCATTCAACATTCACACCTGCCAGCAAGAATTTCTGCTGCATTTGAGGTTTGCAAATGCGCTTTTGTTAAAATTATCCAATAAAAGCGTTCGATGCCTTGTATTCATTGTGTTTAACAACAAAAATACAATGTGAAAAACAAATTAAAATTGATTGCCAATATAGTATCTATAAAACATAGCAATTGAATGACGTCGTCATTTTTTGAGCTGCAACTACAGTGTAACGAAGACGCACAGTGGGATTTTGCTAGAAAAATTGCAAACATTTTATGAAGTAGTTTTGTAGGAAAATGTTAAAATGTGAAATGTTCATATATGTTTTTTTAGAAATATTGAATTTTATTTCTGAAAAAAATAAGGTAAAGTCCCTTTAATGGTGCTAAGCAAGAAATGACTTATATTTTCCTATTTGTATAATTTGACTTTGAAAAATTGTGGTAATATTAAACACCGTTAAAAAGATACACCTAAATCTATAAGACTCTTAAAATAAAACTTTTTATGATTTTCAATGGAATGGCTAAGTAAAAAATAAGAAAATGAAAGGTAAGAAATTCTTCTTTCGATTAAAAAATTATTCTCGGAAATTTTTGGAGCAGGAAGATTTTTATGCAGATTTATGTATGGGCAATGGGCTGTGGGCGTCGCTGATTTTGGTGAAACTTGGAATTTTAATTCTAGATAGTGTTTGTATTAAATTTGAACACTTTTTCCTGTATAGGAAAAATTTTATGAGAAAACCCTATTTTTTTTTATGGGAGGTGCACAGAAGAAAAACGCATTCTAAATTTTAGTTTAAAATTCTTATTTTTTGCAGAAAAAGTACTTAAATATTTAAGTACGAATAGTGCTAATTATTCTTAAATCAAGTATAAAACGGAATATGTTCAAAAATGTAAGCGTAAAAAATCTTAAAATAAGAATAAAATTCTCCAATTAAGTTTGTATGAACTTAATTACAGAATTTTAAGTACGAACTTCTCAACTTTTAAGTATAAAATTCTTAGAATTAATATCAAGTTTGTTTCTGACTTAGAGTAAGAATAAAAAATCTTACATAAATCTCTGAGAAAAAAATGTTTGGGAGAGGAATAACATTTACTCTCTCTGCTTAATGTTTTCTCCCCACAATTAAATCGCATTCTCAATTTATGTTTAAAATTCTTACTTTTTGCAAAAATCGTACTTGAATTTAAGAGTATAAATTCTCCAATTAAGTATGAAAATCTTAAGAGCATGTACGAATCAAGTGAGGTGTGATCTTCATTAATGCTTTTTTCGTACCAGTGTGTTTTGACTTCTCATTAATTTCGTGGAGATTATAACACTTACGGTTTGTAATGATAGTAAAAAAGCTAAGCAAAATGGCACTGATTAGATAGTTTGGCAACTATCTAATTAACTATCCGTATAATAAAAATGAAGCCCCATCTAGCTTAATGTCATCTATAATTAAGAATTCTACACTTAAAAATCATGCCCCATTAGGCTTAATGTCATCTATATTCAAGAACTTAAAACTTAATTTCCCTTGGCACCCCATGAATGAGGTATGGGATAGCTTCTCGCGTTATTGTGAATTAACACGATTTCTATTTTTAGAATCACAACTAACGGCACCTACTTGTTTATCGACGAATGCGAACGTCACTGTTTGAGAAGCTCTTACTAGACACGACGATTGAATCGACGCTTAATACTGCGAAGTTGCTGTCAACAACATTCGAGGGGAGCCGACAATGAAAGAAAATTTTCTTTATTTTTTTTTTCTTTTTAAGATGACTGGAGCCAGGTTTGAACCTGCGATCTCCCGCATGGTAGTCGCGTGTTCTAACCACTATGCCACGGCCGGTCAAGAACTCTATACTTAAAATTCAAGCCCAAGCAGGCTTAATGTCATCTATATTCAAGAAGTCTACACTTAAAAATCAAGCCCCATCAGGCTTAATGTCATCTATTATTAAGAATTTATTACTTAAAAATCAAGCGCCACAAGGCTTAATAACAACTACAAATAAGAATTCCACACCAGGTTTTTTCGTTCTTGGATCAAGAATTTTGTAATGGATTTAAGAAAATCCGCTTGGTAACGATTTAAGCACGGAATACTTGATTTTTTTTTGAGTGTGGGTATGGCTGATTTTAATGAAATTCCATTTTTTTCTCAATTTAGTCAATATAATGCTCAGTGCATACTTTCAATGTTCTAGGACCACTTTTTTATAGTTTTTTTTTACAAAACTTTATAAAGTCATCCCACAGTGCGACTTCGTTGTTTACCAAATGTAAGCAAATTTGTGTGCAAATGTCGGGCAAACTAATGAAAATCACAATTGTTATTATTTGTTTCTTTCTTTGATTTTTTTTTACAAATAACACAATTATGTTATATTTTGGCTGTACACTCAATGTTAAATGTTAGTCGAAATGTCTTGTATGATCCTATTAACATTATAAATATGAATGTTTGTTTGTTCGTATGTTTATGGCCGACATCAACGAAATGTGAAATACAGTTAGTGTACAATGTGGAAATTACCGTAGGCTAAACTATTTTTTTTAATTTTTGACCCTATGGGCGAAGAGGGTATGAGAGTAAACTTTTTTTTACAGTTAGGGTGATAAAATTTAATATATAGATATTACTCGACAATACAAATATGATTATGCGGACAAAATTTTAATTTTGGACCAGTGGGCGGAATGGGCGTGGCCAAAAATGTTTTCAAAGGTAAGGAGATAAAATTTGATACTAAAATTTATTTTATCATAAAGTACAATTTATTGTACCAAAAAGTACAATTTATCAGAAATAAATGTTTCAAAAAATACATTTATTGTACTGAAATGTACAGTTTATTGTACAAAAAAGTACATTTATGGTATCAAAGAGTACACCATTGGTAACGAAAAGTAGAATTTATTGTATTAAAATTTACTTTTATTGTACACAAAAAGAACAATTAATTGTACCACAATAAGTACTTTTATTGTACCAACAATTTTTTTTAATTGTGTCAAAAATTATTTTTATTGTACTAAACAGTACTTTTATTTTTTTATAAAAAAGTGCTATGTTTAAGGCAAAGAGAAAGTACTGAAAGAGTTTTATTCTTAACTTCATAATATTTTTATATTTTATTTGCTGATACTTTTGACAAAATGCTGTTCAGAGTTGTGTCAGTAAAGTTTACAGACTATTTACAATGCGTCAGTTTGTTTCATCAAAAATTTGGGCAATAAGTCGTCAGAAATAGGATTTCGGTAAATTTTGACAAAACAACCTCATTTACTCGATGCTGACACATTTTAAAGGGAAATGACAATGATGTCAGTAGTGTAAATAAACCTTTATAGTACTCGGCAATCCAGACATGAATACACCGACAAAATATTTAAGCTTCTATGCTCTAAATAGAGGTTAAGTTCTAAGATGAACAAAACCAAACAGAAACTAACCCCACTTACCTTACAAACTTCTCTTTTTGAGGGTGACCGTCTGTCTTTCCCCGCGATTACAGTTATAGTTTAAGAGCTATGGAGTCGATATTTGACATGCAAGCTACTATCCTCTAAGCGGCATTTAAGTTGTGAGATAATAACATCAGATTAAAAATACTCCCACCTTCATACACTATACAAAAAATTTTAAATAATTGGGTTGTTCACGATCTTAAGTGTCTAGAGTATTTGTAGTTAACATTTTATATAATTAGTTTTTTTTGCCATCTAATATGTGTTTTGTTTTAGTATTTGAAGTAAATTTTATTTTTTATGAATTATCAAAAATATTACAATACTTAACCAAATGCTTATGATCATGATAAGCCCTAATATTTTAACATCAATTTTTATGCACTACAGAAATTTAAGTTAGATGAACTGACTAAAAAATACTCTCTCCCATACGACAGACTGCTAAATTTGTAGGGGAAGTACCAGAAGGGGCGTGTTGGACTTCGAGTTTTTTTCTCCAAAACTTTGACTTCCAATATATTTCTCCAAAACTTTATCCTGCTATGGCTTTACTAAGTACAGAATTTGGGCACGATCGAGGTGGTTGTATTTATATTATTACTCGGTTGTATCGATATTATTACATGGGGCGTGAGATCAGAAGGGGCATGGTCATGTAGCCCATATGCATACCCGTAAGTAGTTTTCAGAAAATATTAGAGAGAGATAAAATTTTATACCCCGACAGTACTTGACAACGGAAATATGAATATGCAGGCGAAATTTTAATTGTTCCATCAACAGTTTGGAGCTAAAGTTTTGCTAGAAACTTAATACTAAATGTCATGATTTTTGACTTGACTAAGAAAAGCTGACGTTGCTTTAGATTATCCGCATAATAGTACTCTCCAAAATTACTTTAATTATTTCCTTTGCGTATTGTGGCATTCGTCTTACATCGTCAAATCAAAATGTTATCATAATAATACAACAACAAATCAGTGGTTCAGTAATTACATAAACAAAAATCTACTCAAAGTGCAATTAAGTGTTTTAACGCCAACAAAACAAAAAAAAAACATCAAAACCCCTCAAGAAAAACATTAAAACAACAAACGCCGCCCCATCAATTGTGGTCATTGACAGACATTACCTTAGAAACGTTAACGTAGAGGAGGCGAGACAATAAAAAAAACACACACAAAAATTCTCATACCAACTTTATTATTTGCAATTAAAATTCACACAGTCATTTGGTAATGTTTTTTGATCGTACTATAAGGCAACATAGTAACTAATGATTTGAAGTGCGTTGTGAAAACATCATTTAGCAACAAAATCCATTGATCTATCTATCTCTCTCTCTCTCTCTGTAAGTGTGTGTGTGTAATTAAGCAAGTGTTTGTCGATAACAAATTTTGATATGTCCCTCAGATAGATGGACAGGCGACAGGTATTTCGGCTGCTTGTGTTTAACAATTGCACAATTGTTATGTATTGAAGAGAGAAAAAATACTAATTTGACTATCAAATTCACTATTTGCCTAAAGGATAACTTTTTTTTATTTGTATAATACGCACACGAGTAGTGAAAGTGCCCTATGGATATTAACACAAACACAATACTAGGGGCGTATCGTACATTTAGCAAATACATTTAAGGTCAGTTATTACGAGACGTGGTCACTAGAGAACAATCATATACATATTTAGTCATTAGCTCAGCGTTAAATGAAATTGTCCCCAATTGAGCTAACGTCATTAATGTCAGGTCATACTGCCGTATAATGTCCGTCTGCTACCTACTCGTTGTTGTTGGTTGTAATGACTCTTAAAGGTTAGTGATAAGTGAACAAAACGTTAAGGTACTGCATTACAATTTCTGCAAAGGGTTTGTATTGGTGCTATAGTTTAGTAGCCTGCTTTCTTTGTATTTTGTGTTTCTTAGAAAAATCACTTCTCTTATAAGGTTTCTGCAGCTAGCTGCATAAAGTGGCTAAGAAGCGTCGAACTGTAAATCGTATTATATCATGGGCGTTCCTCTAAACATACGCTGGTACATTTGCCTAAGCTTTATGGTAACATCATGCAAGTATGGGTATGAGAGTACCCCCCATCGCCTTTTCTTTTTTATACAGTTCCACTAGAACATGTTAAAAGCAGGGAGCTTGTAATTCAATTCATAATTTACAACGTTCTGATGAGTATTATTTTTTTTTTGCTGCTTCTTTGTTTCCTCTTCTTTTACATTTCTTCGACTACCTTCAATATGTGGCAAATGTTAAGAAGAAAAGCAATTTGAAGTAACACGTTTTTAGTTAGACAAGACAAGAAATATGAATTGTAAAATAATTTATGTGGGTGTCACGATTGTGGCTAAAGAAGAGTTACCCGCCACTAGAGCTTAATGTGCGCTTACTCTGAACACGAAATTTAATGGTATGTAAATTCTCGCTTAATGGCAGAAAATATTTCATACTCGTACAGTAACGAAAAACTTAATTAAAAACTACATGATATGGTGTCGTCGGTCGTCGATTAGTGTTCTTAATAAAAATTGGTTTATTGAAATTTGTATGAACTTTAATTACAATTATGTAGAGAAATTTACGACAACAAATAGTATGACATTTTTTATTGTTATTTTGCCAAGAAATTAAATGTTTTTTTAGATATATTTTTTTTATAGATTTTTGGCAAAATAACAGATATTCATATATAAAACTAGTAAGGTAATTATCTTCGGCTATGCCAAAGCTCAGATACCCTTCACCATTTTTATACCCTCACCTTACGGATTTGATACGACCCAAATGTGTTTCTTTGAACCAAATTCTATACGTAAACGTAAAAGTAATTTCCCTTTACACCCTATGAACGAGGTATGGGATAGGTATGGGTATGGGACTAACGACACCTTCTTGTTTATCGACGAATGTGAAAGTCACTGTTTGAGAAGCTCTAACTAGACATGCCGATTGACTCGACACTAATACTGCGAAGTTGCTGTCGACAACATTCGAGGGAAGCCGACAATGAAAGAACAATTTTCTTTTTAAAGATGACTGGAGCCAGGAGTTGAACCTGCGATCTCCCGCATGGTAGTCGCGGGTTCTAACCACTATGCCACGGCCGGTCCCAATTCTATTCATTCCTTTTTTTAATCGTTTGATCCATGTTCGTCTGTCTGTCTGTATATTCATATTTCCATTGTCGAGTACAGTCTGGGTATGAAATTTTATCTCTCCACCTCTAAAAAAAGTTTTGAAAGGCCCACTACGCCAATTGGGTCAACAATTAAAACTTCGTCTGCATATTGATATTCGTGTTGTCGAGTACTATGTGGGTATCAAATTTTATATCTCCAGCTCTAATAAAAAGTTTTGCCACGCCCACTACGCCATTTTGGTCCAAAAATAAAACTTAATCTGCATATTCATATTCCCGTTGTCGAATACTATATGTGTATCAAATTTTATCTCTCTAGCACTGAAAAAATTTTTGATACGCCCAATATCTTCTGCACATTCATATTCGTATTGTCAAGTTCTATCTAGGTATCAAATTTTATCTCTCTATCTCTAATAAAATGTTTTGCCACGCCCACACTGCCCATTGGGTCATAAATTTTAAAAATATATCCATACGGTATTTTTGAAACAGTATAGTTCAAATTTCATTGAAATCAGTTAACCCGTTTAGCCATGATTGAGACCTAAACAAACAAACAAACATTCACATCTACATCTATATATATAAAAACTAGTGGGCCCGGCAATGCTTCGCTATTGCATATTAACTTGTAATATATTTCACACTTAGGTCTACAAAGTACTTTGAAAACGGCACTAAAGCTCGACAAAAATATGTTGAGTTTATTTACTTATGTAACTTATTTAAAGTAACTCCTTAACATTAAAGTTTACTACGTAAGTTTTATTGTTGTTAATGCTAATAAAAATGTAGATTAAGTTTTTTCAGTATGTAGGGCGAAAAACCACTTCTTTCACAAATCGGAAACGTACATATCTCTAAAGATCAAAATTATTTATCTTGATCCGTAGTAGCGTGAAACATCTGTATACTAACTATCTCTTTGGTCATAAAAAACATTTTTGTTATGCCTTCTCCTACTGACCGCAAATGAAAATTCCGTTTGAAGCTTCATGCCTTTAGCCATAAAAACTTCTTTTGTCATGTCTTCTTCTCACACGGATCAAGAATAATCCGTAATACTGTTTTTGTATTGAACTCGTATTACCATTTTTTGAGATAATTCGGTCACCAACGTTTGGCTTAGCAAAGTGATGGTCTCACGCGCTGTATGGCATGTTACAGCGTCGTGTTAGAACCATTTCTCCTTCAAATAATGTTCAATGACATGATAAATTAAAAAATCAATTGATCGTCCATTGGCTCTACTTCTTCTACCAGTTGGATTTTATATGAATGTAGGCCAAGGTCTTTCCTCAGCATTTGCAGAGACCGAGTTCCAGAGAATGAAGTCGGTTCGATAAATTCGAGTCCCCTGTCATACTAACGTCTACAGCGTCGATGGCTTCTATTAGCTGCTCAGATGCATCATTACATGCACCCTCAACTTCATAAAGGGCTCCATAAGTTTGGCGAACAGAACGTGCATTTTGAAAATAAATTTGCATGATTTGTAAACTTTGTTCTTGTTTAGTTTTTACATGGTGATTTTGCAAAGTATACTAAAAGAAAGTCTATTACACTTCATTAGTATGACAGTTAGATTTACACTTATACCTATCAGAAGTTCTATATGTCAAGAAAATACCCCATGCATAGGTTATTTTCAATTGTTTGCTAATGTTACATCTGATATACTATAAAAATTTAACCATTGTAGTATAACTACAATGAATATTGCTTAATTTTTCTATCTATATGATTTATTACCGATTCGCTCTCCTGAGAAGTAATTAAAAAATACATACCTGTAAAGTAAATTAAAAAAATCACTATTTTAGTCTGCGCATCCTCAACTGCCTGGTGTACGGACCATTATTTGATACAGGTAAAAAGTTAACTATTGAAGTGCGTGGGCAGCGCCTCGGCACTTTTAACTTATTTTATTCGAAATAGCCTGATCATTAGGGCGAATTAATTAGTTCGCGTCAAAAAAAAAAACAACCTGTTAACCGTATATCAGTATTGGAATGTACGAAGAATTCTTAGAAAATTTCACTAAGAAACTATATATCTAAAATCAATTCCTAGTTCGCGCTGAGAAGCATGAAGATTTCAGGTAGAGATTTTTTTTTTAGCAATGAGCAAATATTCTGAAAAATGATTTTTAAAAACTTAATTTCTGTATGCCAACTCTCAGAGGCCATAACTTTTTAACCAATACATAGATTTGTTTCTGTAATACCTCATTTATTTCGTTGGGAAGTCAGTTTTACGCAGAAGGTCTGTAAAAATATATATCTGAAGTTTTCGGTTTGTGCTCATTTAAAAACAAAAAAAATCTCTATCTGAAATCTTCATGCTTCCCAACGCGAGCTAGGAATTGATTTTAGACACAAAGTCTATTGGTGAAATTTTCTTAAAAATCATCGTAGATTCCGATTTTGGTTACGATTTGTGCGAATAAAAAAATTGGCCCACCTTACTGTTCATATCTCTAGTTGAACAGCAATATACTGTGGAATTTTGACAGTTGTAACCGTTTGTTTTAAAAAGGGTGTGGAACAGCCCATTTCCACCATTACTGTAATTCATACTGCAAGCCCTTTTAATTTTCAAGTTGAATGGGCTGTGCCACGCCCCTTTATTCAAGCACAACCAAATATAGCCTGGGACTATCAACAGGTCAACAGTACCACTTGGTAAGATTTTCGTATCAATCGATCTATTAGAAAAGCCGTTAGAGAGATTTTTGAAAAGAGGGCATGGCACCGCCCACTTCCTCCCTGGATGTAATTTATACTGCTCCATCAACATATATAACAAATCTCATCTTCATACCTCTGATAGTTCATGAAATAAAGCCTTTTTAATTTTCAAGTTGTATGGGCGGTGACACGCCCCTTTATCCAATTACAACCAAATGAAGTCAGGAACTATCTACAGGTCAACAGTACCACTTGGTAAAATTTTTGTATTAATCGACCTATTATAAAAGCCGTTAGAGCGATTTTTGAAAAGGGGGCGTGGCACCGCCCACTTCCATCCTGGCTGTAATTAATACTGCTCCAACAACATATGTACCAAATCTCACCTTCATACCTCTGATAGTTCATGAAATATAGCCTTTTTAATTTTCAAGTTGTATGGGCGGTGCCACGCCCCTTTATCCAATTACAACCAAATGTAGTCAGGAACTATCTACAGGTCAACAGTACCTCATGGTAAAATTTTTGTATCAATCGGTCTATTAGAAAAGCCGTCTGAGCGATATTTGAAAAAAGGGGCGTGGCACCGCCCCTTTAAGATGTAAGCTATCCTATCTTTCAAGTTGGATCAAACCGAACACGGTGTGCAAATTTGATTCAAATCGGTTAAGTAGTTTAGGAGTCCATCGCGGACAAACAACGTGTCACGTAATTTATATATATTAAGATGAAATGGTCCACGTATGTCATACCATCACTTGAGAACGGCTGGAGCGATTTGGCTGATTTTATTTTTATTCGATTCGAAATTTTCCGTAGATTGTTTGTGTTCAAAAAAAAAAATCAAATCCAAGTGGCGCTAGGGTGGATTTATATCGAAAATTTGATTGCATGTACCAATTCAACTGAAATTTAGAATTTGATCATGAGAAAACATTTTATGTACAAATGGACCCGGTAGCTGGCGCTGGGGTCGGTTTACAATCAAAATTTTAACGAAAGGGCCAATTTAACTGAAATTCAGAATCTATGTTTGTTTGATCATCAGAAAAAATTGTTTGTATAAATTGACCCGGTAGGTGTCGCTGGGATGGAATTATAATGAAAATTTTAACGAATTAAACAATTTGTCTGAAATTAAGAATGTATATTTTTTTTATAACGAGTATTTTTTTGTATAAATGGACCCGCTGTTGAAGTGGTCGGAGCTGAATTATTTTGAAAATTTATATCGATTGTCCGATTTTACTTAACCTTAAAATGTATGCATTTCTGGACATGAGAAAATTTTGGATAAATGTACGGATTCAGTTGATGGTGTTTAGCTTATGATATACTTAATTCTTTGAAAGTCATCAAAGTAACATCAAAATTATTGAAAACTCTTTATATATATAAATAGATGTCCATTTTGATGACACCACTAATTGCGAAAACGGTTAAACCGATTTTGACCAAAATTGCAGTGAAAGTTGGGGATGGGCTGTAGATGGTCACCCAGACCGCAAACGGCGCACTTCCTATATAAATAGAGAGCTTCACAAAAAGGTTTTTCGCATTTCGAACTTTTAGGGGACAAACCCGAAAATGGGAAAAACTGTTGCTATCACCCAGACCAAATGGTCATAGAGTTGTTGAGCCAAATGTAGGGATTTTTGGAAATTCGTACTCCTTGGAATAAAAAGAGGCAAAGTGTTATCATTACTCCAACAGAGAATGTTATATGTCAGTCAATCGGCTTAAAAATTTTGTTTTAGAATATATGCCTAACAATAAGTAAGTCTTCATCATATCATGGACGACACTGCTGTTCCATTTTAGCAATTCTAAGAATAATATATAATAATCTTTTAAATATATGAAGTACAAAATTTATCCAGGAAAACCTTACACTTTAAATTGAAATATTTCAGAGGCCAATGTAATAAACCAATCGGAATAAGATTTCAACTGCACTTTACATCTTTTAAAATAATTTGGAGGCAGGACGAAGTCTGCCGGGCCAGTAAGTTTATAATATTAATAGGGTTTCTATATTACCAATTTTATAAGGGGAAGCCATATTTGGTGTGATTTTTGTACTAATCATTTACTATATGTTTTCTTCTCGTTTTAGGTAAGTTGATGTTAATGGATATGTTTTTTGCAAAATGTTTATATTTAAGGTATGTATAAGAAAGGTGTGATTGATCTATCTATATATATAAAAGGCTAGGGTGACTGACTGATCACTCCCCAGGCCAAACGGCTAAAGCTTAAACCTTGAAATTTGGAATGTAGGTTCCTTTTATGACGTAGGCGCGCACTAAGAAGGGATTTTTCGAAATTCGGACTGCAAGGAGGTAAAGTGGGCGTGGTACCGCCCCATTCAACTCGAATTTTGAAATGGCTGTATCTTTTAAACCATTATGGGTACGAAGTCGAGATTTGGTGTGTATATCGGTCGTATAAGAAAAAATATTATGTACGTGGAAAGTGGGCGATGAGCCTCTATCATAGACTACATGAAAACCTAATAAGACATAGGGGCGTGGCACCGCCCACACAAACCAATATTTCAATCGGTCATATTTCACGAGCCATGTAAGGTATGGAGTTCAGATTTTCTACATATGTTATTGACACAAGGAGGATTGCGTCTCACTGGAAAATGGGAGGTGCCATGCCCCTTTTTAAAAAAATCATGATCTTGGCGAAAGAAATGGACCGATTGTAATAAAATTTGCACTATGTTGTACTATCCATAGGACCTCTATCATAGGCTACATGAAAACATAATTAGACAAAGGGGCGTGGTACCACCCACACAAAACAAAACTTCAATCGGTCATATTTCACGAGCCATGTAAGGTATGACGATAAGATTCTCTACATATGAAAATGGTACATGGGGGATTACGTCTAGGGAAATGGACGGTGCCACGCCACTTTTTGGAAAATTTGTTATATCGGTCATATTAATAAAACGATTGTAATAACATTTCCATAATCTACATATTTAAAATTGCTTACTGGCTGTAGATAGGATGATGGATATTTTAGATGTGCGATGTGCAGTGATTTTTCGAAATTCGTTCTTTAGTTATAAAAATACTGAAAAAGGGATAAAACTGGTACTATCGCCCAGACCAAATGCCTAAAGTTAGAGTTACAAAAATATATATAATATTTAATTGCTCCCTATAGAATTAGAAAGCCACCAGCTGGGGTTTTTATAAATTCGAATATTTAGGGATAAAAAAGCCGAAAAGGGATAAAACATGTGCCATCACTAGGGTGTTCAAAACCGAAACCGAAAAACCGTAAACCGGTTTTTTTATTTAAAACCGTATGCCGGTTTTTGCAAAAGTGCCATTTTCGAATAACCGGTTTAACCGAGTTTTTTCCTTCGGGTACTCGGTTTTTTTTAAATTTGCTTTGTTACAATTCTAAAAGTAGTTATTGAAAAAGTAAAAATTTTAAAATTGAATTTAAAATAAATTAGGAAAAAGTTTTTACATTTTGTAAACGAGAATGTTTTTAGAAGATTTGTAAAATTTTAAATTAATTTAGAAAAATCTTTTTTTTAAATTATCGCAAAATTGTGGAAGCATGTTAATAAATTTAACAAGTCGAGCGAAAAACAAAGAAAATTACAGAGCTATCTTTTCCAGGAGCACAACAAAGAACTAAGGTTCATTGTCTATGTGAAACACCGGTGGAGCTCCTTATCTGCAATGATTAAACAGTTTCTAAGAATTAACCCATGCGCTTACAAGAAATAACAATTTTGAGAGATTGAAGCCCAGCACTTCAGCCTTTAGCATTCGCAATTAAAAGATTATCAAATGATTCAGCGACTCTAGTCGACGCTGAAGGAGTATATACGTTTATACTGAAACATCTCGAAAATATGAACTAGGTATATGCTCGGCAGCTGCGAGACAAAATTATAGCATGATTTAAGAAAAGAAGAATACAAACATTGAATAGCCTAATTATATATTTTAGCTTCGGAAAATATCCTACAAGCTCATCCTGTGAAAAGTATTATAAAAAGATGGAAACAATAGAATATGCGAACGAACTTTTTAAAAGACTTTATCCTGCAATTTCCCCAACAACGGCAGAGTCTAATAACAGTTCAGATTGTGAGATGGTGGAATCCCCTAATGGTAGTCTTTGCAACGATTCAAACAGGACAATTAATAACATCCAAAATCCACCAGTGAAAACCAATTGCAATGACACAAGACTATATGATGATTTCAACTATTTCGATAGATTTAATAAAAGGACAGAAAAGCTCAACATCCTTCTGAACGCGCTTTTGTCAATAAGTCCTACTTCTACAATTAGTGAGTGCGTATTTTCTGTATCAAGCTTTATAAAAACGAAACAGAAGAATAGACTCAAAATTGAACACTTAAATTGCATACTATCAGGCCTGTTCTGAAAATCACATATCACAAAAGTGATTTGAAATCACAAAAATTGTGTTCTGCACACCAAACTTTTTGAAATTTTGTGATTTCAAACCGGTCACCTAAGCACCTATCGATTTCAAATCACATGCTTATTTTTACGAGTACTTTTATGGGAATTTAAAAATTAATTGCTTAATTTATTAACAACATGTGTTATTTCTTAATTTATGTAGTAAAATTAGACATTTAGCGCAATAAATGCGCAAAACTTAACAATTTTGTGAGACTCTACCCTCTGTGTATCCGTTTTGTAAATTTGTTTGTGATTTGTTGTGATGTGCTTGTGATTTCGTTTTGCTTGAGGTCATCGGCTAATTTAGTTTACGAAGATTTAATCAATGCTTTTTTTCTCTTCCTTATGCGTTCGTTGTTTAATTGCGTCCTTCGCAAATTTTCCAGAGTTAAAACTATAGCACCCGGCCTTTAACTTTAAACTTTTCTTTCTTTTTCCACTTAAAATCGTAAAAATTTCTACCCACTTGAAAAATCTTAATTAAATCGCAACAAAATAAGTCAAAAAATCAGCGGTTTTATTGTGATTTCCAAAAATTCAAATCACACCGAAAAAGACAAAATCGTGTGATTTACAGAACAGGAAAAAATCACAAGTGTGATTTCAAAACGGCATGTGATATAAAATCACGTGATTTACAGAACAGGCCTGTATTTCTCAAATACTGTTTTAAAAACTTATTAAAAAGTAAGAACACAAAACAAACCAACACATTTCTTATTTTTTTGTAAATAAATGCATTTTTTTAAACCAAATTATTTTTTTTTTTATTTTTATTTTTAACTTTTTAGGAAAAACCCGAAAAAACCCGGCTAAACCGGTTTTATTTCAAATCCTGTATTCGAAATCCGAGTTTTCTAAAAAATCAATTTTTTGAATAACCGGGTTTTTGAAAAAAGGAAGTATTTGAACACTCTAACCATCACTAACGCTCGTATATTTTTTGGACCAAAAACAGTACATTTTACTGAAAATTTTCAAAAAAGCAGTACATCGATTTGGTTCTTTTCTCAGTACATATTTTATTCAATATATAAAAAAAAATTAAAAATCAGTTCCATCATCTGATTCTTCTAGTGTGAATATCTGGGCGGTTCTTGATTTACCTAAATATATTGAAATTACTACAATCGCCACGGCCCTTCACTACACCTTAAGGTTGAAAGTACAACAATTCGCATGAAGTTTGTGAATGTAAACAACTTTTCACACAACCCATGATATATATAGGCAATTTTTTGTTTTCAAATGTTTTCAAATAAGAGATGTTAACAAATTAATTTTAGTATAAATGAAGTCCAAAAGCAATAATAATATCTATATATATATTTCCAAATGAACGACAATGATCATCGAGTAATTATAAATACAAGTTTGTGTCTTAAGTCTTTTGTTTTTAACAAGAAGAAATGAATGTCGTCGCCTAACATCAAAATTAAACATATCTATACGTAATTCAGATAAGAGTTACATAGGCCTATGATAACGACGACAACGACTATATCACTAAAATTATGCTCGTATTTAAATTAAATGAAATGACTTAAAATGCAAATGCAATCTTTTAGCCAATAATAAATATGTTATGTTATGGATATCATGCAACAATTTGCCACACAGAAATCTTATTTAGTTTATTATGTTAAACGTAGTATATGCCTTCATAAACTTTATATTAACATTTACAATTTCGCAAAATGTTAGCATCGAGTGACGTTTAATATTTCTCACCCGTTTTTAGTTTTCCATAATTTGAGTTGAACGCTATTTATGCAGATCAACGATGAAAACAAACTGACGCTCGTTGGCAATTACATAACTGTCATATCAGACCAGTTGTAGATTAAACTCTTAAAAAAAACTGTTACATACCAAACCAAAAAAAAAAAAACAACCAACATTTTTTAAAATGCTTTAGGAAAAAAACTGGTTATATGTCAAGATATTTTTGAAATTTTATTGCAACGTTTTACAACAAGTGGCCACCGCATGCGCGTGGAACTCGCCATCGATAACGCCGTTGAAAATTTTAAGCTGCCTGCAAGTACTTAAAGGCAAGTGCATGTGCCTGATTCGAATAACAACACACAAAACAACAGATTGTCTACTGAAAACGTAACAGCAGCCACAGCCTCGGTCGTCATCGTTCCTCACAACCTCATGTCCAATCACAGCAAGTGTCCGCATTAGCGAAATTTGTCGTTGTACAAAATGCGTTGTCGGCTGATTGGTTGTTTGGTTGGGGCCTAAACTAAGATAGGCGATATTAGTACATTTTGTTCGCCAGCCTAATGTAGCATTTTAGATTGAAATTGTAGAACTAACTAAGCGTCAACACTTTAGTGTGTGTCGGCACTCAATGCTTCGGGCCTAAGCCATAACATAGCATAGCATAAATATTTCACCAAAGTAATACTCGCTTGATTGGTGTTATATCATGAAATAGCATTTACGCAATATCGATATCGGTTTGTTGTTGCTGTAGTTGTTTTGTTGAGTGATTTTTTTTTTGGTAGTCTAACTTGTTGTTTAAATGGTTTTTGTTTTTCTTGAATTTTTGTAGTTGTTGCTTTTATGAGCTCTTTTCTAAATCTGTTGTCAGCATTACCCGTACTCGTTTATACAATGCGTGGTCTCTTGCCATCGAACAACACCTCCTACCGCGTTGTAATGTTCTAGTAAATATAGAATCGAATGCTTTCTGTGTTGGGTTTTAAGTAGGTGTTGAATTTCGAGATATCTACAACACGCACTTTTTTTTTAATTAAATTCTAGATTGGGTTTATGTTTTTTGAGTACAAAACAACAAAACTCTAAAATTCTTGTTTACTTTTTGAATTTACATTAATGGTAAGAATGTGATACTGTGCATGATTTATTTGATTGGTAAATACTAAAAGAACCATCGATAAATTTTTTTTGAGTAAAGAGAAAAGAAAACACTTTTCACTATTACATGTAAATTAAAAACAACATCGCATAGGATAAGAAGTAGTTGTGTATCCTTAAATAAGTAATAGAAAGTCATGACAAGAAGTTCATAGAAATGTCGCTGGACAGTAGATAGGATCGTTCTATATGGCGGAAAACAAAGTTTATGTTTTCTCCTACAAGTTTTGTAGTTTTTCTGAAGACAATTTGGGGACATCAAATTTTTTTTGAATCGGTGCACGCCCAATAGGCAAAATACATGAATAACAATATGCGACTCGTTTCGATCGCATATCAAATGACGATACAGCATAATAAATACTATATGGGGGGGTCGTAGGATGCACGGATTCGAAAAAATTGCCTTCAGTCAAACTACAAAACTTTATTTTGACCCCATATAAAAGACAGTGTTCATTATGGTGGTCGGAAGTTATACGGGAGAAAAAAAATCCAGAATTTTGTCAGTGCCACCTCCCAAAAATGATAAGTCGTTGGAGATTTTTAGGATAGCCAAAGTTGGAGCACGATTGTTTTGCGAAAAATTAAAAATGTTCTTCTCTTCTTTAATGGCAGCAACAACAGAAAGCCAGTACAGTAGCAGCACGTAGAAAAGTATTCCAAGCGCTCCGGGCTTTTGCGTTCCGTAGGTACTTCGTCACACCAATCATAGGTAAAAGCTCTTTCACCTGGTCCATCCATCGGAGTTTTGGTCGCCACCTCCTGCGCCGCCCATCGAGTTTATTGCCAAAGACTTTTCGAGCCGGAGCGTTTCCGTCCATTCGTACAACGTGTCCAAGCCAGCGCATTCGGTCTATTTGAACGCGCTTGACTACGTCGATGTCGTTGCACAGTTCATGATTCATTCGACGACGGTACTCGCCGTTAACGATGATGGGTCCAAATATTTTGCGTAGTATTTTTCTCTCGAAAACTCCTAGAATAGATTGATCCGCCTGCGTCATTACCCAGGATTCTGCGCTTTGTTGTTAAATTGCTTGCTTAGCGCATAGTAGCAGCGGTTTGGAGTTTGCGATCAATACTCGCTTAACCATGTATGCGATGAGTAAAAAACTGATCCCGAGGTATTTGGTGCACATACTTGGATCGTCTTTCCTATGCAAAGCACATAGAACACTCCGATTCCTTAAGCCAAATCGTTTTTATGAGCAGATGCATGCATGCATGCTATCTCATCGTCGCCGACCTTCAAACGCTTTGCCGGCATCCGCAGCTTAATTGTGCTATAGCCGTTCTGATCTCGTTTTGGCTCGTAGGCGGATAATATATTTTGTCGTAGATAATTGGCGTGATTTCGTCACTTATGCTGCTTTCGGAAACGAGTAGAGATCGAAAGTATTCTCTCCATACTTGCAGTACAGTTTGAATGTCAGTGAACAGATTTCCGTCTCCGTCCTTACGGGTGGTGATCCCTGGTCCAATACCTTTGATTTTTACTTTTTGGTAGAACTTTCGGGCTGCACCTCTACCCTTAACTTTTCGATATCTTGGCTCTCTCTCTTCTCCTACAAAGTCGACTAAAGATGCGTTTCATCTCCCTCATCTTCTCATTAAAACGCTGCGTCACCGCACGCGTTGTCATTGGCTGCAGTCAAAACCTAGTTGCGGCAGTGGTCATAGAAATCGCAATATGCTGCCATCGGCGTCGGTAATATCAGAATTAGAGGGGTTGGTTTGAAACAGAGTAGGTATTGGCTCGCTCTTTAGACATAAAAAAGTACTTTGGTACATAGCTTTGGTACTTAGCTGAGAGAGAGTAGATTTGAGTAAGCATTGGCTGTCTCGGTTGCATAAAGCTTTGCGATGTCTAGCTTTCTTGGCGTTTGGTTACAAGCGTTTTAAGCAGGTCTTAATCGCACTGCTACGACGTAGTGATCCTATTCAGTACTTTCCCCACGCATCACATGAACGTTCATAAAGCTTGAGACATGCCTTCCATCGATTATTACGTGGTAAATTTGGTTTCTTGTTTTTTGATCAGAAGGTATTTAGGTTGGATTGTGGATATCTATATGGGGGATATTTGATTCCACTCACTACAATGTTTCCTGTCGACACGACACTAGTCAGAATCTCTTATCGGTGTTGAGCAACTTCCCTTCCCGTTTTAGCATTAAAATCTTTCAGTCAAATTTTAATATCATGCGCAGGGTAGAGGTCATATATCTCCTTCAGGCGCTCATAGAACATATCTTGATTGTCCTCGTCATTGTCTTACGTCGAGACGTGTACACAACTCAACGTGATGCACAAATATTTCGCCCCAATGCGGATAGTGACTATTTTCAATTTATCGGCACTCAATCGGGCATGTAATTCAGTTATCATACAATCATACGATTGGCAACTCTGTTGCGTTGCTTTGTAGATATTAAGGTTTGTGTCAAGGGATTGTTAAATGTTGTTGTGAGTTTTAACAACCAAATTCCTCTAAAGATGGCGCCAGCTGGCTTTGTTGATTTATTATGCGATGTTGATAAATCATTTCCTTTTTCTAGATTTTTGTAGTGGAAACATTTAAGATAAGTTTTGTTGGCTGAAGAACCCGAAATTGATTTGGCCAGTGCCCCGGACGGGAATCGAACCCGGCACCTTCGTATTGCTAATCTATGTCGCTTCCACTGAGCTATCGAAGGCCTGTCCCGTCCTGTATGGCGGTGATGTCAGCCTTGCAATTGTCGTGAACATCCGCCAACTAGATGGAGACACTATCTCTGTAAAAAGTTTGAATATTCCTGTTGAAAAGCCTTAAATCTTACTTTTTATACCGTTCGAGAGGTTCGTCAAGTTGTGGGGGAGGGATGTGCTTTCCTATATTTTCTTTGTTTTGTGTTTCATAATAGTTTGCAGTTAAGGGGAGTTACCCCATCCTAGTTTCTTGAGGCTGCTAAATCCACTATATGAGGCGTTTAGTTGAGCTTCATAACATTCTGTTATATACTTCCCCCGCAGGGATGTCCTCTTCGGAGGGCCCTCATGTACTCGAGGGAACCTTGCCGGCTTTGCTGGCCCAACCGTTGCGAAAATCGGTAATAGGGGCGTAAGCCAGTACAAATTCCGGCCAGGGAGTAACTCTGATGTTACGGAAGGTCAGATTTGCCCAGGGCAGTTTGCCTTTTGGATGATGACGGCAGAGCAAACACCCTGAGGTCGTAAGATGATTACTGCCGGGGAACTTTGGTTCATGGCCGATGGTGGTAATTATAATTAGTCAGCCAAGACAGAGTGTTGTTTGTGAACCGGGAAGTTTTAATTGAGCTTTGTAGTTGTTTCTACAGAGTCGTTTTTATGATCGACTTGAAGTATATGGTGCATGGCCTTGGCCTTGGCCAGGTCTTCGGATCTGGTACTGAAATAAAGATCGATAAATGTTCGAAGGAGTAGTGTCCAAAGGTGTTTAAAATTTGAAATTACTGCAGATGATATTGGCGTGGTAAAGTTCGGAGGAGTAGTGTCCAATGAAGTTGCTAAATGTTAATTGATCGAAATATTTTTAAACCCTAATGGATGAAGCCAGTCAGATGGGGAAATTTGTTCTTAGCTGGTAGATGTCAGAATTATGCATTAACACTCTCTCGATAAGTGGGAACATAACTGTTGTTTAGCGGTAAAAATACCCATTACTTAATCCCTTATATCAGCTATATTTAGTAGCCATCAGTAATGTTTCCTTTCGCTTATATTCCCCTCTAAATTTAACATAGGAGTGCCATAGGCCGTTTAATCAGTGCGCTCTCGCTTACAAAGTAAGCTACGACGTCAGTAAGTGCCACTTCAGTTGGAATTACGTTATAAGCTTAGTTTAAAGCGAGGTTGATAACTTGATTGATTACGAAGTAAGTGATGACGTCCGTAGGTGCCACTTCAATTGGAGTTATAATGAGTGGACGATATTTTTTTACATCAATTACGCGTGACATTCTAAGTACTTAGATCACCCGCTTACAATGTCATACTGATGTCATGAATTACTTCCTTTAATTTATCGCTGGAACGTCATTCATATTCCTGATGCCGTTTGTATCTGCAGTCAAGGCATTAGTTCCGTTGGTGATGCATTATTCCAAAGTGACGACAAGAATGCGGGCCTTAACAACGGGTTTGTAGTATGTTCAAGTGTAGTTGAGCCCACCATCTGGTCAGACCGTCAAGGTTACATTAGATGTAAAGCACACACAAATTCTGTTACTTACTTCCTAAGACCCATCGGTGTTAACATGCCATTCAGGTTGCTCAACAAGGCGCCTTCTCACATGTGCTGACCGGGCAACACCTGATCTATCAGACGTTGTGAGCTGCTAAAGACCTCCGAAGAGAAAAACTGGCAATTCTCAAGTGAAAAACAGTCATCCGCCATGGGACCTATACACATCAAAATGGGAAAACGAATGTCGATTTATTCTTCTTTTGTTGTTTAGTGAAGTATATCGCAATACAAGTTTTCCGCCTTATCTCCCTTAAAACCATGCCCAGTTTTTTTGATTAACAGTACTCAACTAATTTTTTGTTAATGCTCCCTTGATGGTATTTATTACTATTACAGTTTGGTTATTACTATACAATATGCAGTTATGAATTCTATCACTATCTACTATCTAATGATTTAATACTATTTATTTTATAAAACTAATTTTGCGATAAGGCTATGCACATCCTTATCACATTTCTCAAAGTCCTGTTGATCAATCCTTTTTGTCATCTTTGTCTTTGTCATCGCCTTCTTCGCCCTCCTTAGTAGCGGCTACCTTGGTATCCCCCTCCTTGCCCTTCCCCTCCAAATAGGCCTTGCGATACATACCCTCGGGATCGTAGATTTTCTCCAAACGTTCCCAATCCTCGGGACGATTGTCTATAAGGTATCGGGTCACTTTCTGCGAACCGTAACGCTGTTTCTCGGTACATTTGGCGCAATTGGTCTGCATTGCGTCCGGTAGAGTCTCTAAAATTGGTATAACCTTCAAAATCCTTTGCAGTTTAACCAAAATTAAACTTTAGTGGTCATAACATCTTTAAACTTACCCTTAAGCATTTTACCATCGGCCGTACAAGGTCCAGTGCCCTCTAAGCATTTGACATAGTTCTTAAGCAAACGTTCCTGCTGTAGAATTTCATCTAAATCTACATTATCGAATTTGTTGTCGTATGTAGGTTTGAAAGGAGCAGCTGTAGTGGCCGGAGGATGTGGCACTGCGGAGGTAATAGTGAGCACAGTTGCTATAATAGTAGCAAATACAAAGTATTTCATTGTGGTGTGGTTTTGTCGTATACCGCTTGTTTTGTGCGATTTAAATTTCACAATAGATGTAGGAATTGTTTTATGCATTACGATTGACACAACATTTCTCTTTTATATGCTGGCTTAGCCTAAGATATCGAGAGAATGCGTGTTTGAGTATAATTTTAATTTGATTTCATTGCGTTTCTAATCGGAAATTGTTTAAATGAGTTAATCGCTTTAAAATTGATTTGAATTATTTTAATTTGTACAAATTGCCCAATGAGCAAGTTGCTTAAACGTATTAGTCAGGTAATGCAATTTCTAGCGTAATGCAGTATTGATCGATTCAGTAGTCGCGAAGATTTTGTTAGATACGGTTTGGTGAGTGCATTACCAAACTGCAGCCTGAGTTGAAATTGCATCATGTCATAGGTCGGTATGAAAGCAGCAGCTGTAGTGGCCGGGGGAACCTGCGGAGGCAACAAAAGTGCTGTAATGTCAGCTTTGCGATCTTTAGCGCCTTCGTAAGTAGAGCATTCGCTTTAAAAGAGAGAATTTAGAAAATACTTGCCGATTTGAAAAAAGCTACCAAATATTAACTTAATTTTTTTATATTGCTTTAAACTTTGATTTCTTTTAAATATTTTGCCGTTTATCATATGACTACCCTAGACTACACCAGAGGTCGCTAAAGTCAGTGAAATTTAAGCAAAAATAAAAGAACTAACAACTGAATTGTATTGCTCCATGAAAATTATTCCCAATAAATCATTTTTTTAAGAAAGAGTGTGAAATTTCTGTTTTGTGTTATTCAATATGTTCAGAACACGAAAAAACTAAATTTATTTTTATCGCTGGCAAAAATATGTATTTTTTTTTAATTTAAAAAATTACAAAATTTTGATGGAATTTTATAAAAATCCGACAAAATCCAACATTCTTATATTTTGTTTTTTAAAGGTCCCAAAAAAATGTATTACTATTTTTTGCCACAAAGCCTTACATTTTTAACTAAAAATTGCATTAATTATACGTAACTTTATATAGAATGTACCAGAATGAGTCCGCCGAAAAGGTCAATATTTTTTCCTAAGTCAAATTGTCAGAAGCGCAGTCTATTTGGTCATTTGTATGGGAGCTACAAGAAGAGGCGTGGTGAAGGTTTTAGGTTTTTATAGTTTGTGTGATGATAAGATAACTAAGATGGCCAAATTAAAATGTCCTCTAGCTGCTCGTTTCGAAGTTATTGGAGATATATTATTTTTACAAAAATAGGTTATTTTGTATGGGAGGTACCACAATCCCATTACTTCATTAATACTGATACATTTTTATAAAGATCAGTTAAGATTTACTCGAGTGGCCTTCGATAGCTCAGTGGAAGCGACGTAGACTAGCAATCCGAATGTGCCGGGTTCGATTCTTAATTAATTACTTTTCAAATACTTTCGAGTTCTCCAGCCAACAAAACTCATCCTAGATGCTTCCACTACAAAAATCCAGATTGCGCAAGGACCAAGAAAAAAGGAAAATGATTTATCAACATCTCATATAAATCAACAAGCCAACTGGCGCCATCTCTGGTGAAATTTGGCGGTTAAAACTCACAACAACAACACCTGACAATCCTTGACACAAACCTTGTTATCTTCAAAGGAACGAAACAGAGTTGCCAACAATGACCGTATGATAATCGGATTATTTGCCCGATCGAGTGCCGATAAATTGAAAATCGGTATAAAGAATTATCACCCCAGCTAACCACCAGCTGTTACAACAACAACAAGATTTACTCGAGTTATCCTGCCCAACAGTCATCCAGATAGACGGACATGGCTCAATCTTAAAAATTTATAAAACGAATTTGGTCTTAAAAAGAATTTGGTCTCCTTTAACGCGTTACACATTTTTCTCGTAACAAAAATAAATATTTTATTTTCTGCAAACTTTGGACAAAATCGATTCATTAACTGGAGTGTAATTGGCTGATGTAACTCCAAGACCCACTTGGCACTTTTTATGGGGGGCACCAAAAAGCCTCGTCTGATTCTGTTCAAATTATACAATACTAGTAGGCCTGGCAATGCTTCGCTATTGCATATTATTTTAAAAAAAATGGGCGTAAAAGTGGGCGTGGTCGAAAAAAGTACCCTATAAGTCATGTCAGAGTCCCAGTTAAATGCTGTGAAAATTTCAGGAAGATCTGTTTAGAGGTTTGGTCTCCTATAAGGTACAAACAAACACACATTCCCTTTTATATATATAGACTAGTGGGCCCGGCAATGCTTCGCTATTGCATATTAACTTGTAATATATTTCACACTTAGGTCTACAAAGTACTTTGAAAACGGCACTAAAGCTCGACAAAAATATGTTGAGTTTATTTACTTATGTAACTTATTTAAAGTAACTCCTTAACATTAAAGTTTACTACTTAAGTTTTATTGTTGTTAATGCTAATAAAAATGTAGATTAAGTTTTTTCTGTATGTAGGGCGAAAAACCACTTCTTCCAAAAATCGTTAACAGACATTCCTCTAAAGATCAAAATTATTTATTTTGATCCGTAGTAGCATGAACCATCTGTATGCTAACTATCTCTTTGGTCATAAAAAAACATTTTTGTTATGCCTTCTCCTACTGACCGCAAATGAAAATTCCGTTTGAAGCTTCATGCCTTTAGCCATAAAAACTTCTTTTGTCATGTCTTCTTCTCACACGGATCAAGAATAATCCGTAATACTGTTTTTGTATTGAACTCGTATTACCATTTTTTGAGATAATTCGGTCACCAACGTTTGGCTTAGCAAAGTGATGGTCTCACGCGTTGTATGGCATGTTACAGCGTCGTGTTAGAACCATTTCTCCTTCAAATAATGTTCAATGACATGATAAATAAAAAAATCAATTGATCGTCCATTGGCTCTACTTCTTCTACCAGTTGGATTTTATATGAATGTAGGCCAAGGTCTTTCCTCAGCATTTGCAGAGACCGAGTTCCAGAGAATGAAGTCGGTTCGATAAATTCGAGTCCCCTGTCATACTAACGTCTACAGCGTCGATGGCTTCTATTAGCTGCTCAGATGCATCATTACATGCACCCTCAACTTCATAAAGGGCTCCATAAGTTTGGCGAACAGAACGTGCATTTTGAAAATAAATTTGCATGATTTGTAAACTTTGTTCTTGTTTAGTTTTTACATGGTGATTTTGCAAAGTATACTAAATGAAAGTCTATTACACTTCATTAGTATGACAGCTAGATTTGCACTTATACCTATCAGAAGTTCTATATGTCAAGAAAATACCCCATGCATAGGTTATTTTCAATTGTTTGCTAATGTTACATCTGATATACTATAAAAATTTAACCATTGTAGTATAACTACAATAAATATTGCTTAATTTTTCTATCTATATGATTTATTACCGATTCGCTCTCCTGAGAAGTAATTGAAAAATACATACCTGTAAAGTAAATTAAAAAAAATCACTATTTTAGTCTGCGCATCCTCAACTGCCTGGTGTACGGACCATTATTTGATACAGGTAAAAAGTTAACTATTGAAGTGCGTGGGCAGCGCCTCGGCACTTTTAACTTATTTTATTCGAAATAGCCTGATCATTAGGACGAATTAATTAGTTCGCGTCAAAAAAAAAAACAACCTGTTAACCGTATATCAGTATTGGAATGTACGAAGAATTCTTAGAAAATTTCACTAAGAAACTATATATCTAAAATCAATTCCTAGTTCGCGCTGAGAAGCATGAAGATTTCAGGTAGAGATTTTTTTTTAGCAATGAGCAAATATTCTGAAAAATGATTTTTAAAAACTTAATTTCTGTATGCCAACTCTCAGAGGCCATAACTTTTTAACCAATACATAGATTTGCTTCTGTAATACCTCATTTAGTTCGTTGGGAAGTCAGTTTTACGCAGAAGGTCTGTAAAAATATATATCTGAAGTTTTCGGTTTGTGCTCATTTAAAAAAAAAAAAACCTCTATCTGAAATCTTCATGCTTCCCAACGCGAGCTAGGAATTGATTTTAGACACAAAGTTTATTGGTGAAATTTTCTTAAAAATCATCGTAGATTCCGATTTTGGTTACGATTTGTGCGAATAAAAAAACTGTTCATATCTCTAGTTGAACAGCAATATACTGTGGAATTTTGACAGTTGTAACCGTTTGTTTTAAAAAGGGTGTGGAACAGCCCATTTCCACCCTTACTGTAATTCATACTGCAAGCCCTTTTAATTTTCAAGTTGAATGGGCGGTGCCACGCCCCTTTATTCAAGCACAACCAAATATAGCCTGGGACTATCAACAGGTCAACAGTACCACTTGGTAAGATTTTCGTATCAATCGATCTATTAGAAAAGCCGTTAGAGCGATTTTTGAAAAGAGGGCATGGCACCGCCCACTTCCTCCCTGGATGTAATTTATACTGCTCCATCAACATATATAACAAATCTCATCTTCATACCTCTGATAGTTCATGAAATAAAGCCTTTTTAATTTTCAAGTTGTATGGGCGGTGCCACGCCCCTTTATCCAATTACAACCAAATGAAGTCAGGAACTATCTACAGGTCAACAGTACGTCATGGTAAAATTTTTGTATTAACGACCTATTATAAAAGCCGTTAGAGCGATTTTTGAAAAGGGGGCGTGGCACCGCCCACTTCCATCCTGGCTGTAATTAATACTGCTCCAACAACATATATACCAAATCTCACCTTCATACCTCTGATAGTTCATGAAATATAGCCTTTTTAATTTTCAAGTTGTATGGGCGGTGCCACGCCCCTTTATCCAATTACAACCAAATGTAGTCAGGAACTATCTACAGGTCAACAGTACCTCATAGTAAAATTTTTGTATCAATCGGTCTATTAGAAAAGCCGTCTGAGCGATATTTGAAAAAAGGGGCGTGGCGCCGCCCCTTTAAGATGTAAGCTATCCTATCTTTCAAGTTGGATCAAACCGAACACGGTGTGCAAATTTGATTCAAATCGGTTAAGTAGTTTAGGAGTCCATCGCGGACAAACAACGTAACACGTAATTTATATATATTAAGATAGTACATAATAGACAGAAAATTAAGATTTGCAAATTTTGTTCAAAATTGATCAAACTTACAGAGTGTTATAGTGTGATCAATTTACAAGGCCCATCCAACGGCTTGTATGGGAGGTAACAATTATACTGGTTTGATTTCGGTAAAACTGCAAAAGCTTATAAGTTATGTTCTGCAAACATTGGACAAATTTGGTTAATTAACTTGGGTGTAATCTAATGATATTTCAAGACCCACTGTGCACTTTGTATGGGGGGACCAAACTGCATGGTCCGATTCTGCTGGAATTATCCTTTTCCTATTAATATTATAAATGTGAATGTTTGTCTGTTTGTTTGTTTGTTTGTTTTTTTGTATGTTTGTGGCTCAATCACGCCTAAACGGCTGAACCGATTTTAATGAAATTTGGATGACAGTTAGTGTACTATATGGAAAATACCGTATTCTATAAATTTTTTTTAAATTTTTGACCCTGTAGGCGAAGTGGGCGTAACAAAACTTTTTTTTGAGCTAGGGAGATAAAATTTGATACACAAATAATTCTAGACAAAACGAATATGAATATGAGGACGAAATTTTAATTTTGGACCAGTGGGCGGAGTGGGCGTGGCAAAACATATTTTTAGAGCTAGGGAGATAAAATTGGATACACAGATAGTGCTCAATAACACGAATATGAATATGCGGACGAAATTTGAATTTTGGACCAGTGGGCGAAGTGGGCGTGGCAAAACATATTTTTGCTCGGCAACATGCATATGAATATGCAGACGACAATTTAATTTTGGGTCAATGGACGGAGGGGGTGTGGCAAAACTATATTTTAGACATAGAGAAATAAACTTTGGTACACAATCAGTACTCGACAATAGGAATATGCCGACGGAATTTAAATTATCAATCAGTGGGGGAAGAGGCGTGACAAAACTGTATTTTAGTCCTCGAGAGATAAAATTTGATACAAGGATAGTATTCGTCAGCACGAATATAAATATGCAAAAGTTAGTGCTCGGCACTTCAGGTTTAAATTTGCAGACGAAATCGTTATTCTCAATTAGTGGCCGAAAAGGGCGTGACAAAACTGTATTTTAGCTCTAGAGTGATAATATTTGATATACAGATAATATGCGATACCAAAAAGTACAATTTATTTTTTCAAAATGTACATTTATTGTACTACACAGTACAGTTTATTGTACTAAAAAGTAAATTTATTGTACCAAAAATGTATTTATTGTATAAAAAAGAACAATTTATTGTATTAAAAAGTACTTTTATTATACACCAAAAGAACAATTAATTGTACCACAGAGTACCTTTATCGTACAAAAAAGTACATTAAATGTACTAATATGTACTTTATTGCCGTTTCATACAAAGAGCGGCCAAAAATAGAAGAAGTTTTCATAGGTCAATAATATTTAATACATCTCACACACTCTTTTAATGATACCAATTTCTAAAATTTGGTTATAATTTGTGAAAGGATTCAAGGACCTCTCTTAGATCCTGAAAATTTAAATTTCATAGTAGGCATACCAAAGTCGGTATATCCATTAATTTCATCAATCTATGACTAAATCTGAAATTTGGTCAATGTAGGACAAAGGATTCAATGACCTCTCTTAGAGTACACAATTAAAAAAAGACACCGAAAACGGTGAGGAAGCTTTGTTCTATTGAAGGTAATTCAACAAACCGCAAGTTTCCGCAGCTGAAATTTACATCATATAATCTGTAAATATTGGTAAACATTTTACAACAAATTTGGTTGTTAACTTCGATTGACTTCGCATCTTAAACTCGAAGTGAAATTTAAGTCTACACACGAGTTAGTACAGAAACAGGCACATATAATAAATTAATTTAATAAAATAGACACAACATTCTGAAGAGTTTCTAATTCTTTAAAATGATAGTAAATAAAAAAAAACAAATTATTTCCCTTTGCACCCCATGAATGAGGTATGGGATAGCTTCTCGCGTTGTTGTGAATTAACACGCTTTCTATTTTTAGATTCACAACTACGGCACCTACTTGTTTATCGACGAATGCGAACGTCACTGTTTGAGAAGCTCTTACTAGACACACCGATTGAATCGACACTTAATTCTGCGAAGTTGCTGTCAACAACATTCGAGGGGAGCCGACAATGAAAGAAAAATGTTTTTTTTTTAAGATGACTGGAGCCAGGTTTGAACCTGCGATCTCCCGCATGGTAGTCGCGTGTTCTAACCACTATGCCACGGCCGGTCCCAATGATAGTAAATACAATTATTAATAATATTTACAATATTTAATTCTTCCATTGTTTTTGCAATCTTTTTTAAAGAGGTTTTTACGTTTTATTTTGGACATTCACTTGAAAGTTACTCATGCTGCAAAACAAAATTATTTGCATAGTCTGCCTTTTGCAGCTATTCTTAAAGAGAACAGGTGGAATAAAGCAAAACCAAAAGTTATTTGAAAGAGCAAAAGCTATTGTGAGATAGTTTTTATATTTGGAACGACCACTGTGGGGAGGGGTTAAAAAAACCTGTGTACAATAAGGATAATAGTTAGAAAGTTTTGCAAAATGTTGTCAAGATTATTTAATCCAATAGGTTGTTATAGTATGATAGAGTTTCAGAGCCCACCCTACCCTTTGTATGGGAGGTACCCGAAGGCGTGGCGCTTTTAAGGTCCACACTTAGAGATTTTTCTTAATTTTGGCTTGGTATCAAAAGTCACTAATTTTCATGTTGCAACAACTACTCCTTCTACATATTTTTGTGCCTTCGTTGTATAGGGATAGAGTACTGTGGGTTGTGGCCTCAAATTAGTGTAGAATGGTTAAGTTCAGCCACTTTTTTTAAAATGTTAAGAAAATAAACAATCACAGTGCACAGTGGTGCGAAAAGGTTTTTTTTTGGAATTAATTATGTAACTTGTCCGTAGAGCAAGACAAATTGAAACCGTGTCGTGGAGAGTTGGATCTTTGTTCGTCGTGAAAGAACTTTTTTCCAATTTAAATATTAAACTGCGAATATCCTAAAATGTAATAAACAAATTAAAAAAGCCACAATATCGATATGCCACATCGTTGTTGTGACATAGTTAATGTTCCCGTCCTATAAAAAGCCACCTCTTTTGCAATAGTTGTGTACACATGATAGCATAACATACTTAAACATTTTGAATAGTATTACAAATTTTTAACATTCATATTACTATTTTTATTTTGTTACTATATAAAAACATATAAACTTTCACACAGCCGTGTAATATAATTCAATTTGTAAAACGAAATTACAAAAATATGAGAAAACAAATATTTGCTTACACCAATAGCTGACACACAGTGGGTTTATGTTTTATTTTTTTATATATATTTCTATGGTGTTTAAGTTTTTAATGATACAAACGAAGAAAAACAAAACAACACCAGATATTTTATGCTCTAATTAAATTTATTTGTTTTTTTTTCTTTACGTGTAACAACAAATTATGTTAAATTTGTACGTTTTGTTTAGTGTTGTGGTGTTGTTGTTGTTCGTTAACAACCATAACTGCCGGAGATGTTTAAGTTTAGGGTTTTTACTTTTTTTTTGGGGAAAGAAACATGTGCTGTTGTGTTTGCTGGCTGCTTTTAACACATTTATTACATAACTTTTATGATACCCTCGATGATAGCGATGAAAGAAATGCAATGCAATTTCCGTTTTACAATTTGTTAGCTGTCTGCGATGTGCATAACTTTGAAAATAAAGAAAAAGCTTAAGCAAATTAACACAATGGCCCATGAAAATAAGCAACAACAACAACTAAATGGCATTAATTCAATGCAATGTAATGCACTTAATGCACTTAATATTAATTTTTGTTGTTGTTATGGTTACAACTGTGGCAACTCAACTATGTTCCCATTTTCGTAGAATTTAGCATGATTTGTATAAAATTTATTAGAATTGGTGTATAATTATTCATTTTAACTTTTTTTCTGAGGCTCACTAAAGCCCCGGTGCTGCTTAAATTTATTTCCCTGCTTTATTTACACCTCTACCAAAAAAGAGTTATCATTTATTTATTCATTCACCCATTCACAACCAACTGTTGCCACAACTTCCTGAACTATATTTCTTTTGAGATATCTTAACAAAAGATTAGCATGAATGAATGAATGAATGCATTCTCGCGCTGAGTTGAGAGAGAGAAACCAACCCATTTCTAACAAATCCATAACAATAGATTGCATTTCTGTTGTTCTTTACCCCCACTTCGCGGGCCACAGCCCACCATGGTAAATGCCCCACCCCAATAATCACCATCATCATCATCATTTGCCGCATTACATGAAGGATTAAAATGTTACCGAAATTCTTTAATAAATTATGTTGCTTTTTTGTTGAATTTATGTCATTAATGTCATGGGATTTCCCAACAAAACATTAGATGGTATTTTCCCTTCCTTTCAAGTTCATAATTTATGACATCTTAGATTTCCTGCTGTATGCCCTATGTTGTTTTTTACGAAGATGCCTTAGGTATGCTTAGAAAACAAAAGACTTAAGACACGAACTCGCTCTGGTACAATGAGAAGAAGTCATTCCTTTGTTGGGAGTGAGTGGGTGGACGTTGCGCATCGGGAATTGCACGTTTTTGGTCTGAAACGAGATGTTAGCTTTACTTCTATTTTATAAAGTTGTTAAATTGGTTGAAGTGAATGGACAAAGAAATGTTGAGCAGTTATTAAAGGAAATTGAGAAAAATTTGAAAAAATTGAAATATAACTTTTGGCTGATTATTATATAAAATGATGTCCAGAATCCGAATATCACCTCCAGTTTAAATAAAAATGGGCGAAATAGCCACGCCCTTTCAAGTACCTTCCATAAAAAATAATCTATTTCATTTGAAACACTATTCTGTCGCTAACTTCATGTTGGTAAATACTACGAACATAAAATTGGGCTGATCTTTGGCTTTTTAGCACGATATATACATATACCGGCCGTGGCATAGTGGGACCGGCCGTGGCATAGTGGTTAGAACACGCGACTACCATGCGGGAGATCGCAGGTTCAAACCTGGCTCCAGTGATCTTAAAAGAAAAAAAAATAAATGAAATTTTCTTTCATTGTCGGCTCCCCTCGAATGTTGTTGACAGCAACTTCGCAGTATTAAGCGTCGATTCAATCGTCGTGTCTAGTAAGAGCTTCGCAAACAGTGACGTTCGCATTCGTCGATAAACAAGTAGGTGCCGTTAGTTGTGAATCTAAAAATAGAAAGCGTGTTAATTCACAACAATGCGAGAAGCTATCCCATACCTCATTCATGGGGTGCAAAGGGAAATTAAGTTTTTTTTTTTTTTATATACATATACACTGATAATGGGTCAGCTTGCCGCTCCGCTTCTGGAGCCTTCCATACAAATTACCTTGATCTATCACACATAATATTGGCCAATAGCCAAATTTTTGCATTGATCTTAACGAAACTTACTTTCTTTACACTGTAACAATGTGCTAAAAATAAACTAAGCATATTAGTTGAGATTTTAATATAACTTATGATATACTGAAGAAGTCAATTTTGATCATAAGAGTGGGTCAATTTTGTTCTTGACCAAGCGGTTATCATTGTCGTAATCTACGATAAATTCTAAGAAAATTTTACCAAGAAATCTAAAATCAAAATCTAGCTCCCAAGTTTTTAACAAAAAACTTTTCGTATTGGGGAAAAAAATAATAAACAACAAGCTTTGCAACTGCCCCGGAATCGCAACTACCCTAGATTGTTCGAATGTTCGACCGACCCCCAGTCATTCATCCATCCTTAAATTTTTCCTAAACATACCTAACCCTCATCTTCACGCCCTATCTAATTTTTATAAAATTTGTTTCCACTGCTCTAACTGCCCTAAGAGAAGTCAAATGTATGACAGTCCCCCAATATTTTTGCAACAGTTTCTCAGGAATTTTCTATATAAAAATTATAAAAATAAAAAAAAAGTATGGGAACCACCTTAAGGGTTGAAGATAGAGGATATGTTCTAAGAAATTTCGAAAAATCTCTTAATATCGCATAACCATTCTATAAAATAAACATTCAACCCTATTTCCGCGATTCCTCCTATTATCGCTGAGTCTGGGTCGTATCCCTCTATTGGCCTTTTTACCCCTCACGGACTCTAGCTTTAGCCAATTTGGCTGGGGAGTGATCAGTCAGTCATATACTAGAAATTGAGAAAATTTCATTGCAATCGGTCTATTAATTTTGCCTATATAAAGATTTTTTCAAAAGAGGCGTGGCACCGCCTATTTCCCTGCAAGACGTAATCCTCCTTGTACCAGTAACATATGTAGCAAATCTCATCTTTATACCTCTAATGGCTCGTGAGATAAGACCGATTCCAATTTCGGTTTGTGTTTGGGGGTGTCACGCCCCTTTATCTAATTATGTTATCATGTAGCTTATGATAAAGGCCCTACGGGCAATACTACACAGTAAAAATATTTTTACAATTGGTCCGTTTATTTGGCCGATGCAACGAATTTTTAGAAAGGGGCACAGCGCCGACCTCTTTTCACTTACTTACTTACTTAAGTGGCCAATTACAATTTACGAAACGTAGTTCATAAATTTGAGGCCTGAAGTAATAAAGAATTCCACACTCTTCGGTCTTCTGCGTGTGTTCTCCAGTAAGTCCTACCAGATGATGGCACATCGCCTACCACTTGGTCCCTCCAACGGAGTTTGGGTCTCCCTGCTCTGCGCCGTCCTTCAGGTTCGCCTTCAAACACCTTTCTCGCTGGAGCATTTACATCCATCCTGGCAACATGTCCCAGCCATCGAAGCCTCTTTTCACTAATAAAGGAAATTGTACGACCAACTTATATACCAAATTTCGACTTTGTACCTATAATTGTTTATGAGATGTCACACCCTTTTTTAACAAATTTCCCAAATTTCTAAAAATCCCTTCTTAGTGCGCACCTACAAAATAAAAGTAACCTGCATACCAAATTTTAAGCATCTTCCTTTAACCGTTTGGACTAGGGAGTGATCAGTCTGTCACGTCAGCCTTTTACATAGTGATAAATTAAGAAATAGTTGCCTCACGAAATGCAATCATGGTTTTTGGACTTTTAAACCTTTTAATAGTGTCAAAAATGGACTTTAACTTTAAATTTGTAAACACTCGAGATGGCGAACTTTGGACGGCCAACCAGTGGCCCCCCAAAGAAAAACACCTCAGCTTTAACTATGTGAAACTTCATTAATATAATACAAAAAAACAGTTTTCGCACCACTGTGCTTCGTTATAATTTAACAGGTTAACAGGTTATTTAAAAAAAAAACTTGATTTCCCTTTGCACCCCATGAATGAGGTATGGGATAGTTTCTCGCGTTGTTGTGAATTAACACGCTTTCTATTTTTAGATTCACAACTAACGGCACCTACTTGTTTATCGACGAATGCGAACGTCACTGTTTTGAGAAGCTAGACACGCCGATTGAATCGACGCTTAATACTGCGAAGTTGCTGTCAACAACATTCGAGGGGAGCCGACAATGAAAGAAAAATTTATTAATTTTTTTTCTTTTAAGATGACTGGAGCCAGGTTTGAACCTGCGATCTCCCGCATGGTAGTCGCGTGTTCTAACCACTATGCCACGGCCGGTCCGTTATCATTGCCTTAAATTAACCAAGTTTGCCAAGTTAAACTAACAGATTTCCTTTTCTGTCTGCATTTTTCATTTACTTTAATTTTGTTTTTGTAATTCACAGCTACTTTCAATTACTTCATTCCATTTCATTTGTTTGCCTAAGAAACTCTTTAATCATTTCTTTAGATTATCTTAAGGAAATGAACGCCAAATAATTAGTTTGTTTTCCTTTTTCTTAAGATTCACACACAAATGTTTAACCAATGCTGCCATGGCCACAACTTTACTACCACAATAATCATGTCAATTAGATCTTTACTTCTTAGACTTCTTTCTCTCAATGACAATTTGCAGTAATTTAATGACATTTCTGCAAATTGCACTGAAATCAGCCAATAGAACAAGAGCAAGAGGGATGGATGGATGGATGACTAGCAAAGAAATGTTGCAATTACAATGATGCAACAACATTCCTGACAACGGCAGCAATAACATCAATAACACTACAACATAATAAATAATAATGTTAACACACTAGCAGACACTCTTAAGCACACATTCTCTAGCCTTTTTCCCTCTTTCTAATGCCATATCTATCAGTTATTAGACTTGGGCTAACTAACATTAAAAATGGTAGTACAAGAGTGTCGATCGTTTTTCCACTTGATCGAATGTAACCGGGAATAGTCGAGGCATACCAGCGTGATAGCAACAGGCACTAAAGCAAATGGCACACAAAACACCGTCTTTTGTAATAATCAGCGAGCGATGATGATGATGATGATGCCATAGTTGTTAGTTAAACTTTAAGAAAAAGACGAGGAAGAATACCAAGCAAGCAAGCGCCTGTTAATAAACCACCTTAGTATAGAATGAAAGCAATAGCCCCCAGTTAGCCAGTCATCATCATCCAGTTAGTTTAGCCGCTCTTTTGCTTTGCTCTTCTGCAATTTTGTAATAATCTTCCCGTGCTGCTGTTGTTGTTGTTATTATTGTGTTGGCTTTAGCTGGTTTTGCTATTAGAGAAGAGGCGATTTCGCGTGTGTCTGTGTGCGTGCGTTTTTTTTTTTAGCCAGAAACGGTCCATTGATTACTTACTTTCTAAGATTCTAACATGAGAACGTTTTCAACTTTCGAACGTAACGCAACGCGATTCTAATGTTAGTTTGCACGAGCGCTAAAACGTTGTCAAAGAAAGGAATTTCTAAAACGAAAACTATTTTGTGCCCATAAAACGAAAAAATAGAAAGAAAGAAAAAAATAGCATGTTAAGATTTATTTTCTAACAATTGAAATTAGAATTTTGATGAAGTGCCAGAAATATGCTTAAAGAAAAATCACACAAAACAAACCAAATTTGTGAAATAATCATGAGTGAATAAAGAAAAGTTTGTGTCTTAAGTCTTTTGTTTACCAACTAGTGAAATTACGCTACACGATTACTTTGTTGTCATCTTGTTAAGTAAAATACATAAGCAACTCTAAAAAAGAAGTGACACTACAAACAAAGTGACTTTAATCCGGTATTAGCACAAGTATCCGATCGTTCTGTCGTTATTTCTTATTTAAGTAAAATATTTGCGGACATTAAAGAAAAAGTTGCTTTTAATGAAAATGTTGGCCGATTCACCAGCCATATGTTATCTAACGAAATTGGAGCAAATGGTAAGAAAAAGAAATGAAAGCAAAACATAAAGCAGATGTGTGTAACATAAGAATACAAGACACTTGCAAAAGAACCGCTATAATAAAAAAAATAGTAATTGCTAAAAAAATAAAACATAAAGACAAGGAAAATAAAAAGACACAGTAAAATACAGACATTACAAGGGATAAATAATAAAACTTAATATACAAAAGGAAAAAAAGCGAACAGTTTGTAAGAAAAGTATTTATGATAACAAAAACTTTACCCACCGTAATGCCAAAAAAAAAACTATATTCCCACTCATTATTTGCACAACATTAAATTCCGAATTTGCCTAGAATATCAATGCAGTACATTTAAATTCCTTTGGTTTATGGTCGTGGTGATTTTTATTTTCACGTTTTGTAGTTTTTTCATATATTCTTTTGTGGTTCTTAAGAATTTTTGTTGGTTTGTTTTTCTGGTCTGTGAATTTATATTAGCTGTCATATACTTGAAATAAATCATTCTATTGTTAGCCATGGAGCTCAAACAAACATTTTAGTGCTAATTTACTGTGAAAATTGTGATTTTCTTAATAATTTGCGATTTGTTAGCAGTGTGTCGTGTGGAATTGTTATTACAGCATTGTTCTGTCAATTATGTGATTGGACGATTTGTCTTTGTGACAAACTTATACATGACAAGCTAACCAAGTGATAATGATGGTAATTATTTGTCATATGTTGTACATTCAAATGCTATGCAAAATATAGCTCACACGGCTTTTACCTTGAAATGAAAAACATTTTGCTATTCGTATTACATATTTTTGTTGATTCATTCAAAAACACCAATACCTATAATAATTTGTTAATTTTTAAAGAATTTTATTTGCACAGCGTTTAAAAAATAAAATAAAATATTTTAAAATTTTTGCTTTTTTTTTATTATTTTTTATTATTATTAATATTATCACGATTATGAATATTTTTACTATTTATAATATTTCAAATATTTTTAAGATTTTAAAAATTATTTTTATTATTATTTTTAATTTCTAATATTTTTAGTATTTTTAATATTTTTAATTTTTAATTTTTTTATATTTTAATATTTTTTTTTACATTTTTAATATTTTTAAATTTTTTTACATATTTTCAATATTTTTAATATTCTTCTATTCTTAATATTTTTAACAATTTTAATATTTTTAATATTTTTAATGTTTTTAATATTTTTAATATTTATTTTTTATTTTATTTTTTATTTTTTTTTTTAATATTTTTAATATTGTTAACATTGTTAAAATTTTTAATATTGTTACTCTGTTAATATTTTTAATAGTTTTAATAATTTTAATAATTTAAACTGTTTGATTGTTAATTTTTAGTCGATCGTGTTTTTATATTAAATTTACGTTAAGTTTATCAAATGATACATCAAATTCGGCTTACGATCAGAAAAGTGTTTTTTATTTTATTGTTTTAAATATTTTGGTCAAATTCAGTGTGTCACGCACTAGGATGACACGTTTCGAACTCCATGACGAGTTCATCTTCAGACCCCTTTGTGACCAACTGATACACAATGGTACATCATCAGCTGTATATATATCTACAATTATGTCAAACATGTACATGCGAAGTAGATATCAGCCGAAAATGTCCAGCACCAGTGATGTATTTTTTGAATTTGACCGTTAATATTCAAACATGAGAAATGGAGGAAATTCTTTCCCCATGATTCCCCTTTTTACCATAAAGCTTAAGCTTCTTTACAAGGTTTTGTTGGTAAACTAAGATTACTTTAAAAATTTTCTATGTCAAAGTAAGGCATTTAGTTTTTAGGCCGTGCCGTGCCAGAGTATTTTAAACTGTTTGATTGTTAATTTTTAGTAAAATTTAATATAAAAAACACGATCGAAATTTTATTATATTTAACATTTTTAATGTTTTCAATATTTGTAATATATTAATATTTTTATATTTCTAATATATTTAATATTTTTATAATATTTAATATTTTTAGTATGTTTAATATTTTTAATAGTTTAAACATTTAAAATGTTTTCAATATTTCGAATATATTTAATATTTAAATATTGTTTTTTTTGCACAGCACCGCGTTTAAAAATTAAATATTTTAAAATTTTTGATATTTATATAATTTTTATTGTTATTAATATTATCACGATTATGAATATTTTTAATATTTCAAATATTTTTAAGATTTTGAAAATTATTTTTATTATTATTTTAAATTTCTAATATTTTTATTATTTTTTAAAATTTTTAATAATTTTAATATTTTTAATATTTTTAATATTTTTAATATTTTTAATATTTTTAAAATTTTTAATATTTTTAATATTTTTAATATTTTTAATATTTTTAATATTTTTAATATTTTTAATATTTTTAATATTTTTAATATTTTTAATATTTTTAATTTTTAATTTTTTTTACATATTTATATTTTTTTTAAATTTTTAATATTTTTAAATTTTTTTACATATTTTTAATATTTTTAGTATTTTTAATTTTTAATTTTTTTATATATTTATATTTTTTTTAAATTTTAATATTTTTAATTTTTTTACATATTTTAAATATTTTTAATATTCTTCTATTCTTAATATTTTTAAAATTTTTAATATTTTTAATATTTTTAATATTTTTAATATTTTTAATATTTTTAATATTTTTAATATTTTTAATATTTTTAATATTTTTAATATTTTTAATATTTTTAAATTTCTAATATTTTTATTATTTTTTAAAATTTTTAATAATTTTAATATTTTTAATATTTTTAATATTTTTAATATTTTTAATATTTTTAAAATTTTTAATATTTTTAATATTTTTAATATTTTTAATATTTTTAATATTTTTAATATTTTTAATATTTTTAATATTTTTAATATTTTTAATATTTTTAATATTTTTAATATTTTTAATATTTTTAATTTTTAATTTTTTTTACATATTTATATTTTTTTTAAATTTTTAATATTTTTAAATTTTTTTACATATTTTTAATATTTTTAGTATTTTTAATTTTTAATTTTTTTATATATTTATATTTTTTTTAAATTTTTAATATTTTTAAATTTTTTTACATATTTTAAATATTTTTAATATTCTTCTATTCTTAATATTTTTAAAATTTTTAATATTTTTAATATTTTTAATATTTTTAATATTTTTAATATTTTTAATATTTTTAATATTTTTAATATTTTTAATATTTTTAATATTTTTAATATTTTTGATATTTCTAATATATTTAATATTTTTATTATATTTAATATTTTTAGTATTTTTAATATTTTTAATATTTTTAATATTTTTAATATTTTTAATATTTTTCACATTTAGTTATAAAAATAACGTTTAATTTGTTTTAAAACATAATTAATATTCAACCATAATATTTGCCCTGGTCTACAGAAAAGTACCTATGGTAGCTTATATTCTCCTGTTCCAATGTCTTCCATTCTCTTCGTATACAAATTCCAACTGTCTACAGCACCGCACAGCAACTACCAGCTTTGGTCTTAATTTAATCGACCACATAACATATTCAATTTTCAAGTTTTCAAATAAACAACAACAAAACCAATACACCAAAACGTTGCTTAAAATTGCTCTATTTTTTTCGCCACATCACTCGTTATTATTTAACCGCAATGGTAATTTATAACACGCCTACTGTCTTTTCTCTTTGGCATTTTGTTTGCACTGTTCGTTTATAGGCAATTTTAACATCAAACTTTGTGGAAATTTGCAACGGCAATTTTATCTTTTCCTTTTCGTTTAAGACAAAAAAAAAACTTTTTAAGCCGAAACCTCAAATCCACTTGTTCGGACAAAAACTAAAAATGAGCAAGCAAATATTTCACACAACCAACGTAAATGCAAACAATCAGCTACAAATTACGAGGCTGCTGGAAATCCTAGACTAATACTCCATACAACCAACAGACGCACGGGCCAGCAGACACACAAAACCGAACAAACGAACTATGCACAAGTACACAAGTATTTCAAGTCTACTTCTCTTGCATATACGAGTACGTACTCTTGGCTCAGCCAACATTCATTCTATGGCTAACATCTACAACTACTCTCGGTGGCTTTATAATGTCAGTGCATTGAAATGCATTTTCCATTTGTGGTAGTATTAGTGTTGGCACTTGGTAGTATGAGTGAATCAAAGTCGGCGGTAGATGTGAAACAAATGTTTGCTTTGAGTCTAAGACTCTGCGACTGCTGCATCGTTAATATAACGTTATCTGTCTTAATGTATCTTTTACCAGCTGAAGCTGAAAATTGTAAAAGTCACAGTTGCAATGTCGTTGCTAGAGTCACTTGTGAGCGGCGGCCGTCGTCACCGCCGACCGTACGGAGTACGAGGAACATAATAATAACAACAGTTTCTACCAACTTCCACTGCCACTACTGACCTACATAACATTTCTGAACGACCGAGTGCAAAAAAAAAACAACAACAAAAACGTAACTACTAAAATATCCCCCCTGACTATGACATGATTAGTGGAGTATTGTAGTAAAATAACATGTTATTTAGATTTAGCCAAAGAATTTCATGTGAGAACATTTCGATGAAAACGCAAAGAAAAAAAATGCTGCTGCCACTCAGCATCTCAGCGTCATTAAATGTTTATAAACTAATGAAAATTTGTAGGAACTTGTGTAGCAGATAGGTTGGTTGGACAAAATTTCACTAATGTTAAACTAAATGTTATTGGATAGTTAATATAGAAAGCGCAGTAAGGTAAAATTATAGTGTAATTTCAAAGCTCCATATTCGTGGACTTATAGTGACATAAAAAAATGATAATTCGATTCACAATTTATAAGGCTAAAAAGTTTACTTGAGAATATTAAAAATATTAAAAATATTAAAAGTTACACACACTGAATTTGACCAAAATATTTAAACAATAAAATAAAAAACACTTTTCTGATCATAAGCCGAATTTGATGTATCATTTGATACACTTAACGTAAATTTAATATTTAAAAACACGATCGACTAAAATTAACAATCAAACTGTTTAAAATACTCTGTCACGGCACGGCCTAAAAACTAAATGCCTTACTTTGACATAGAAAAATTTAAAGTAATCTTAGTTTACCAACAAAACCTTGTAAAGAAGCTTAAGCTTTAAGGTAAAAAGGGGAATCGTGGGGAAAGAATTTCCTCCATTTCTCATGTTTGAATATTAACGGTCAAATTCAAAAAATACATCACTGGTGCTGGACATTTTCGGCTGATATCTACTTCGCATGTATATGTTTGACATTATAGTAGATATATATACAGCTGATGATGTACCATAGTGCATCAGTTCGTCACAAAGGGGTCTGAAGATGAACTCGTCATGGAGTTCGAAACGCTTCATCCTAGTGCGTGACACACTGAATTTGACCAAAAATAACAAACAATAAAAAACACTTTTCTGATCGTCAGCCGAATTTGATGTATCATTTGATACACTTAAAGTTATTTGTGATATTAAAAATACTAAAATTATAAAAAGTATTACATATATTGAAAACATTAAAATTGTTAAAAAAATTAAAAAATAAAAATATTACAAATATGACAAATATGACAAATATTACAAATATTACAAATATTACAAATATTACAAATATTACAAATATTACAAATATTACAAATATTACAAATATTACAAATATTACAAATATTACAAATATTACAAATATTACAAATATTACAAATATTACAAATATTACAAATATTACAAATATTACAAATATTACAAATATTACAAATATTACAAATATTACAAATATTACAAATATTACAAATATTACAAATATTACAAATATTACAAATATTACAAATATTACAAATATTACAAATATTACAAATATTACAAATATTACAAATATTACAAATATAACAAATATTACAAATATTACAAATATTACAAATATTACAAATATTACAAATATTACAAATATTACAAATATAACAAATATTACAAATATTACAAATATTACAAATATTACAAATATTACAAATATTACAAATTTAAGAATACTTTAAAAAAACTTAATTTCCCTTTACACCCCATGAATGAGGTATGGGAGAGCTCCTCGCCTTGTTGTAAATTAACACGCTTTCTATTTTTAGATTCACAACTAACGGCATCAACTGACAATGAAAGAATGATGACTGGGGCCAGGAGTTGAACCTGTGATCTCCCGCATGGTAGTCGCGTGTTCTAACCACTGTGCCAATATTAAAAGTATTCAAAATATTTAAAAATATTAAAAATATTAAAAATATTAAAAATATTAAAAATATTAAAAATATTAAAAATATTAAAAATATTAAAAATATTAAAAATATTAAAAATATTGAAAATATTAAAAATATTAAAAATATTAAAAATATTAAAAATATTAAAAATATTAAAACTATTAAAAATATTAAAAGTATTAAAAGTATTAAAAATATTAAAAATATTAAAAATATTAAAACTATTAAAAATATTAAAAGTATTAAAAGATTTAAAAGTATTAAAAATACTAAAAATATTAAAATTATTGAAAATATTAAAAATATTAAAAATACATATTAAAAATATTAAAAATATTAAAAATATTAAAAAAATTAAAATGTTAAATATATTTAAAAATTATTCTAAATTTAATGATTCATATTCCAGTTAAATTCTAAACGTAAACCAAGAGCAATAACTTCCAATCTTTTTTCACACTAAACCCTTTGCTGTGTTCAACGAAACAAAAGACTTAATAGTGAAAGAATCCAATCCAAAAAAAAAAACACTTCTTATTTTACGGTTATTAAATTCTACAAGAGTCACTTTACATTCAACTCCAATGATAGAACTGAGTACGTTTACATAGTCATCGTCAGGGTCCTCTATAGCTTGCGCGCGTACACACGACGACAAAAGAATCAATGGAACCATTGTAACGGTCCCCACTGGTGCATGTGTGTGTGTGTGTGTGTGTAGATGTGAACATTTTGAATTTGATGCCATTACCACAGCCAGCGATCATAAATGTCAAATTTGTTTTTATGCATTCAATAATTTTAGCTCATTTTGTACAGCCCAATAACTCAACAAATAACCGCAACAGCAGCAACGATGGCAACCAGATTTTCTAGAAGACACACTTGAAACCTGATGCCTCCTCTTCTTAACATACTTTTGCTGGTAGTGACTCCTCGTCAGCAGCAATGCTCTTTTTGAATGCCGCCTCGTCTTTATGGTTTACTGTTGTTGTTGGGGTACCACCACCAAACTTGATTCCAATGATTTGTAAAAATTCTGACTTGAAAAATGCATATACGATTAGAATAACAGGTCTGCATAGAAGTTGCTGTGACCAAACTACAGTAATTTTTCCTAACACACTAACTGAGTGACCCAAATTTCCAATAGACAGACATTGATTACAGCTGTGTCGGTCGGTATGTTGTTGTTGTTGCTGTTGTCGTTGTTATCGTTGCCAATTGAGTGATGGGACGAGTAACGACGAGCAACAGCAGTAGCCGCAGCGCTGCAGTCGCCACAGAAAGAGAGATTTCCAAGGAAACCCAAATCTGGCAGAATGAAACTTGTTCTAATGTTGAATGAAAACTCAACGACAACAAGTTGCAAAACAACAAGACAAGACAAATAAATGACTGCCACCGGCACGGCACTGCAGCGGAAAACAAAAGACTTAAGCAACATACTTTTAATAGCTAATGACAAATCGAACACAGCGGCAAATTGTTGTTGTAAATTTTTGCAACTGATCAACACTTAAGCAACAATTGCAAAAATCATAGATAATTACAAAGTTTAAACAAACACACACACAACATGTTTGGCTTGCAAAAAGGTAAACCACATTTTTCTGGCATTTATGTGTGCCTGCATTGGCTCGACTTAAGGTGGCGCGGGATTTGCACAATAGAGTGAATAGAGCTATAGATAATGACGTCAATTTATAGAATTTCGCAAAAATATAAAAAAATTACAATAAATGCAAGTTTTGTATTGTTAAAGAAGTTAAATTTTAAATTGTTGGCAGGTAGACAGCTGTGTGCCCTCTCTGACTTATTGCCGAATATTTGAATAGGTAAATATTTTAGTTTTACTTATTTCAAAGTGAAATGTCTTTAAACAATTTAAAAAAAAAATACAAGGTCTAGCTTACATCCAAACTCAACATTCCAGTGAAAACAACATGATTCCATGACATAATGAAAGACTGCCAAAGAAAGGTGTTCGTTGCTTAAGTCTTTTGTTTTTACCATAACCAGAGCTAAGCGTTCAATTATAACAGTCTTAGGTCTTTACAAATCTATATAATTTGTAATCTATAAACGCCGGAAACTAGTTTACTTTTCAATTTCAATTGTAAGCTAGAAAATTTCAATATTTACGTTCAACACTAGATATTACACAATTCACTTTCTTTTCCAGTCTACCCTTCATAAGGCGAATTCAATAATTTACACTTGCTGCAATGCAACAAAATAGTTTAGAGTCACACAAATACAATGCAAATATTTAATACTAACTTGACTTCACCTCACACGCACACAGCAACAACAATGATTGTTTGATCTTAACCCTATCTATCAACTGTTGCAAACAAATAATATGTAGTTGCTAGAGATTTTGAATACTCTGCAAAGAATCGAGTTCAAACTCTAAATTAAACACTTTCTTTTTGTATCACTAACAGCAGCAGCAGCCGGTGGCAAACTAACACGCATAGGTGTAGCTTAGTTTCTCCGACGTCGACTTTAACACTCAATATAATTTCATTTTCAGCATTTGGTGAGAAGAATAAACTGTTTTCTCATCGATTTCTTCTTCTACAGCTTCTTTTATTCTTATGCATAATTAGTAAATTCCAATTCCAACAACTGTTTTACATATTTGCCGTTAAACAAAGGCGAAACACTGTGCGTCCGCTTGTGTTATGTTTTAGATACACTTTCACCTAATTTTCAGTTCTGGTTAATATATTTGACATCAATTTTATGTGGTAGAGTATTTTGTGCGCTGTGACTTGACCAAAGCTTCGTTGTTGTTCTACATTCGTATACTAATGATATTTTAATTAATTGCCTCAACACCACCACCACGAGAAAAAAAGTGTTGGACTATGCAGCAATGAAATTTATAGGGAGGCAATGGTGTTATGGTGTAGCTGTGCTGATGTTTTTGTGCTAATTTTGTTACAAATTTATATGAGATTTGTAAAGTTTCATTTATATCTATTTATAAGAGTGTTGATTAACCTACTTGTGTAATTTGTATTGTTTGTTGTGAAATTTTGAGGACGGTTTTTTTTGTTGTGTTTTTGAAAAGAGGGGTCAAAGCGTTTCTCAAAATGAACGGAATATGAAATTAGTTGCAGTTATTTCTAAAATTAAAATAAAATATAAAAAAATGTTCAACTATATTTAACTTGCAAGAAATGTAACCCCTATGCTTTAAATAAGAATTAAATTCTTTTGTATGGACTGAATCCAACTTATATATAAATAAAGTATTTATTTTTTTATTACTATCTCATCTTTTTATTAATACCAAATTAATAATCTTATTAAAAAAACACTTATCTAGTGCTCAGTTAATTTAATTTATTCAACATCTTATTAATCAATGTAAACGTTTCTTTTCTTTTTAGGTAAGTTATATACGACAACACTTTTGATATAAAATGGGTATGTTTTTGTAAATTTCCATGTGGATACTTGATAATAAAAATGATATAAAATGTCTATTTTTATTAACTAATAGTTTATTTTTATTAACTAAGATATCTCACCAACTTTTAAGTTTGTTGCTTAAGTCTTTTGTTTGACTTAAGTACCGAACAACAGTTTTGTGCATCAAAAGCTGATACAACCTATGAAATTTTGTTTGTTTTCCACTTAAGTTAACTTAGCTTCAACTATCTTCCAAAACAAACAAAGTTCATTGCTTAATTCCTATTTTGTTATCTTCGAGATTAGTCTCTTTATCTTTGTAACAAACAAAGTTTGTTGCTTAAGTCTTTTGTAATATCTTACAGCTTAACGGCTATGGGTGAGCAAATGTATACAAATGAAAATTGATTATCGCTGTTTGAGATATTGGTTATTTTTGTCCCATTTCAACATTAAACAGTTAAAGTTGCAAAATGTATTGAAAATTAAAGATTACTGCACTTACTGACATATCAACAAATCATAATCGGCTATAATATGTAATGAAATTTGTGTTTTGAAATGTGAGAATAAAGAGTTAGGAAATTTTTAAATTTTATTATACAGTTTCAGTTTTTTTATATTTTCAACATTTTCAAAATAATTACCGTCTTTGAAATTTTTTTTATAAATCGTAAATAAATTTATTTTATATTTTTTAAATTTCTAACATATTTTCAATATTTAAAATGTTGTAAATATTTTTAGTATTTGTAATATTTTTCATATTTTTAATATTTTTAATATTTTTAATATTTTTAATATTTTTAATATTTTTAATATTTCTAATATTTTTTATATTATTAATATCTTTAATATTTTTAATATTTTTAATATTTTTAATATTTTTAGTATTTTTAATATTTTTAATATTTTTAATATTTAAAATATTTTTTATTTTTTTTAACATTTTTAATAATATTTTTAATATTTTTAATATTTTTAATATTTTTAATATTTTTAATATTTTTAATATTTTTAATATTTTTAATATTTTTAATATTTTTAATATTTTTAATATTTTTAATATTTTTAATATTTTTAATATTATTAATATCTTTAATATTTTTAATATTTTTTATATTTTTAATATCTTTAATATTTTTAATGTTTTTAATATTTTTAATATCTATATATATAAAAATGAAATGGTCCACGTATGTCATACCATCACTTGAGAACGGCTGCAGCGATTTGGCTTATTTTTTTTTTATTCGATTCGAAATATTCCGTAGATTGTTTGTGTTGAAAAAAATCAAATCCAGGTGGCGCTAGGGTGGATTTATATCGAAAATTTGAATGCATGTACCAATTTAACTGAAATTTAGTGTTTATGTTTGTGGAACCTTGAGAAAAATTTTTTTGTATAAATTGACCCGGTAGGTGTCGCTATGGTGGAATTATAATGAAAATTTTAACGAATTAAACAATTTGACTGAAATTTAGAATGTATATTTGTTTTATTATGAGAATTTTTTTTGTATATATGGACCCGCAGTTGATTTGGCTGGGGTTGAATTATTTCGGAAATGATTATGATATATGATTTTTTTGGCATGAGAAATTTTTGGATGTACGTTTGGAACCAGTTGCCGGTGTTTAGTTTATGATACACTTAATTTTTGGAATGTCATTTAGTCACTTTTTTTAACATCATAGTTATGCAGAAGTCTATATATATAAAAAAGATGTACATTTTGATGTCACCACTAATTGTGAAAACGGTTGACGCCATTTGTCCCAAAATTTCCGTGAAAGTTGGGGATTGGCTGTAGATGGTCACCCAGACCGCAAAAAGGCTTAAAATTTTAGGGGACAATAGCGAAAATAGAAATAACTCTTGATATCACCCAGAACATACGGTTAATGGGGTTGCTGAGCCGAATGAAGGCATTTTTGGAAATTCGTTCTCCTTAGGATAAAAAGGTACAAACTCCCAGTACATCAACGCAGAAAGTAATATGTCAGTCAATCGGCTTAAAATGTGGTTTTAGAATATATGCTTATCAATAAGTAAGTTTTCATTACATCATAGACGACACTGCGGATCCGTTTTAGCAATTCTTATAATAATATATAATAATCTTTAAGATATATGAAGAACATAATTTGTCCGGGAAAACCTCGCCCTTTAATTTGAAATATTTTAGAGGTCAAAGAAATAAACCAATCGTTATTAGATTTCAACTACACTCAACATATTTTACAAAAATTTGGAGGCATGACGAAGTCTGCCGGGCCAGCTAGTTTTTAATATTTTTATAATTTTGAATATTTTTAATATTATTTTTAAAATAATTTAATAATATTTTTTTAATATTTTTAATTTTATTTTTCATTGTTTTTAATATTTTTTATATTTTTGATATTTTTAATATTTTTAATATTTATAATATTTTTAATATTATTTTATTTTTAATATTTTTAAAATTATTTTTAATATTGGTTGGTTGGTTGGTATGCAGGCATCTCCTTCTTCAAAGGAGAACACTTAGGTCCTTATGGACCCATTGTGACACCCGTTGGGCATTTGTGCCATCTCTTCAACCTATGCTATCAGCGCGTGTGCTGACTGATCGCGTTGCCAGTTGTCGATTGGGAATCCGGAGTTACGATCCAATCCGTCCAGTTGATAATTTTACAAAAGTTGTTAATCCTTCCGATGTCCAACGATGCAAGTTCTTCTACACCATTTAAGAAGGGTTTCCCCAGGGTTTCCAGTCTCCTTCGGTATAGCGCGGGGCAATCACATATAATGTGGTCGGTGGATGGTTCACTGCTACTGTTTCCGCAGTAGTAGCATTCGCTTTTCGTTGCGAATCCCATTCTGCTCGCTTATTTTTAATATTATTTAATATTATTTTTAATATTTTTATATTTTTAATATTTTTAATATTTTTAATATTTTTAATATTTTTAATATTTTTAATATTTTTAATATTTTAATATTTTAATATTTTTAATATTTTTTTTATTTTTAATATTTATTTTTAATTTTTTTTGATAAGTTTATTATTTTTAATAATTTTAATTTTCTTTAATATTTTAATATTATTAATTTTTTCCAATTTTTCCAAAAATTTTAATATATTCAATACTTTTAATATTTTCAATACTTTCAATGCGTTTCGTGGTCAAAGGTGGTGGGGAATGGATAGATCCTACAATCGGTGTTCATGGGCAAAATCCTGATCCTGTGCCAATCTGTGTTATGGCGGGTTGGTTTCTGAGCAGCATCTAACTTTTCATGGCTCTGATGAGCGAGCAGCTCGATTATATAAGGCCGCCACGAGTCTTTTAAATGAGGTGTGAGGTTTTTCGGGGGTCAAACTTAAAGCCGTGGATAGACAGGATTTACCATATTGACCAAAGGCTAGAGTTTGTGTCCCGAAAAACTCCTCTAGTGACTCTGAAGAGATCCTGTAGATATTCAATATCGCAAACCCTCCATTCCCACAAATGAGGACCCCGTAGGAATCTTCCGGTAGCTAGTATCGGTTTTGGGTTAAAATGTATATCACACAGGGTATACAATGTGGATATACTGAGTGAAATTTTGTGTGAAATTAAGTCGGAAAATCTCGAAGATAAGGCTAACAAACACATCAGAAGCGACGAAGTTGTCGCTGTCGTGTTACTAGAAGACTGTGAATATGGCATGACAGCCAACCTGAGAGACATCTCTGCCATACTCCTGGATGAATCCATCAGAGAGTGAAGATTGGCCGAATGTGATCACGAGGTTACAGTGACCGTTGGTTAAGATCATATTAATAAATCTTCATCGATATAAGGCAGCATTTTACTCTCCATCTTGCGAAGGATGGAGCCGATGCGGACCTGATACAAGTGACATGGACGGTCGGTCAGGTGCAAGACTCAAACTGGACCGCCAACAGCAAACTAACGCTTAACCCATCTCAAATCGATTTTAACCTGTTTTTTCGGAAATACATATAAATACCAAAAATTTGAATTACTGTAATGTGGTGTAATTGCAGTTGATAGAGCAAGTCAAGTTTTTAGGGATTATCCTCGTCAGGAAATTGTCTTGGAAATCCAATGCGGAAGATGGGTCGAAATGGAATCTGTTGCTCATTACTGCTGTAATTGAATTTCAGAACCAACTAACAAGTATGAGTTTTATGTTAAAACCCTTATTAATTGTTTGCAACAATTTATCTACTCTATTGTTTCTGTAATGCCTAGCGGATATAACATAATACAATATGTTCATTTATTTAAGTTTACAGCAATTGACGCTGTTACAATGCTTTGTCGACATTAACGTTAAATACATTTTGACTTAAATGGTTTTCTTAACACGTGTCTTGCCCGCCCCACAGGAAGTCAATAAACTTTGGAGTTATTTTTTGTTCACCTCAAATTTTAATTGCTATTTTACACCACCATTTGTTGGTGTTGGTGGGGTCTGATGACTACTCTGGTCTGCGTGTATGAAACACACCCAAGTTGTCGTAGTTTTCTACGATTTGTTTGGCTATGATCACGGTAATGATGATGACGATAACTACAACGACGACGTCGACAACGATCACAACGATTTGGCCGTTTTGTATTTAGTTGTTTGTTAGCCATGGTCTAATGCATATTTTACCAGTGAAGCGTTTGAAATAAGCGAATTGTTTTTTTTTTATAACATTTTGTGTGTCCACCAGCGGGTCTAGGGTCTTTTCGATACACCAGCGACTGTATAGCTGCCGTTTTAGATAAACTTTAAAATAGAGTGTTTTTTTCTGTTTTGGTTTTGGTGCACTTGTTAGGCTCTGCTGCTTTGGAACTATTTTTTTCTGTTTTATAAAGTATTTCTAGTGATGTTCGTCGTTGAATTTTAAATATTTCTGTTGGTATTTACACAGCCAAGCTAGTTTTTGCATATTTCGTTGATGTTGTTGTGTTGCGGTTCAGTTGTTTTGAATTTTATTTACCAATGATGTGTTTGGCATGTGAAATGGTAAACAAATCATCGCTTTGTTTTTTCTCCTCTGTGGCGCACTATGGCATATAAGAAATTTACATAAATATCTTAACAACATGTCTTTGACAACATTTTTTTTGTGGTTCGTTACATGTTTCTCGATTTTCGTTTTTTTTTTTATTTTATATTTTTGTGTGTGTTTGGCCGTTTGATGGCATATAAACAACATTTCCTTGAGTAAAAACTTTGATTTTATGTTTGGCATTTAAATTTCATCTCACGAAATTTTGTATTTACATTAACAATTTCACTTTCATTGCGTTGGGGACTTAGGTGTTGGAGCAATTTGTTCGTTTTTTTTTAACCAAATTTCGAAAATAAAAGTTTTATGTTTCATTTTAGGGTGGAGTATATAATATATAGATGTGTTTTAATTTGTCATTTAATTTATATTTTCTCTGCTTGACTAATGTCTTATGTTTCGCTTGAGCGTAGGTCATAGGCTATACTAACACATAGAGAGTTTTTGCGCTAGCTATTAAGGTGTCAAGCTTAAAAACACAAATGGCAAACATATTTTTATTGATAAATTTTATAAAAAAAAAGCATTTAATATTGTGGTTTTTAGAATTTGATTAACCCAGTTGTGGCTAGAAACAGTTTTTGTACTTTGATTCTTGCAGCAAAGATTAGCTATAGCTTGACCACAGTGTTTCGCCGTATTTAAAGGGTGGACCATGTCAAATTTGTTATTTCGAAGCAATTGACCAATTTGGCATTTATGAAGTTATGAAGAACATAGATTACGTTATCGATTGGCCATGCTTGAACTACCTACCGCACTACTTCCTACATGAGTACTTACTTGAATGACCCAGTGGTAAACCATCGCCGAACCACCGAGTAAAAGTAGGGGAATCTTAAAATAGAAAATTCAAGTTTACACCTCATACATGGGGTATAAAGAAAAATTTAGTTTTTCTTGGTAATCACATCGCCACCCCTATCATGGGTACCTCTGTAAGTACCCATTTCACTAGTTCGCGGTAAACGATCTGTTTGCGGACATTACATATAAAAAACGAAATGAAGAAATGCATTGCTTAGGTTTTGTAAAGTAAGTACAGTTGGTCGCCTAGAATGTAGTGAATTCACCTCCCACCCAGATTTAGAGGGATACAACAAAATTAAAAAAAATTTTGACATTTTTTTTTACAACCGCTTTTTTTGCACCATTAGATTACACAGTACAACACATGATTTTGGGACTCAATTCAGAGAACTGCACGTGATAGTAGTCTCAAAAAGAAGAAGTTCTGCATCATTCGTTTTGTCGAGTTACATGCCATAATAATTTAATATCGATTTGAAGTTAGTAAGTATCGTATAGGGGAATTTGTCACGTTTTAAGCTCTTTTGTTATATTTGTATATGGTGGCGTATGATTATCATAAGCAATATTTCACGCAAATCATACGCCACGGAGTACAACAGTTTTATTGTAACTGCTACAAAATTGATGAATGGAAAAGTGAAACCGTTGCTTATGTAGGGAAACGTTTTATGAACAGATTAAATGAATTGTAATTCTTAATTTTTTTAAATTTGTTTCAGCTGAATCGGACTAGAGGTTCTCGAGTTATGTCTAACAAAAAGAGCCTAAAACGTGACAAATTCCCCTAAACGATACTTACTAACTTCAAATCGATATTAAATTATTATGGCATGTAACTTGACAAAACCAATGATGGAGAACTTCTTCTTTTTGGGGCTACTTTTACGTGCAGTTCTCAGAATTGAGTCCCAAATCAATGAGCTGAAAAATGTTGTACTGTGTTTAGGGTGTTCAAAACCGAAACCGAAAACCGTCTAACCGGTTTTTTTCTCCGAAACCGTATGCCGGTTTCTTAAAAAATGCAAATTTCGAATACCCGGTTTAACCGGTTTTTCAAAAAGTAGTATTTTTACAGAACATTGCCAGTTTAATTATAGGCAAATCGGCATAAAAGGTTGTTTATGCTTTTTCGATATTCTTTGAGGAAAGCTCAAAGGATGCTTTATGGAATTGCCATATGAAATCCGAAAATTTGTTTGGAAAATGCTGCCAGATGTTTTCTCTCTTCTTGAAATGGGTGAAACTTTCTATATATCTATCTCCTTAACTAAGCATCTAATTTGCGAATCCCATACAATATTTGTGCAATCACTAAAATATATTTTGGGATCTCACCTCTAAATAAGAGGGAAACCGTTGATATTCATATAAACAACTTTAAATGTAGTTATATCCTAAATTATGTGTCCGATCGTAAATGGAGCTTATTTTATGATCACCATATAATAGTTTCGCAATCACCAAGATGCATTTGAGATCTCATCTTGAAATAGTTTGGGATCTCACCTCGAAGAGAGAGGGAAGCCTTCGATATTCATATTAAAAACTTGGTTGCTTTATTTCCTATACTAAGCGTCAAATGATTAAAAGGAGGTTAATCATGCCGTTCTCAGCATGATGGTTAGAACACGAGACTACTCTGCGGGATATTTATGGTCCGATTTCTGAATCCAGTCTTCTTCTAAATTTTTCTTTCAACACCGGCCCCCTCGATGTTGTCGACAGCAACTTGGCAGTATAGTGTCAAGTCAATCGACATGTATAGCAAAAGCTTCTGAAACTATGACGTTCGTATTCGTCGATAAACAAGTATGAATCCAAAACCAAAAAGCGTGTTAATTTACAACAACGCCAGAAGCTATTCCATTCATAATATAGAGTCCACTATATGTTAATTTAAAATTCCATAATAAATTCTGTTTGGATGAATTGGATATAAATTGAAGCAAACTGCATTCAAAAGCTCTAATTATTTGAAAGAATTAAGGTACCGATATTCTTAATTTTTCATACTTATTTGTATTATTGGTATTATTTTACAATTTCCGAAAAACCGAACGAAACCGGTTTATCCGGTTTTTTACTAAATCATGTATTCGAAAACCGAATTGTTGGACGAAAATGTTTTTCGAATAAACCGAAAACCGGTTTTCTGAAAAATTCAAGTTTTTGAACACTATAACTGTGTTATTTTAACTTTATAACTACGAAACTGTTGATTATGCAAAAATGATATATGAACGAATTAAAGGAATTTTAATTCTTAAATTTCGGATTTTTGTTTCAGTTTCAAAAATTGACCAGTGCACAGTGGTTGTCGTTTCATACAAAGAGCGGCCAAAAATATAAGTAGTTTTCATAGGTGAATACTATTTGGCACATCTCCCAGTCTCTTTTAATGACACCAATTTCTTAAATTTGGTTAAAATCTGTGAAAGGATTCAAGGACCTCTCTTAGATCCTGAAAAATTAAATTTCATAGTAGGCACAGAAGTCGTCACATCCATTGACTCCATCAATCTATGACTAAAGCTAAAATTTAGTCAATGCGGACAATGGCTTCAAGGACCTCTCTTAGATCCTAAAAATTTAAATTTCATAGTAGGAATACCAAAGTCGGTATATCCATTGATTTCATCTATCTATGACTAAATCTACAGTTTGGTCAATGTCGGACAAAGGATTCAAGGACCTCTATTAGATCCTGAAAATTTAAATATCATAGAAGGCATACCAAAGTCGGCATATCCATTGATTTCATCTATCTATGACTAAATCTACAGTTTGGTCAATGTTGGACAAAGGATTCAAGGACAATCAAAAAAAAAATGACACCGAAAACGGTGAGGCCGCTTTGTTCTATTGAAGATAACTCAACAATCCGCAAATTTCCGCAGCTGAAATTTACATCATATTCTTAAAGAGGACAGGTTGAATAAAGCAAAAACAAAAGTAATTTGAAAGAGCAAAATCTATTGTGAGATAGTGTTGCCACAGTATTACCCAGAATTTTGACTTAATTTTCTTATTTTTGGCCAATGGGGACGACCACTGTGCAGTGGTTCTTGAGTTATGCCCTCCAAATGTGGCTACAGGAGCTTTACAACTATAAGCTCCCAACGGCATGGATTAACATACTCCAATCGTGCTTAAACTTTGGCTATCCTAAAATCTGAAAATCAATATCCAAATAAATATTTTTTGAGTGGTGGCACCGACCGCCATGTCATATTTGTTATTTTGAAGCAGTTGGCCAATTTGGCATTTCATTTTTATGTAGTAATCAAGTGATAGATTACACTATACAATAAAATTATAGAAAATTTCGACATTAGTGTTATCCCTATAATTTTTTGATGCATTATAGTCCCACTATTACAATTCATGCCGAAATTTTTTTTGGTAGTTTTTTTTAATTTATCTTTTGATAATATTTAGTTTTTTATATAGTTGCATGGTTCATTTACTGAGTAGTTTTATTAATATGAAAAGATTGATTATGTTAGTAACTAATACTTTAGTATTCATTTTTCATATAACTTTTCCCTCTATTTTTTGACATATTTTAACTTTCGAGCACATTTCTTTATGTTGTTTGTAACATTTAGTCTCTATAGGAAACTTATAGCTGGGAAAAGTTTTCTAAACATTTTTATTCGTTTTTTTACTTTGTGTACCTGACCCTATGTTGTTAACTTAAGGCATCTAGAAATCAAAGGCCTATGGCAAATTTCTTTTGACCACTTTCCCAATAATGTTTGCCAAAAACATTGTGAGACATTTGACATCTCACAGCTGAACATCTCACATCTTACATTTTTGTTTAGGTATTTCTTTGCCAAACACGTATTTGACTTGAAATGTAAATTGTTGTGTTGCACTTAAATCTTTGCGCTGTCTCTTTTCTCTGTCGATGTTGTTAATAATGATTGGGGCTACGTTTTGTTTTCCCCAACCGAGGATTTCTTGTGCATTGCTTGCTCACTCACTTACCACTTGAACCCTGTGGTCATAACAAATTGTCGCATTGTTAGACAACAAACAGACAAACAGATGAGAGCGAGTAGACGAAATGAACCCACGGCCACACACTGTAACCGCCAACATGATTAGCTGCTGCTGCTGCTGCAACACATTGAGGCAATGCACGATTCAATATTTTGTGCGGTAAATTATGTGACTTTGAGACATGTTTTTATGATTTGTTAAAAGTTAATTTGAGTTTTGCTAAAAAAATTTTGTAATTTTTGTTTATTAGTATTATCACAGAAAGAAAATTTCACTAAACAATTTGAGAAAAAAGGAATCATTGAATGATAAATATCTACGTCATTTTATGTTGAGACCTTCATAAGCTGTAAATATTGAATGACAATGAAATGTTTTTGGCATTGGAGAGGAATTCCCATAAAGGGACTTTTATAAATCGTCTAGGCCCGAGGGAGGGGTCAGTGAATGAACGACTGTATGAATGTCATATTGTTACTTTCGATATAATAACACTGTGTATCATAAAAAAATAACAAGTTTACGTCTGGCGGTAATTTAAGCGGTGTCAAAGTTTTCTCCCTTTTACCCATTTTTATATTGAATCGTCATAGGAAACTATGTGAACCTTACATTTTAGGTATAAGATGTGTTCTGCAATTGTTCGTTAAATACTACTTTGGGCATTTATGTGCAACATATTAACCATGAATGACCGACAGCCAGTAATTTTTCATTCCTAACATATTTCCCCAACATACCTACTCCGGATCTTCACCCCCTAATGCGGCTACCATATAGCAATATTTTTTTTTATAAAATTTGCTCCCACCGCTCTAACTGTCCCGGAGTCGCCTCTAGAGGAGTAAAATCTATGACCGGCCCCCGTAATTTTCCCCTCCCAACATTCTTCTAAAACATACCGACCCCCAATCTTCACCCCCTGAGGAGGATTCCACAAAAAAAAATTTAATGTTTATAAAATTTGCTTCTAACTGCTATAAAGGTAACCCTAGAGGAATCAAATGTATGACCGACCGCAATATTTTTGCAACCCCAACAGTTTCTCAAAACATAAATACCATCTATCTTCAATACTTAAGGTGGTCCCAATACAATTTCTTTTATTTTTATAATTTTGTTTTTTTATCAGCATCTACCGCTCCCATAGTACCTCATTGAGGGGTAAATGTATGACCGACCCCTACTAGTATTTCCCTCCCAACATTTTTCTCAAACATACCTATCCCCTATCTTTGTCCCTAAATGGGCTCCCATACCAAATTCACTTAAAACGACCAAAACAACAAAATTCTTCACAAAATATCATTTCCGTTAAAATTTGTCAAGAATTTTTGAATAATTTTTGAAAATTTTTGTATTGGAGCACCCTAAGGGGGTGCAGATGGTGGGGTAGGTAGGTATGTTTGGGGAATATGTTAAACCCTTTAGGTGCGATTCCAGGGCAGTTGCGGGCCTGTTGTGGGGTTTTTCCCCAATACGAAAAGTTTATCTTTAAAAACCGGGGTTACGATTTTGTTTTCAGACCCACGATTTCATGGGCAAATTTTCATAGAATTTATCGTAGAATACGAATCACTCTAAAAGTTACTTTGTTTATAAAATAAAAATATAACTAATAAAACATATTTGTAAACGTAACGAACATGTAGGTGGCCTATAACTCACAATTGAATATTTGAACAAATTCGACCACCACATGATCGATGTTTTTTACTTCTAATATTCTTGTTTTTTTTTTTTTTTGTTGAATCCAATGACCTAACCGATGGTCATTCTGTGCACAAGTCTTGTATCTTTGATTGGTTAAATATAATAAATTATATTAAGCCATACATATTTACACACATGACACTGAAACAATGTCAATGTTATAGCATTATGAAATCTATTTCCGGTTAATCACACGCACACACACACACATCACGAATAGCATTGGAAGACCCGCATTCTTATGCTACTCGGATATTTTATGCAAATATGTCTAACTGAATTAAACTAAGAAAGATACATACAATGGACAAGATGATGGCATGACAGCTGGTGCAGAATTTTTAATGGATTTATGTGAAAAAATTTGGTGTTTCTAAAAATTTTATCACACAAAGTTAAAGATGAATTAGAAAAAAAAATTGATAAAGCGGAATATATTCAGTTCAATATTATAAGCATTGCATATGGCATTTGTGGAAATGGTTGAAAGTTTTTAATCTATGTAACATTCGCACTTACGAAACTTTTTAAGAATCAGTATTGAAAAAGAGACTTTCTTGTAAGTTAAGTGCAGTCTACACCATCGAAATAGTTTCAGAAGAAACATATTTTGATAGAAATGACAAACTGACTCCCTATATGTTAAGCGCCATACAGACGGTTGCTGCCGCAGTTCATGCCGATGAATCCCTTGGCTTCATTAGGTTGATCGCAAGTTATATGGGTACATTTATTTTAGAATTTTGTCGGTGCCGGTGAATAAAATCGAAACGCAAAAAACGATTTTCATGATCTATGTCTTATTCTGTTCATAGATTATGTGACATTACGTGACATTTTTTCCGTTTGAATTTCTTTTATTATTTTTAAAAATGTTTGAATTTGAAAACTCATACGATATTGTTCTGGTATCAAATACATTGTACTGTTTTACCAAAATCTCTAATACACACATATTGCCGTATCATGCGGTGGTATTCGTCTGTGGGGCTCATACGGTTATCATACTGCAAAGTTCATCCGGTTGTTATTAAGGAAAATTGATCTTTGTTACTATGCGGGGGCGACCGTGGCAGAATGGTTTGAACAAGTGACTATCATGCGGGAGATCCAGGGTTCGATTCCCAACTCCAGTCATCTACATTTTTCTTTTATTGCCGACCCCCTCAATGTTGTCGAGAGCAACATGGCAGTATAGTGTCGAGTGAACTCAGTCATTTATGTAGGAGCAACTAGAAGGGGTGTGGTTTCAGTTTCCAGAGGATTTGTCTACTATTACAAGCTATTTAAACTAACCAAATTTAAATATTCTCCAGCTGTCCGTTTGGAAGTTATGGGAGAAGTATAAATTTTCCAAAAATATGTAATATTCATCCCTGTGCCAGTTTTCGATAAGCAAACATCTTGCGCAAAATTTGACTGGATTTAGATCATTTACAAAAAAATTATGTATTTAGAACTATAAGGGTTAACTCGGTCATTTGTATGGGAGGTACCAGAAGGGGTGTGGCATATTATATGCTTTAGTCCTCCGTTTGGAAGTTATGGGAGAAATATTATTTTCTCTATAAAATTATAAATATGATACGAGAAGGGATTGGGCTATTCTGGCTATTTACAGGCCCAGAGAGGTCCCCAGTGACTACGTTGTAGAGAAGTTCGACTGTATATAGATTTGACCTCTTTGGGGCACGGCTTAAAGTTGTAAGATTTTGCTCAAATTTTGGTCATAGCCGTTTTATAATAACTGACTTAATATTTCGAATGTCTAAAGTTGAATTTTCGCTGCCACGCTAATGTATAAAATGTATAAAAATTGTTTACTATTTGAATTGCGATATAAAAGTTAAAAATGCTCAAACCACGGCTAATATGTGTTTGTATATTATATATGAGTGTCATTATCAATCATTAAGAATCGAAAACGGCGAAAATGGTTCAAATGATCACTTTGATCGTAAAGTCAGATCTGTTAATAATAAAACCAGTAAGAAAGTTTCAGTCGGGCAACCCGACTTACATATACCAGTACAACAAAAAGATTTTTATTATACTAATATTATTACCCGATTTCTAAAGTGGGCAGAGTGGTACATTTGTATGGGAGGTACCAGAAGGGGCGTGTCTAGACTTGTAGATTATTTCTCCAAAACTTTGTTATGTTATACCTTTATTAAATACAGATTTTGGGCACGATCGCATTGGGTGAATTGATAATATTAATCGATTTCTAAAGTGGCCGGTACCAGATGGGTATGGGAGGTACCAGATGAGGCGTGGCTAGACATCCAATTTTTTTTCTCAAAAACTTTATCCTATTAAAGCTTTAATAAATAAAGAATTTAGGTACGATCACGTTGGATTTATTGACATTATTACTCCATCTCTATAGTGGGCGGAAAGGTAAATTTGTATGGGAGGTACCAGAAGGGGCGTGGCTAGACTTCCAATTTTTTTCCAAAACTTAATCCTGTTATAGCTTTACTAAATACAGAATTTGGGTACTATCCCGTAGGTATATAAATAATATTAATCGATTTTTAAAGTGGGCGGTACCAGATGGGTATGGGAGGTACCAGATGGGGCGTGGCTAGACTTCCAACTTTTCTCTCAAAAACTTTATCCTATTAAAGCTTTAATAAATAAAGAATTTAGGTACGATCATGTTGGATTTATTGACATTATAACTCCATCTCGATAGTGGGCGGAAAGGTACATTTGTATGTGAGGTACCAGAAGTGGCGTGGCTATTTCCAATTTTTGTCCCCAAAGCTTTATCCTATTATAGCTTTACTAAATACAGAATTTGGGTACGATCCCGTTGGGTGTATTGATATTATTACTCGATTTCTAAAGTGGGCGGAATGATGCATTTGTATGGGAGGTACCAGAAGGGGCGGGGTCATGTAGCCCATTTACAATACCGTAAGTAGTTTTGGGGAAATACTAACTCCTGCAAAATTTCAAAATATTTGGTTGCGTTTTTCGAAAGTTATCGTGCGCACCAGCCGGACAGACAGACGGACATGGCTCAAACAACTCAAAAAGTCATGAATAGAATTTGGTTCAAAGATACCTAGGGTCTTAAGTGACTCCTTCTATGTGTTACACTTTTGGGTCGTATCAAATGATATATACCCTCATCCCTAAGGGTATAATGAGTCCTTTTTGAAAAAAATCGATAGAGAAATTTCGAAGTTGCGATTGTTGGCGCCCTTTAACTGGTGTGGTATTGTCGGCCCTTAATACCGTGATGCTTAGTAAAATTGTTTCTCTCCGCCATTACGCCAACATAACAGAACGTAAGAGCCCAAATTCAAAAAATTTCTCTTTCTCTGTCCCACTGTGATTAAGCCTTACATTGTTGCAGTCATGTTGCACAAATTAGCAGTTGTAACTTTGCCACCGAACCCTCCTGGGCAGTTTATTATAAGAATTACATCTTTAAGATAGGACCGCACAAAATTCTGTCTGTTCTGTCTGTCTCTCCACAAGAAACTCATCACATTGTAATTTTATTGTTGAATATTGATCTTGTGATTAGTTTCTTACGAAGTTTTCTGTTTTTTTTTTTACTTGACTCTTTTTACTTCATCTTCTGTGGTAGTTGCATTACATTTTTTTGATGTTGTTTTTCAATTTATTTACCTTAATATTTTGTGTTTTATTTTATTGTGTAAGATATTTTTAGATTTGAAATAAAATTTCAGTTGGCCAACACTGCGCTGGCCGTGAGGTCTGACTACAATTTGCACCATGGTCAGTTTACTTATTTTATTAACTTCAATTGCCATTTCACAACAAATGAAATTATAAAGAACACGATCTTAGGCATTGCAACAATGTTGCAACAAAGTACCATTTAATGCCACCAGCTTCACCGCAAGGGCGGTGGTATTTTTGAAGAATCTCTGTAAAAGAATGATTATGAAGGATAAAGAAGAAACAAAAAAACGCAGCCAGCAAATAAATGAAATTGTTGTTGAGCCAATGAAAAAAAAAACGTATTTGCGGTTGTGGAATGTTCTAAACCGCATAGAAGATACAAGGGAGTGTAGAGTGGAGTTTTAATCAACCAGCTATATCACACTATACAAGAGCTCTATGCCAATCCTTGGTATAAATACTACAGAGAGTACTTGAGATCCTTACTGAAAGGCTTACCTTACTACATTTGTTTGTTTGCCATTTGGGTCATTGCCATGAGCTCCTCCCCACCGCCGCCGCCTTAGCAGGGCTTATGGTCAATTTAGCTAGAAATCACCATCATCAGCTCTCAATAATTATCGCCTTTTATAGCGAAGACCATTGGAGTGAATGAAGTTGACAAGATAAGTAGTTACGTTGGTTGATTGCAATGCACTTGTTGTGGCCGTAGTGCTGTGTTACTGTGCTGTGCTGTTCTGTGGCGCACTATATGTGCAACAATGTTGCACACAGATATGTGGCAAGTGACACTGAGCCTTGTGGCCGTCAGCATTTGTTTGGAGTATAATTAAATTATTAACTCTTAAGAGTTGAGAAATCAACACCTTTGCCTATAATAGGAGACTTTGTTGCAGCAACAGCAGCATCGCCAGCAGAAAGGAGAGCAAAATGTAATATATTGCAGCAATAACAAAAAAGTAGTAATCTTTATAAGGCAAAACCATTACCTATGGAAGGAATTGTAATAAATTTGTTGTTTTATTACTTAGGACTAAATGAATTATTTACAATGTGAAATTGCAAAAACATTAGGCTTTAACAGGGAACTGATCTTTGTTGATTCTGATTCTGTTTTAGAAACATTAGGAAAAATATATAAAAATTTTAAAGTCAGCTAATTGTAGAGTTTGTCAGTAAAAATTTATTTCAAAAAATATTATTCACAATAGTCCTTTAAAAAGTGAAACTTTGCAAGAACATTTCAAAATCTGCCTGCTCGCCTGCTTGTGGAGCGTAGATGGTTGTATATAGGATTGCGGTCAGTTATTTAGGTACCATAAGGAATGTGTCAAATAATTAGATTTTCTGAGGTTTTGCCTCCTGTTACAAAATAAATTAACTCAGCAAAAGTCATTATCTCCTAGGTGCCCGTTTGGAAGTTATGGGTGAAAACTAAATTTTTTACAAATAGGTAATTTTGTATGGGATGTACCAGAAGGGGTCAACAGATATAGTTCATATTCATTCCTGAGTCAAAGTTTTATAAGTGTACATCTTACGCAAAATTTGACAGTATACAGTGTGTGTAAAACTATTTAGGTACCATAAGGAATGTATCAAATAATTAGATTTTCTGAAGTTTTGCCTTACATTACTAGCTTATTCCCAGGTGCCCGTTTGATAGTTTTCAAAAATAGGTCATTTTCTAAGCAAGTTACCAAAAAATGTGAACCGATTCAGTCTATATTAATTCCTCAGTCAAATTTTCATAAGCATACATCTTACGAAAAATTAGATTAAATTTCGTGTACTTTAAAAAAAAGATATGTATGTAAAACTATGAGGGCCAATAATTTTTTCATACTGTACCAACAACACATACCCAATATGTGTTAGTTTTATACCTCTTATAGTTCATGAGATACAGCCTTTTAAAGTTTCAAGTTTTATACCACGCGAACTATGCTGGTTATGAAAGAAACAGTCCTCCTGATATTGCAGTTTCAAAAATAGAGTTCAATGGGCGAGGCCACGCCCACTTGATGTATGAAAAATTTAAGTATTCTATTTTCACCACCGACCACACAGCTACATTCTTTTTAAAAAAGATCGGAGTAGCTGTTTTCGAGTCTGTACTAATAAATGCAAACAATCATTTTCATATACAGTCGAACTTTTCTATAACGAACTTCTCTATAGAGAATTTCTCTCTACAACGATTTTTTTTTAAACACATCATTTTCTTATCGTTTTTCACATATTTTTACCTCTCTATAACGAATTTTCTCTATAACGTATAAATCGGCGATCCCCAGTGACTACGTTGTAGAGTTCGACTGTATATAGATTTGACCTCTTTGGGGCAAGGCTTAAAGTTGTCCGATTTTGCTCAAATTTTGACCATAGCCGTTTTATAATAACTGAGTTAATATTCCGAATGTCTAAAGTTGAATTTTCGCTGCCACACTAATATACATATATACCCTCATCCGTATAGGTGAGGAAGGATATAAAAATTGTTTACTATTTGAATTGCGATATAAAAGTTTATGCTTAAATCACGGCTAGTACGTGTTGGTATGTAATATATGAGTGCTATTATCAATCATTAAGAATCGAAAACGGCGAAATGGTTAAAATTATCACTTTGGTCGTAAAGTCAGATCTGTTATGAATAAAATGAGTCCTTTTTGAAAAAAATCGATAGAGAAATTTCGAGGTTGCGCTTGTTGGCGCCCTTTAACTGGTGTGGTATTGTCGGCCCTTAATACCGTGATGCTTAGTAAAATTGTTTCTCTCCGCCATTACGCCAGCCAACATAACAGAACGTAAGAGCCCAAATTAAAAAAAATTTCTCTTTCTCTGTCCCACTGTCATTAAGCCTTACATTGTTGCAGTCATGTTGCACAAATTAGCAGCTGCCGTTTTTTATATTTGTAACTTTGCCACCGACGAATGTTCACCAGCGATTCGATAATGTTATAATTTTCAAATGTTTTTTTTTTTTGGAAATCTATCGCATTTTTAACGGTTTTACGATTAGTAAACGAATTATAGAATTCACCAATGATTCTATAATGTTATCATTTTCGAATTCGTTTTAGAATCGCTTTAACGAATTGCCAACGAATCGTTAGCAAATCACAATTGACAAAAAAAAATTTAAATTTGAATGTTAAAGTGGATTTTTAACTTATTCCACGATCTTGGGCAGTTTTAATGGCCTTTACACGTTTTTCACAATTTCAAGCTTAAAAATACTTTCATAAGTCCCTGTCCCTGTGCACAAAGTTTGTTGACCATCATGTTAATCATTAACCCAACATATTGCAGGTTTTTCAACTTTTCATTCATAAAAAGCAACGATTAAGCAATTACGCTATCGTTTTTCACTAATTAAGGAAATAATTAAGAAAATCACGTAGTACATACCACATAACCTTCAACTTGAACTTACATTTTTTTTTAAAGAAAATGAAATTAAATATAAAAAAAACTTCGCAAAAAATAAAATTTTCGACCGCAAAAAAAAATTCCAAATAATACCAAAAATGTTGGATGATTAACACTTATGGCTGTTAATTCAAGCATTCAAACAAAATTGTTAATAAAACGTTTGCCCAAGACAATGCATTCCCCTGTCACCCCCGTTGCAAACTTGTGTTAACACCATTGAATTGAGTTAATTATATTTCATTCATTTAAATTTTTTTTACAAAAATATAGACAAATAACACGTAACGTTAATTTTGTTGCAAATTGCCAGATAACCAGCCGTAAACGCTTGTGGCTTTTAAATTTTATTATTTACTTACAATTTACGATAATACGCAGAAGAAGAAGATGAAGGTGAAATGCAGGCAAATGCATTTTCATTCATTGAACCAAGCTCGATTATTTCTGCCGCAATTTGCCACAATTAATCGTTTATTAAATTTATTCAATAACCTTTTGCTGCTGCAGTTCATCGAGCGAGCTACACACATGCATGCATGACATGCAACATAACATAACATTTGCATAATAGTCGAGTTTGTATTCAATTGATTTTCGATTTATTGCATTTTGATTTAATTTATCATTTAAGTTTTTTTTTTTATTTTATTTGTACAAATTAAAGTCGTGCTTTTATCACCGTCATGGACATAGTAGCGATAGTGACAAACGCACAAATAGACAACAGTCACATCGGTAGTTTATTTAATAAATTACCTTTCAATGTCAACAATGGCAACAACTTCGATGACAACTACAACAACAATGTTGCTACTAGTCTGCCGTGTACGGTGTGGTTTAAATTTAAGGCTTGAAGTTTAAGAATTTGTCAATTTATAGATAAAATTGGGCATTTGCTTTAAACACATTTGTTGTTGTATCTTGTATCTTGTACGTGAGTTGCTTTTGTAACAATAATTCCGGCAATGACAGTTGTTGTAGTATCTGTTAAATAACTGAATTTTGTTTTGTCAAATACTGGAGATTTGAATGTGGTAGCATTGAGTCAAAAAAAAAATCGTAAAAGGTTAACATGTTTTTGTTTCTTATAACTAACAGTGTGAAGGAAGAAGTCGTAAATGATACTCGAAAATGTATATTGGCGATAAAAAATCAATTACATTTTTAAATTTATACTGCTTCGTCATCTGCAGGATGTATTTGCATTTTTGCAGTTAAATAAGGTGTTGGCAAGGCTTAAATGGAATAATCAAGTTCCTCAATAAAGCTCTAGTTTCCAAGGAAATTTTGTATAAAGGGATCAAATTTACTTCCAGATTTGCTTACCAAGTTAAAATAAATTTTTGAAATTATTCCTAGGGAATAGATTGAAAATAATGTAAACGAAATCAAACAGCTGAAGAAAATTAACAAAAACTACAAAAGATTTTCTTTAACTGCCCGACAAACCATCCGATTCGAGAATGATATCAAATATTATTTGCATTTTATTCGACCCAAAGTTTATTATGAACTTACCAATTACTTATTTAAATAAAAAAAGTGAAATAATCGAATTTTAATCGCTTAAATGATTGGTAAAGAATCGCTTTTACAATACGTTAACGAATGTGCACCTGCGATTTGATAATGTAATCATTTTTGAACGTTTTTTAGAATTCAATTGCATTTCTTTCGGTTTTACGATTAGTAAACGAATCACTTTTACGATTCGTTTGCAAATGTTCACCAGTGTTTCTATAATGTTATCATTTTCGAATTTGTTTTTGAATCGTTAGCGAATCAATCCGCGCCACTTGGTTTGTCGGGTTTTTGATTTTAGTATACGTAATGTATATAACAAACAATTAAAATAAGACACATTAGGGCAATCGTACAAAATAGTAGCTAAAAACATCTTCAAACTTAAAATGTAGTTAAAAACCAGTAAGAAAGTTTCAGTCGGGCAACCCGACTTGCATATACCCTCACCCTCAGTAAAACATACAATTTTCTATTATACATATTGATATTATTACTCGATTTCTAAAGTGGGCAGAGTGGTACATTTGTATGGGAGGTGCCAGAAGGGGCGCGGCTAGACTTCCAGTTTTCTTCTCCAAAACATTGTCCTGTTACAGCTTAACAAAATACAGAATTTGGGCACATTCGTGTCGAGTGTATTGATATTATTACTCTATTTCCAAAGTGGGCGGCGTGGTATATTTGTGTGGGAAATACCAGAAGGGGCGTGTCTATACTTCCAGATTTTTTCTCGAAAACTTTATCCTGCTTGAACTTTACTTAATACAGAATTTCAGCACGATTGCGTTAGGTCTATTAATAATATTAATCGATTTCTAAAGTAGGCGGTACCAGATGGGGCGTGGCAAGACTTCCATTTTTTATGTATCTGTATCTGTATCCTGCTATAGCTTTACCAAATAAAGAATTTGGGTACGATCGCGTTGGATTTATTGATCAATCTCTAAAGTGGGCGGAAAGGTACATTTGTATGGGAGTAACCAGAAGAGGCGTGGCGAGACTTCCAATTCGTTTTCCAAAACTATATCCTATTATAGCTTTACTAAGTACAGAATTTGGGTACGATCCCGTTGGATATATTGATATTATTAGTCGATTTCTAATGTGGACCGAATGTTGTGTTTGTATGGGAGGTACCAGAAAGGGCGGAGTCATGTAGCCCATTTGCAATACCGTAAGTAGTTTTGGGGAAATATTAGCCCATGCTAAGTTTCAAACAATTGGTGGCGTCTTTCGGCCGTACCAGCCGGACAGACAGACAGACGGACAGACGGACATGGCTCAAACGACTTAAAAAGTCATGAATCGAATTAGGTTTAAAGAAACCTAGTGTCTTATCAAATGCTATATACCCTCCTACCCGTAGGGTGAGGTTATAAAAATGTACTATTTACTGTACCAAGTAATACAATTTATTGTAATAAAAAGAATTTATATTGTACAAAATCGTACAATTTAGTGTACCAAAAAGTTTTTTTTATTGTACCAAACACTACAATTTATTATACCATAATAGAAGCAAATTGTACAATTTATTGAACCACAAAGTAAAATTTATTGTTATAGTACACTTTATGGTAGTACAAATAATTGTACCAATAAGTGCAATTTATTGTACTAAAATCTTAAATTTATGGTACCAAAGAGTTCCCAGAAGTACAATTCATTGTACCAAGAAGAAAAATTTATGGTACCAAAAAGTAAAATTTTTTTTAACAAAAAATAATATTTCTGGTACAAAAAGGTAATATTTCTGGTACCAAAAAGTACAATTTATTGAACCAAAAAGAAATATTACTGTGCCAAAAAATAATATTTCTGGTACCAAAAAGTACAATTATTGTACCAAAACATACTGAAATTGTACCTTAAAGTTAAATTTTTGTACCAAATAGCACTATTTTATGTACCAAAAAGATCTTTTATCGTACCAACTAGTACAATTTCTTTTACCAAAAAGTAATAATTCTGATACCAAAAAGTGTACTTAATTCTACCAAAAAGTACTTTTCTTGTACCAAAATCTGCTTTTATTGTATGCAAAATTATTTTTATCGCATCTAAAGTACTTTTATTAAATCAAAAAAGTCCAGCTATCTCTAATGCAAAAACAGCAGCACTGATTGTTCTCCTATTCCAGCAGAATAAGAAAAAGCAGACTTAAAAAAACTTCAAATAATTTACTGCATTCATCGACATAGCGGTAGTCATTACTGTTTTGGTTTGAAAAGAAGAAAACTTAAGAGGCTTATCGTGAGCAAGAAGTGTTCTTAGTTTGGTTTGAAAAAACAACACGCAAATAATGCTCGTTTTGTTTTTTTATAGTACCAAAACATACTTTTTTATACCAAACCTTGTTTGTTTGTAATGCCCCAACAAGTATTTTTATTGTACTAAGAAGTACTTTAATTGCACCAAAAAGTACATTTAGTGTGCCAACAAGAACTATCACACAAAAAGTACTTTTATTACACTTACAAGTACTATTATGGTACAAAAAGTACTTTTATTATTATTAGTCAATTGTTTTTTTTTTTTTAATTTCAAGGTCCTTGAATGTCCTCGTAAATTTTTCCAAAATTTCTTATTGGTATTCTTCTACAATAAATATCAGATTATTATTTGTATGAAGGAGTTGCTTTTAGCAATTTGTAGGCTCTGGCTGCTATCAATATCATTCAAAAGCTTTTTCATAATCTCAGACTCTCAGTGCAAGAAACATTGAAGTAAGATGCATAATGTTTACATTGAAGAAAGTTTTTTCAAAAAAGTTGATTGTTTCTTATAAACGATTGGTTTCTTTTATGCATTTTTTTATTTTTTTCTCATATCTTTTTAGCGGCACACAAAGTTTTTATTATATATGGAACCCCCTTTGTCGAGTTTATTCAAATTTAACTTATATAATTATTTAGGATCCATTATAGTGTGTGTCACATAATGATTGAACTTCAATAACTATGTGCCACATAGCCACAATCTAATATTTTCCGAATGTAACTGTCCTCTGCCTGCCTGAAATGTCACCTAAGCCACAATGTTAACTGGTATACGACAATGGCAGTACCTTCAAAACTGAACTCATTTAAAAATTCCCTTAAAACAAGTTAAAACTTTTGGCGCCATACGCAACAGATAACTGCTGCCAGTATATAAACATTCTAGACAGCTAGCTGTTGCATATAACGCAAAAAAAAAACATTGCTAGAATTTTTTATTAGCCATGTCCCAAAAAACAAGAACCAAACCATAACATAACGTTTTCCGCTACCAAATAAAAATAACGTTCTGTTGTTACCAATTTTGAAAACAAAACAAGCCAAAATAATGACACTTATAAACTAATGACCCATATCTAAATGTACACAAGACACCAGCACACAGAGCCGCCAATAACAGAGGGTCCCCTGTTAACCACAACAAAAAAACAGAAAACTATATAAAAATATATATACTCGTACACACACTCGTAGAAGCTATATGACCATATATGTAGAAGCTGACGAAAAACAAATAACTAGATTCCATAACTGACATGCTGCCAAACCAAAAGCGGGTAGCAATACGAATTATAAGGACGGGCGGACAGACGGTTGACCGTCTTTAAGGAACCCCTGTGAGACCACCAGACCAACCATATGCAAATACCAATAAACGCAACCGTAAGAAAAACAGAACTCCAGCTTAAAGTTGTAAATATGTATTATATGTATGTACATATAGAAGAAGTAACGTAACAAACATTCAGAACATTGTGATACGTAACAGACACACTGTTAAACGAACTGAGTCCAAAAGCATTTGTTGTTGTCTTAAACCAACGGGAGGTTGTTGACATTGCATGGAAAATGCTGGCAAAAATCCAAAAGCGAAAAAAAAACAAACTCAACGGTGACAAAACAAACAAACAAAACTTAAAACTACCATATAGCAAATATACATACATGCATAAATACGAGTAAACATTGGTATATTTTTTTAAATAAAACCTCATATGTGCATTAGGGGTATAACCAATTTTTTGGCATAGTATCATGAGGTCAACCATGTCCTAGTAACCACAAAAATCATAATCTTTTGTAATTTTTCTGGAAAAAGTTCACGCACCAATTGGTTTTTCTAAACAGGTGTATAAAAAATTATTTAAAAACTTATTACTATTTTTTATTTTTATTAACTTTGTTAAATGGAGATTTAGGTCACCTAGGCTTATTGGTCAATTATCAATAGGCTGCCACCAGCGATAAATGTTGCAAGTGTTAGGACACAAATTAACTATTAGCATTAGGAGAGATTATTCGTTACACATTTTTATTTTTTTTCGTTAAAAAAATTTAAGAAACGTTTTGGTTTACGGAAAAATCTCTTACCACCTCTAAATATTAATGAAATTTCATACTTAAGCTATTTTTTGTTATAAATAAACATATTATTAATTTTCCTTAACCAAAAAGAAAATTAAAAATTTTCAAAACTTCATCGCGGTTGGTGCGTGAACTTTTTTGACCTTAGCGAAAAAATAAATATACGTTCCCTTATAGTTTTTTATGCTCTATTGGACTGTGCTATGCCAATTTTGATATTTTAAAAAATTGTTAAAAAGTTATATCCCTAATGTGCATATTACATACGCGTGTAGTACAACACAGACACATTTGTTTATACCATCCGCAAGCTTAAAAATACTTTTGCTATAATACCAAGAAATCTACACCACAACCACAATAACAACAACGCTTTTGTCTTTTATGTTATTAACACAACCGGCCAAAGAAAACTTAGTCAAAGCTTAGTTTTTGTTTTGTTGTATGTATGAATTTAAACTTGGCATTTAGGTAGGTCTTGCATCTGAACTATTGTACAATGCCAGGCTAGGCATAACAACAATTTCGATTTCTCACACCAGTCCTATATGGCCACAATCTCTGGCATCTAATTGGTGGACAATTTTGGGTAAGAAATGTTTGAACCTTAACGCCGCCGCCAACGCCAAAAGTATTAGACTGAAGTTTGGCACATACAAAAATTGCAACTTTACCTCCTTTGTTTCTCGTCGCACAATAATTCAAGCAATTCTCTAAAACTATTTTGGCTGATGTGGTGGTCGCCACTGCCACAATTACAACCGACACTTTTGGTCTGCAGTACAAAGTCTAGACAAGGACTGGGAACGACAAAACCGGAACCGCTTAGTCGGTTTGCAGCTCACAAAGGAATAAAATGATAACGCTTAACATTAACTAAAACAAAAATTAAAAATTAAAAATTAAAAATTAAAAATTAAAAATTAAAAATTAAAAATTAAAAATTAAAAATTAAAAATTAAAAATTAAAAATTAAAAATTAAAAATTAAAAATTAAAAATTAAAAATTAAAAATTAAAAATTAAAAATTAAAAATTAAAAATTAAAAATTAAAAATTAAAAATTAAAAATTAAAAATTAAAAATTAAAAATTAAAAATTAAAAATTAAAAATTAAAAATTAAAAATTAAAAATTAAAAATTAAAAATTAAAAATTAAAAATTAAAAATTAAAAATTAAAAATTAAAAATTAAAAATTAAAAATTAAAAATTAAAAATTAAAAATTAAAAATTAAAAATTAAAAATTAAAAATTAAAAATTAAAAATTAAAAATTAAAAATTAAAAATTAAAAATTAAAAATTAAAAATTAAAAATTAAAAATTAAAAATTAAAAATTAAAAATTAAAAATTAAAAATTAAAAATTAAAAATTAAAAATTAAAAATTAAAAATTAAAAATTAAAAATTAAAAATTAAAAATTAAAAATTAAAAATTAAAAATTAAAAATTAAAAATTAAAAATTAAAAATTAAAAATTAAAAATTAAAAATTAAAAATTAAAAATTAAATATTAAAAATTAAATATTAAAAATAAAAAATTAAAAATTAAAAATTTTGGAGTTTCATTTCAATGCCGTACGTTGTAACGAACGAAACATTTTTGTTCCGCTGTAGTCGAGGAATCGTTGTTTCGTTTGCGCAAAACTCACTTTGTGTTCCGCTAAGTCACGATATGTTACTAAAATCCCATTACCCGCTTTGGCTTTTCGTAAACTCTTCCTTCCTCCATCCCCTCGTGGCTATTCGACGCAGCAACCGAATCAAATGTTAACCAACTTATGATCCACCCTGTACTTAATTTTATTATTTAAATAGAAACCGGATTTTAATTCGCATTGTCTTCCCAAAAATCCGGGTTATTGTAAGTCGTCTCATCAATACACGTACGATTACATTACATATGCTCTATGTATCTGACTATGCAGAACACCTTCTAGGAGGTTCATACTCGTACCTACATAAATGTGAGGGACACTTCATATGGTCTTCAATTGTACTTTGGCATCGATTGTACGGAAAACAACATCGAAACGTCCACATTAGTACGTGTTTAAAATCTTTGTCACGTCTTTACGACTCACACATGTGGGCACACATGCGCCTCAATACATTGGTATCTTGGGCCATTGACAAAGACGACATAGGCGCTCGTATGTATGTGTGCAAAAGAACCTTTGGGCCACTATGAAATGGACTTGCATGGTTGGCTGGTCATCTAACGTTGAAGTTTAGAACTTTAGAACGTAGTTTTTTTTAACTCTGTCCAGAATTTGGTTTTTTTTCCTTCTTGGTTTTCCTTCTATTGGTACTTGATGAATATTCCTACTTAAGAGGCGTTAGTAAATAATATTTTATTTTGTTTTGGTGTTGTGTTAAAAAATAATTCTGTGTTGACCTCTATCTAAAAGTTATAGTTGTTTTTGCAAACAGAACAACTTATTCTGCTTCTCTTTTAAAGTCTGAGAAGGCTGTAGTAACATCAGAAAATGTTAACATTGTAGGCATTTTGTTCTTCCTGTAGAATTTTAAGGGTATCTGTAATTCGTTGTAACCAATTTCTTCTTTCCCTCTACATGCTCACTACGTTACTTTTCGTATTTTGCTTCTTATTCACAATCGTGCCAAGTCAATAGAATTTTATTTAAATCGTAAAAAAACACACAACGTTTGCTGCTTCCTCTTTTTTCGCCCTCCCCCTCCATTAGGGTGTTAAGCAATGATGACGCTTTTACTTTTGGATGATTATTTTTAACTTAACGATGTTTACCTGTAAACGCATATAAAATCAACAGCCAGAACCAGGCGAGTGAGTATTTACCATATAATCGTATGTATGGCCTTTACACCACATGGCATACTCGAGAAGGTGTTATTTGTTTATCTCTTGGCACTCTACGAACAGGAACCCTCTTACATCCCCTCATCCCCTTTCCAACGAACTACATTTACAGAACAGCGCTAAAACACTCGACGGGAGTTGATTTTGGTGTTAAAATTGTTTTCGTTTTAATTGCGGAAATGTTAAGTTTCCTTCAAGCAAATCCCCCTCAACTACTATCAGTGCTGAGTGTTTAATTTGCAATTTAACCTTTAAGTTTGCTGACGCTATTGCTTTATAATAAGGAGGAGCAGCAGCCGACACTAGAATTGAGGAATATTTAAAATCATTGCATTAAAATTTTATACGTTTGACGATTATTTTAAAGGTTTTCTGTGACATTTTTAGAATATTGATGTGATGGGGATTTTCAAAACAAAAACCATTTGCTGCTCTATCTTGTGATTGATATGAATATCTCATACATACATATATCAATCATGATCGTAACGATTTAACTTTTATACTCGAATTTCTTAATAGTTTGTTTGCCGATTTATTTTAGTTGCATGAATGTAAGAGAAACAACATAATTGCCTTAAATTATGTTGTACAACCTCATATTACGTTCGATCAGTGGAAAATTTATTAATTTCATGTTCGATGTCCAGAGATTGATTTGTTGATAAATAGTGGCCGTTGTTTGTTGGTGCGTTGTTGATATTGCTGTTGTTTGTTGCTGTGCTTTTATTTTAACTTAATTGTATCAATTTTGTTGATTGTCTTCATGACAGGAGCAAGACAATTCGTTCGTAATATGTATGTATGTATGTTCGTAAATGAGTCTCTTTTAGCCACAGAAGATTATGAAATAACCATAATGAATTCGAAAGTTGTTTTATCTCACAATCCCTTGTCTTGTAGTGTAATGTAGCAAATATATGGAGGTATAAATAGTATAAATTCTTTAATTGCGAAAAAGTTATTTTTTCAGCAAAAAAAAATATTAAAAATATTTAAAAAATAACTCAGATATTAAAATATTTAATAATATTAAAAACTTTAAAAAAAATTAACAATATTAAAAATATTAAAAACATTAAAAATATTAATAATATTAAAAATATTTAAAGTATTAAAAATATGAATATTAAAAATATTAAAAATATTAAAAATATTTAAAATATTTAAAACATTAAAAATAGTAAAAATATTAAAATTATTTAAAGTATTGAAAATATTAAAAATAATAAAAATATTAAAAATAATGAAAATATTAAAAGTATTAAATATATTAAAATTATTAAAAACATTCAAAATAGAAAAATTATTAAAAGCATTAAAAATATTAAAAGAATTTAAAGCATTACTTAAAAAAACTTAATTTCCCTTACACCCCATGAGTGAGGTATGGGATAGCTTCTCGCGTTGTTGTGAATTAACACGCTTTCTGTTTTTAGATTCATAACTAACGGCACCTACTTGTTTATCGGCGAATGCGAACGTCACTGTTTGAGAAGCTTTTACTAGACATGCCGATTGACTCGATACTTATACTGCGAAGTTGCCGACGACAACATCGAGGGGCCGGCAATGAAAGAAACATTTTTTTTATTTTTTAGATAACTGTAGCCAGGAGTTGAACCTGGGATCTTCCATCATGCCACGATGGTGTCGAGTGTATTGATATTATTACTCCATCTCTAAAGTGGGCGGAGTGGTATATTTGTATGGGAGGTACCAGAAGGGGCGTAACTACACTTCCAAGTTGTTCTCTAGAACGTTATCCTGTTATAACTTAACAAAATACAGAATTGGGACACATTAGCGTTGGGTGTATTGATATTATTACTCGATTTCTAAAGTGGGTGGTGTGGTACATTTGTATGGTAGGTACCAGAAGGGGCGTGTCTAGACTTCCAGTTCTTTTCTCAAAAACTTTATCCTGCTTATGCTTTACTAAATACAGAATTTGGACACGATCGCGTTAGGTCTATTCATAATATTAATCGAAGCCTAAAATGGGCGGTACCAGATGGGTATGGGAGGTACCAGATGGGGCGTGGCTAGACTTCCAGTTTTTTACTCCAAAACTGTATCTTGTCATAGCTTTAGTAAATAAAGAATTTGGGATTGCGTTGGACAAATTGATATTATTACTCCATCTCTAAAGTGGGCGGATAGGTATGTTGGCATGTTGTGCGCTTCGAGGATGCTTTCTTCTTCAAACGCCTAACCTTCTGTCAACATAATACATTTCTAGACTAAAAACCTATTGGCAATAATAAATAATTGCCAATAGAACAGATCTCAAACCGATCTATGACAATATCATAGTATTAAAAATATTACAAATATTACAAATACTAAAAATATTAATAAAATTAAAAATATTAAAAATATTAAAAAAATTAAAAATATTAAAAATATTAAAAATATTAAAAAAAATTAAAAATATTAACAATATTAAAAATATTAAAAATATTAGAAATATTTAAAATATTAAAAATATTTAAAATATTAAAAATAATAAACATATTAAAAATATTAAAAATATTAAAAATATAAAAAATATTAAAAATATTAAAAATATTAAAAATATTAAAAGCATAAAATATATCAAAAATATTAAAAATATTAAAAATATTAAAAATATTAAAAATATTAAAAATATTAAAAATATTAAAAATATTAAAAATATTAAAAATATTAAAAATATTAAATATATTAAAAATATTAAAAATATTAAAAATTTTAAAAATAATAAAAAAACTTAAAAATATTAAAAATATTAAAAATTGTAAAAATATTACAAATTCTAAAAATATTAAAAATATTAAAAATATTAAAAATTGTAAAAAGATTAAAAATATTAAAAATTTTTCAAATATTAAAAATATTAAAAATATTAAATATATTAAAAATATTAAAAGCATAATAAGTATTAAAAATATGAAAAATATTATAAATATTTAAATTATTAAAATTATTAAAAATATTAAAAATATTAAAAATATTAAAAATATTTAAAATATTAAAAATATTAAAAATATTAAAAATATTAAAAATATTAAAAATATTAAAAATATTAAAATATTATTAAAAAATATTATAAATATTTAAATTATTAAAAATATTAGAAATTGCAAAAATATTAAAAATTTTAAAAATATTAAAAATATTAAAAATATTAAAAATATTAAAAATATTAAAAATATTAAAAATATTAAAAATATTAAAAATATTAAAAATATTAAAAATATTAAAAATATTAAAAATATTAAAAATATTAAAAATATTAAAAATATTAAAAATATTAAAAATATTAAAAATATTAAAAATATTAAAAATATTAAAAATATTAAAAATATTAAAAATATTAAAAATATTAAAAATATTAAAAATGTTAAAAATATTAAAAATATTAAAAATAATGATGTTTTCATTGTTCGGTTCAAGATCTTTTCTATTATTGCTAATAGAATTTGTTTTACAAGAGTTTATGTGAAATGGATTATGTTGACAGCTGGCAGGGCAGATAGCTATTTCGATGGTTGCCAAATGAGTGGAGAAGGCACAGCAAACGGCACTGATGATGATGGTTTGGCAACCATCGAAATAGCTATCTGCCCTGCCAGCTGTCAACATAATCCATTTCACATAAACTCTTGTAAAACAAATTCTATTAGCAATAATAGAAAAGATCTTGAACCGAACAATGAAAACATCATTATTTACACATACAGATCAACAAAACAAAACAAGAGCATACATACACGGGAGGTACACTGGGTTGGCATTTGTTGCCAAAAACAATTCTATGCAATTTTGTCCGATGGACAAAGCATAGACAAGAGCTTGTGTGGATTATGTTGACGTTGTCTTCGTTGATACCATTTTCGCACCGGTGTGTGTGAGCTTCACATTGATTGTGTGAAGCTTTTAACACTTAAGGTTGTGATAATGAGTGGAGAAGGCACAGCAAACGGCACTGATGATGATGGTTTGGCAACCATCGAAATAGCTATCTGCCCTGCCAGCTGTCAACATAATCCATTTCACATAAACTCTTGTAAAACAAATTCTATTAGCAATAATAGAAAAGATCTTGAACCGAACAATGAAAACATCATTATTTACACATACAGATCAACAAAACAAAACAAGAGCATACATACACGGGAGGTACACTGGGTTGGCATTTGTTGCCAAAAACAATTCTATGCAATTTTGTCCGATGGACAAAGCATAGACAAGAGCTTGTGTGGATTATGTTGACGTTGTCTTCGTTGATACCATTTTCGCACCGGTGTGTGTGAGCTTCACATTGATTGTGTGAAGCTTTTAACACTTAAGGTTGTGATAATGAGTGGAGAAGGCACAGCAAACGGCACTGATGATGATGGTTTGGCAACCATCGAAATAGCTATCTGCCCTGCCAGCTGTCAACATAATCCATTTCACATAAACTCTTGTAAAACAAATTCTATTAGCAATAATAGAAAAGATCTTGAACCGAACAATGAAAACATCATTATTTACACATACAGATCAACAAAACAAAACAAGAGCATACATACACGGGAGGTACACTGGGTTGGCATTTGTTGCCAAAAACAATTCTATGCAATTTTGTCCGATGGACAAAGCATAGACAAGAGCTTGTGTGGATTATGTTGACGTTGTCTTCGTTGATACCATTTTCGCACCGGTGTGTGTGAGCTTCACATTGATTGTGTGAAGCTTTTAACACTTAAGGTTGTGATAATGAGTGGAGAAGGCACAGCAAACGGCACTGATGATGATGGTTTGGCAACCATCGAAATAGCTATCTGCCCTGCCAGCTGTCAACATAATCCATTTCACATAAACTCTTGTAAAACAAATTCTATTAGCAATAATAGAAAAGATCTTGAACCGAACAATGAAAACATCATTATTTACACATACAGATCAACAAAACAAAACAAGAATATTAAAAATATTAAAAATATTATAAATATTAAAAATATTAAACATATTAAAAGCATAAAATATATCAAAAATATAAAAAGTATTAAAAATAGAAAAAATAATATAAATATTTAAATTATTAAAAATATTAAAAATTGCAAAAATATTTAAAATATTAAAAATTTTAAAAATAAAAAAAAAACTTTAAAATATTATTATAAATATTAAAAATGTAAAAAGATTAAAAATATTAAAAATTTTAAAAATATTAAAAATATTAAAAATATTAAAAATATTAAAAATATTAAAATATTAAAAATATTAAAAATATTAAAAATATTAAAAATATTAAAAATATTAAAAATATTAAAAATATTAAAAATATTAAAAATATTAAAAATATTAAAAATATTAAAATATTAAAAAAAAATATTAAAAATATTAAAAATATATAAAAAAATAAAAATATTAAAAATATTAAAGAATATTAGAACAAGTATTAACTATAATAAATACATGAAAAAAATTAAAAATCTTCAAAACATTGAATATCTTTAAACCTTTAAAAATATTAAACCTCATCGAACAATGAAAGATAATAAAAATATTTAATATACTATGTATCGATGGCTAAAAATTAAAAAGATGTATCTTAGTTTTTTATACTTTACAGGAGAATGACAAAACTGAATAAAATCGAAATGATTTTGTACGTTATTTGACAGTTAGGGCTGATTTTTAATGTGTATAAATTCTTTATTTATTAACATAAAAAATGTCTTTTACCTTATGAGGGTTCAGTTCAGTTTGGCCAACACTTTTAATTTCTTAACGAATAATTAATCTCATATTAGACAGACGAATGAGCTTTATTTTCTGCATTAACTTATGATCAACTATAATCTATGACTATGAACCCCCTGACACAAAAGCGCAGCGTTACAATGCTGACCAACATGATATACATGCGTATGTCGCAAAGAAGAATCCTAAATCATCTCCTTGTCTTGTGGTTTGTTTTTTTGATTTGAGCTTTTGAAAGATCATTCATTCAAGCAACTTGCAACTGTCATAACATTTTATTATACCATAATTATCCATGATGTCCACAGTTAATAACAATAATAATAACAGCAACAACAACAACAACAATGGCTACACTACAGCCATATATTATTAAAATTTTGCATTTGTCTTCTTGGTGCTGTGTGTGTGTGATGTTTTGCTGCATTTCATATCGTGTCCATGCCATATACGCGAGACATGGAACTAATTCAATTTTCTATGCCATGAATTTCAAATTTGTACTAAAAAACCTCACAATGCCAACAACAACAAGAGCAAGCAAAAGCACCAACAATGTTTCTTTTAACTGGTTAGACCCCACAGCCATCCGTCCATCAGTCAACATATGATTCTCCATAACTAGCACGCGCTTTTGTGGACACCACAAATCTCAAAGATGCACCTAGACAAAGTGAATCTCCATTTGGGCGTAATGACAGGCCATGCAACGAAACCACTTCACGGCTGCTCTTACTGCACAAGATTGTCTTACTGCTCACTGAGTCCACCAACTGTGTGGCGTAGTTGGAATCACAATTATGACAAAGTCCTAAAAGAGCAAAACGACAGCCATATATGTATAGAAGTTCGGAAGAAAACTGACAGAGGGATATTATGCCAGCAGAAGAAAAAAAGCAGATGATAACCTGAAAAGAAGTTGTACGATGGCGCAGACCAGATCTGAATAATAAATAATGCATTTAATCGTAATTGCCAAAGAAAGTGTAAAACTTTCATCATTTCCCTCTTTATTTTGCGCACGAGCACGCAGTCTACTGTATTAGCTGACAGGGGCCCCATAGACTGACGTGTGTTTGATTAAGATTAAAAAGACTGCAGTAGTCAGCTACTGGATTTTTCACAGAAACTTAGAAAAAGTGTCTTCGCATCAGTCTCACCTAAAAAAATATCAGTTTGTTTGTTGTGACAAAACTGAAGGTGAGGAAAGGAATGACAGATAATGTAGAGTATTTTATATTTTACAGGGACCGACAGTGGCATGATGGCTAGAACAGGCGGCTGTCTTGCGGGTGATAGTCTGAATTTAAGGCCCAGCACAGCCATCTGCGGTATTTGTTTTTCTCCTTTCTATTTTCGAGAGAGATTTTAATACACCTGCATACAACCATAACCCTATTTCTTAATGTCGAATGATTTATTAAAATCTATTTAACTTTATCTGACTTTAAGCTACAAAACCCATATGTATTAACTAATAAAACAAATACAATCTTCTTTAAACTTGTCCACGCAATAACCGACAGAATGCCTTGTAACTCCACTCAACCCCACTTACCCCCATTTTGTTTGGCTCCTCAACTAAAAACATTCCCTAAACGAACAGCTTTGCTCCCTATTTACGGATTGAATTACAGGTTTTCACTTTTTCTTTTAAGTCTAGCTCTAATATATTCATAAATGTTGATGGCGGCTTTTTTTCTATAGTCTGTAAAGCTTCGGGAAAACAAAATTGTATTTTTTACAAATAATTTTATGCTTTATCAAGCAAATATCGCCTTAAGTCATCCAAGAAGAGCAAAAGTGGTTAACGCATGTCATTTTCACATGTAAACACCAGTTAAATTGAAGGCACCACCGCAGCGTAGCTCTGCGCAGCCTCCATTGACTAAAGAATAAACAACAACAACTACAAAACGGACGCACGCACTCAAAAGAGAAAAAAATCCTATAAAATTATTAATAATAGTGACAACAACAACCACATGAACTTCATACATACATACATCAGCAGGCATCAGGTCCAACCTCAACAACACTAGAGTATGGCCAGCTAAGCAACCACATAACACAACAAGATAGATTTACAGAACTAGTTGATGTCTAGAGCCAATTATAACTTCAAGGGTTCTTCATTTGGTTGCTGCTGCTGCTCTTTTTCTTCTAGATGTGGTGTAGCTGTTTGTATTTTAACCAACAACATGAATTGAAAACAAAAACCATAATAGAACACGAGTACTAAAAACAACAACAACAACAAAGCAATGCAAGAACCTAGATGAGCAACAAGACCACCAACAAATATAATATTACCCCAGCATCGCCATCATTGGCATTGCCATCTTCATCTGCGGCCTCATGGACGTCATCGGCATAGTCATCTTCAACATTGTGAAAAGTTGCAGAAATGTTAGCTTATGTTGCATCACCACTGGCATCTCTGGAAACGCGTGGACAGATTTGACGATTTTTTTTTTAATTGTCGTAATAGTTCGAATAAGATTTTTAGAAAAAAATAAACTTTTTTTAGAGCTATAGAGATCAAATTTGCGGACGAATTTTGTATTTTCTATATGTGGGCGGAGAGGGTGTGGTCACACTGTATTTAAGTCCTAGACAGATACAATTTAATATCCTGATGGTACTGGACAAAACAATTATGAATACGTTGACAAAATTTGAATTTACGATCGCCAGGCGGAGAGAGCAATGCAAAACTGTATTTTAGCCGTCGAGAGATATAAGATATATAGATATAATAATAAAAAATTTTCCATCAATGGGCGTAGAGGATGTGGCCAAAATGTATTTAAGTCTTAGTAAAATCAAAATTATTTTTGACATTTCAAAATATTTTTTTGAGCTAGTGAGATAAAATTGTGTACACATATAGAACTCGGCACTACAGCTTCAAATTTGCAGACGAATTTCTTAGTTTCGATCAGTGGTCACACTGTATTTAAGTCCAAGACAGATAATATTTGATATCCTGATAGTACTCGGCAACGCAATTATAAATACGCTAACGAATTAAGAATCTTCGATCAGTGGGCGGTGGGGGCGTGGCAAAACTATATTTTAGCCTTAGAGAGATACAATTTGGTACACAGACAGTACTCAGCACAGCGCTTTCAAATTTGCAGACTACAATTTCATTTTCGTTTAGTAGGCAAATAGGACGTGGCAGAAATGTTTTTTATCCCCAGAGAGATAAAACTTTGTACATAGATATCATTCGGCACAACAGATATCAATATGTAGACGAACTTTTTCTTCTTCGATCAGCGGTTGGATGGGGGCGTGCAAAATAGTTTTAAGGGTTAAAGTGACAAAATTTGATATGCAGATAGTTCCTAGCACAACAGATTTACAAATGTAGGCGAAGCGTTTTTTTCTGATCAGAAAGCGCTTTGTTGTGCCAAAAGTGTTTTTTTATCCCTAGAGACAATAAATCTGATACACAGATACTACTGCTATTTGAAATATTATTTTAAATTACAACCAATAAAACAAGAATACTCTTATGTTGATAGTATTGGAACAAATGTTGTTCTACAATATATAAGTATGTTAACAAAACTTTAATGTGAAGACGAATATTTAATATTCGAATAGAGAGCGGAGGTTATAATATTTTTAACATTTAACATATTTTTAATATTTTAATTACTTTTAATATTTTAAAATTTTTTATATTTTAAATATTTTTAATATTTTCACTATTGTAGCATTTTTAATATTTTTGAAATCTTTAATATTTTATCATACACACTCAAAAATTCAATTGATATCACAGGAAAATTTTCGAAAATACAAACACAATAACACGTGAATTTTTATTATATCATACTAATTTTTTTATATTAATGAATGTTTTTATACATCTACATTTTTAAATTTTCATAATTTTATATATTTATATTTTTATAATTTTTTATATCATCAATATTTGAATAATAAATATAAAAAACTAGCTGACCCGACAAACGTTGTTCTGCCACACAACTTCGAACCCGGCAAACTTCGCCTCGCTCCTAAGGTAACGCAGCTTCAAAGCGGAAAGTGCAGGTCGACCGCGTTTCAACAATGTGGCAGAAATACCAGCTGATGCAGCAGCTAACGGACTTTGCGATCTTGACCAAATGTTGCCAGAATCAAATAAATGACGAATGTCTTGCCAAAAAAGTAAATGCCTCCCGTTCCATCGTCAATAACCTCCATCAGCGAATCGTATACGTTCGCTTGCTCGGCATTCAATGGCGGCACATTTTTCCGGTCTTTCAGTCAGCTCATCTCGATCAATGCTTGATCTCGTTGCAATTCGCAATTGAATGCATCGTGCATCGAACGATTTAATGCTGGTATTCCAATTTCGACAGTAGACTGCCGCACATGAGCACGCACATGTCTTCGATCAGAAGTTAATTTTAAGATCGAAATTCGAACTTAAATGGAGAATGAAAAAAAAGTGATAACTTCTAAACAAATCTTTTGTTCTATTGGCTATTTTTAAATTGAGGTGATAGCCATCCTCTCCACGACAGCACATCAACGGGTATTGAAGTGCATCATATGACCGATGAGTCATGCCTCAGTTGTTTATCATCCCGACGCTTGAGAACAATATCGCGTGATACAACATTCTTCCCAACAATCACCACTGCAACTTCATTTATAGTGGGAACATTGAATTGTCCTGCAAGGCAACCAAGGGGTCTTTTGTCTGCTATGATAATGATTTTGTAGTCGTCGGAATGCATTGTGTTCAATGGGGTTTTGAACAATCGGACCAATGCGTTATTTTCATGCAAATGATTTCAAAATTGTTCGATCCAAGCATCATAACGAACTTTCCACCTTTACGTCGACATAAATAATTAAATCAAGCGATACAGTGCACAATTTCGCCGACAAATCTACATTTTCGAATTTTACAGAATATTTCATGTTTTCCAACAAGAATTTTTCTATTATCAGAAATATTACAGATTAGCTTCGGCCAAAATTATCAATCATACGAAAAAATTCAAAATTTCGTCCAAAAAAAATTAAAATTGTTGGAATTTTTCCGTAATTTTTCGACAAAAATTTTCTATTTTTCCACTACCACTACGGAACAATTGCACACAAAATTTTAAACAAAAATTCAATTATAGATTTTTATCAAATAAAGCGATACAATGCAAAATTTTGTAGAAAAAATCCAAGTTTTTTTCAGAATTTTCCGAGTTTTCCACCAACAAACTTTTCTTTTTTTCCATTCGAAAAGTCATTTTGGAATAATTATCCGAAAATGTTCACAGTTAAATCGTTCAAATGTATTAATTCATACCATAAAATGCAAAATTTCGTCGAAAAAAATTTAATTTTTTTTTTAATTTTGTGGAATTTTCCGAATTTTTCAACAAAAATTTTCCATTTTCCTATTCGAAAAGCCATTCTGTAACAATTGCATACAAAAAGGCAATTTTCGATTTTTTTCCAATTTTTCGACTTTCCGGAAGGTTTTCCCAAAATTTCACATAAACTTTCTCCTAGCAATAACGAACAACTGAAAAAAAGTTTAAGGCAAAATCTTTAAATATTTTTTGTAATATTTTTAAGATTTTATAATATTTTCATATTAGTAATATATTTAGTATTCTTATAAAATTTGTAAAATTTTTATGTTTTAAATTGTTTTAATATTATTAATATTCTTAAAAATCTTAAACTGTTTGTTTGTTAGTTTTAGTCGATCGTATTGTATATATAATCAATTTACGTTAGTGTATCAAATGATACATCAAATTCGGCTAACGATCAGAAAAGTGTTTTTTTTTATTTATTGTTTGATATTTTTGGTCAAATTCAGTGTGTCACGCAGTAGGATGACGCGTTTCGAACTCCAAGACGAGTTCATCTTCAGACCCCTTCGTGACGAACTAATTATTAATTTTATTATTTTCAGCATTTTTTTATATTTTAAAATATTTAACAGTTTCAATATTTTAAGTATTTTTAATATTTACAATTTAAATTAAAATTTTTTAAATTCCATAAGTTTTAATACCTTTAATATTTTTATTATTTCAATTGTTTTTAATATTTTTAATGTTAATAATATTTTAAATATTTTTAATGTTATTAATATTTTTATATTTTTAATATATTTAGTTTTTTTAATATTTGTAATATTTTTAATATATTCAATATTTTTAACAACAATATAATATTTTTAATATTTTTAGTACTTTTAATATTTTCAATATTTTTAGTGTATTTAATATCTTTGACATTTTTAAAATATTTTATATTTTTTAAAATTTTAATATTTTAAATATTTTTAAATTTTTTAGTATTTTTAATATTTTAAATTTTATATTTTATATTTATTTTATATTTGTAATATTTTGTGTTATTTGTAATATTTGTACAATTTTAGAGTGTTGTTGTTGTTGATGAGCCATTTCAAGTAATTTGTTTTAATATTCAATGACATATTAAATATTGTTATGGCCGCATTGAGATTCACTTAACGCCACCTATGATGTATTCAAATGTTGGCGCTGTGATAAAATTCTCTTTATCTTATCTCACAAGGGAAATCTCAAAATCATGTCCACCCTTTTAACACATGTACTCCAAAGCTTATCGTGCAAAATGAGCAAGAAATATCTAAATGATTAATTAATAACAAGACGCCTTTAGCAAATATTGATAACATCAACGCTAATATAGACTGGAAAGGGTAGAATGTGACAAGGCGGCTGTTGATTATGTAAACGGCAGCAGTAACCAGTGGCATGTACATATTTCTTAAATACAAGCTTACTGTTAAGTACTGGCTTTGCACAAACTTGTTGTGTAATTATTTGCTTCCAAATGTGTAGTAGTAAGAGAATAAGGTGCTTAATAACAAGAATAATGCAATAGCAAAACAAAGTCTTTTTTTAATTATAACAAATTATTATACTAAAAAAATATATCCTTTTTTTTGGGAAATTTTTTTGGTAAGACTTTATTATTTTGATGTTATGGAAAAATTATTGAATTAATTTAAAAAAATTTCCAGTCCATCATATGTACATATAAAAAAAATTTAACTGTAATAAAAATTTGGTTTTACGATATATCGTCGTCTTAATATGCAAACCTGCCAACTTCCTTTCAGCACATTAAACAGGAGAGACAAAAAATTTTTTATATTTTATATTTTCAGCTTGAATGAAAACCAAAAACGAAACTAATAATGTATTTTCTTACAAAAAGTTTTCTATGATTGGATTTATCAGTTTTTCTTATCAAACCGAAAACTAATTTACTATTTTATGTTGTCTCTATAACACAATAAAAATTCAGCCTTATTAACATTAAATATTTTTTTTAATTTTTTATTTATAATTATTTTTTTTATTTTTGTCTATTTCCAGGGCTCTGATCCCCGCGCCGCCACCTGCCGCGGTAAATTGCAAACGCGCCGCTGTAAATTGAATCAGGAAATCAATAAAGAGTTGCGATTAAGAGCCGGTGCTGAAAACCTTTTTAAGGTAAGAATTTCACCTTGATTGCAGTGCTTGACTCAAGCTCCACCTCATTAATTGTATTGTAATGCTCTCTCTCTCTCTCTTTCGCTTTCTCTCAACCACCCAAAGGCAACCACAAATCGTAAATTACGTGATACAGTCGCACTGGAATTGAGTTTTGTCAATTCCAATTTACAATTATTAAAAGAACAATTAGCTGAATTGAATTCATCGGTGGAAATATATCAAAACAATAGGTAAGTTTTAAACAAAAGTTAAAGTTTAATTTAAGACAATCAAAAGTGAATGATCCGTAATGATCTTACAAAGCAAATGCGTCATAGCGGAAATGTATTCTAAATTTATAAATTTGATCTTGTTATTTATTCATATGTATAAAAATACTTTACTTCTTCTGTTGGTCATATATATGCATAACAACGTCATTATCTTCATCATCATCTTCGTCATTACCATCATCACCTTTACATGGCAAGATCGCAAAGCAGCCATGTGCAGTTTTGTTTCTTTTCATATCAAATATATTCAATGGCCCGCTTAATGTACCTTTGTATCCACATGTGTGGGCTCCAACACAAAGCCAACCACAAGAAAAGAGTAAGAATGACGACATAAAGTTTTTATTAAATATATGGATATTCAATATGTATACACATATATTTATGTATATTCTTTAAGTCGTTGTATACATGCGAGCAAGTCAGTTGTTTTTTGTTTGCAATTTTGTATAACTCGAATATTGCCAAGATTTTCCTGAACTTCTCTTTTGGGTTGTTTTTGTTTTCTTGTGTTTTCTGCCATCTCTTCCTGTAAACCATTAAGATTTTAAGTTAGCGATTGATTTAAGTCAATGCATTTTTATTGTTTGCCTTTGTCTTACCACAAGAATCCACTCTTGGCCGTAATCGCCCAGATTCTCTTACTACATCGTGCAGGAGCCAACCGAAGGAGGAGATGCAGTTCCCGCTTGCTTCTTGGGAGAATTATCCAAAGACATGCAATCCGTTTTCCCGGTTCCCAGAGGCTGTAAATTTATGGTCGATGTAATTGTTTTAAATAGTTTGCTGGAAAACGTAGGAAAAGTATTTAATTAACCCAAGTAACGAAAGGAAAATTTATAGTATGAACAGGAAAATTCTGCTAGTATTAGTGCCATGGTACGATATGGTACGATGGAAATTACAATAAGGAAGTGTTTAATAAAAGTCTATGAAATAAAGGCTTAACACTGTTGGCTAAGTAAACATATTAATGTTCTATTAACTTAATATTTTTAATTTTTTTATTAATGACTGATTGGCTTAAAAATTAAAAATTAAAAATTAAAAATTAAAAATTAAAAATTAAAAATTAAAAATTAAAAATTAAAAATTAAAAATTAAAAATTAAAAATTAAAAATTAAAAATTAAAAATTAAAAATTAAAAATTTACAAATTAAAAATTAAAAATTAAAAATTTCAAATTAAAAATTAAAAATTAAAAATTAAAAATTAAAAATTAAAAATTAAAAATTAAAAATTAAAAATTAAAAATTAAAAATTAAAAATTAAAAATTAAAAATTAAAAATTAAAAATTAAAAATTAAAAATTAAAAATTAAAAATTAAAAATTAAAAATTAAAAATTAAAAATTAAAAATTAAAAATTAAAAATTAAAAATTAAAAATTAAAAATTAAAAATTAAAAATTAAAAATTAAAAATTAAAAATTAAAAATTAAAAATTAAAAATTAAAAATTAAAAATTAAAAATTAAAAATTAAAAATTAAAAATTAAAAATTAAAAATTAAAAATTAAAAATTAAAAATTAAAAATTAAAAATTAAAAATTAAAAATTAAAAATTAAAAATTAAAAATTAAAAATTAAAAATTAAAAATTAAAAATTAAAAATTAAAAATTATAATATAATTTCATATAAGCGATATCTGCTGTATAGCCGTCATTATTACAAGCATTTATTTTTACATTGTTTCCTTACATTTCTTAATCGTTGATTACAATTTAATATTCTTGACTTTCTCGCCGCATTAATCCAAGTATAACCAAAGAAACCGAAATGCACTTAATGTCAACGCCTTTGCAGTGAATATCTTAATGTATGTTATCATCAGAATTAACCCGCGGGCGGCACAGTTTATGGCTAATTAAACTCAATATGCTTATGGCGCTTAATTTCGATTTCCATCCATACCACTCTTATGATCAGTTATGGTTTTTGCATTTTGCATACAGTATTTTGCAGCTGTAGTGAATGCGCACACTTAAGTCATTACATTATATTTAAACTTCCATGTAATGTTGTTGGTTTTTCGTTTATTTTTTCCATAAACTTTAACCTCAAAACCCAAATTTGACGTTATCGTAGCACAATAACAATTTCACGCAAATCATAAAATGCGTTATAATACTACAAACAAATTTCTTGTATGTTGGAAACAAAATAAGAAAAAACAGACGGAGAAAAAAACGAAGAGATAGTTGTGATAAAAAAAATAACAATTGTTTTCTTATGGTATAATGAAGATACACCGGGAAGCAGATGATAATGACGATGACGATCACAATGACATGGTTGAACAAAACAAAAACACATAAGAAATATGTATGCTCGTTTATTCATACGCTTACGAAAATAATGTCACCTTTAACAAAAATCCCACCAGAGGCCGCAACAATTGTTGTCAACCGCCAGAGGCTTCCAAAGATTTCTTCTTAGCCATAGCTTCATCTTCATTTATTGGTATTTGGTTGTGGTTTATTTTTCTTTTGCTGGCTGAGAAATTGTTTACTTTAATATTTATTTTTATTGTGCAGTTGCGAATCAGCAAAATTGTTGACGTGACACATAAAAAACGTAAGAAATTGATTGGCTCCATGAAAGCAATAAGGGCTATATAGATTCTGGCAGAGCATAATAGTAAACATAAAGCTTCTGGCGACATCAATTCTGGTACTTTGTGCCCGTTTGTTTCTTCTTCTATATTTTATGCCGTGCTGCTGCTAATAACAATGAATTGTCACATTTTTCTGAGGCTGGGAACTAATTTTATAGAATGAAGTCTTAATTTCTGCAAACTCACAAACTATTTGCAACATCACTGGTTAGGCGATGCTGGTGTGAATAAGCCTCAATTTTTGCCACTATGCGATGAAATGAGAGGAAAAGATCTAAGAAAACACTTAAGGGGGAAACGTGAAAATGCGGCAATTGCGCACAGTAGCCGATCAAAAGTCTTAATTAAATATTTGCCAGCCAATATTGAGACACGCGCATTTTTCACGTTCGTGTCTTAAGTCTTTCGTTTTAATGTAGGAAGAAAGCAAAATGAATGCTTTAGATTTAAAATATAAAAACAACACAACATACAGTAGGGTGGCCCAAAAACGTAAAAATGAACAACATTTTATTATCAATGTTATTGAATAATAAAGTGTTTAAAAAACTTTAAGTACAAGAAGACGGCTCAGGGGAGAACTAAAAAGGATTTTTTGCCTTAGAAGTATTATTATTATTATTGTTGCTAAATTAATTATAAACCTACATTGGCAAACAGACAACTCGAAAATCTTCTTAAAGTCGATTGAAGTATATTGTGTTTCACGTTCTTGTCTTAAGTCTTTCGTTTTTATATAGGAGAAAGCAAAATGATCGTTTAGGATATAAAATATTTAAAAAAACTACAGTTTAAGGTCACCCTAAAACGTAAAAAGCCACAACATTTTCTTACTATTTTTAAAAAAATTATGCTGTGGTTATAAAACTACTGGCACAAAAATACGGTTCAAGGGGGAGGTAAGAAGGATTATTAGGAGTAGAGGTATTAATTGTATTGTTACAAAATTATGCCAAAAACTCCATTTGCAAACTGACAAGTCGATTGAAGTATATAAGTATTCTGTTGGATATTTCAGTATAAAAAAGATCTTCTATGTCGTAATTTGTTTTCTCAGCCGCAGTGGTTTCTTATATTTTTTTTTTCAATATTCCACAAACTTCTTAGGGGATAAATATTTGTGGTTATTTCAATTTTGTTTATTATTCTCTTGTTTAGTGGGGTTATATGATTTTTTTTAACTTGTTTAATTTGGTTTTTGATTCAGTATCAATACTGACCATTAGCCTCCTCTAATGCTTTTGGCGTTGCAAAATTAAATCTGATACAAAATCAACATATGAGATTATGACGATTTCAACAAAATACAGTTATAATAAAAACTACTTAACAAAATTCCATTAACTGTCATTAAAATGTAGTTAATCCTCGATTTAACATTAATCTGTTGTGGACATTTTGCGAGTATGTACTTAAATGATTCATAAGCTGTTTGTTAATTATTATGACACAACAGTTTTTGCTTTTTTTATTTAAATTAACAATAATGCGCAATTTAGAACTTCAACTAAACTGTACAATGTTGTTATGAGTAAGGGAATCCAATTAATGGTAACAATTTAATTGTCATTAGAAGGCCCCGACTACACGACTTCATAAACGTATGTATGAAACAAATTTCAATTCAAAAAATTTGCGAGAAAAAAATTCTTACTTTGTATGTTTGTATTGTGTAAATATAAAATAATTGTTATGAATATTTTATATAGTAAAGTTGTTTACAGCATTTTATTTTTTGTTTGTTTATCGATCGTCACCGTCGTCGTAGTCGTCTCTAATTGTTGTTACGTGACAAAATGTGAAAATTCCAAAACATACTAAATTACAATTTGTTACATTACATGCACATGACATTTGTAAAAACAAAAAATGATTACGTCTTTGCTATTAATTACCAGGGGGGCGGTATATGAGGGTTGTACAATAATTTTCGACGTCGAGTCCCAAAATTCCAGACTGTTGATTAAAAGATGATTAGAAGAATTTTGGATTTTAAGTTGATGACGCATGTCAATCAATAAGCGACTAGTCAAATTTTAGTTTTTCATATCATTTCACTAAGAAAATTTATGACATAATTTTTAATTTTTAATTTTTAATTTTTAATTTTTAATTTTTAATTTTTAATTTTTAATTTTTAATTTTTAATTTTTAATTTTTACTTATTAATTTTTAATTTTTAATTTTTAATTTTTAATTTTTAATTTTTAATTTTTAATTTTTAATTTTTAATTTTTAATTTTTAATTTTTAATTTTTAATTTTTAATTTTTAATTTTTAATTTTTAATTTTTAATTTTTAATTTTTAATTTTTAATTTTTAATTTTTAATTTTTAATTTTTAATTTTTAATTTTTAATTTTTAATTTTTAATTTTTAATTTTTAATTTTTAATTTTTAATTTTTAATTTTTAATTTTTAATTTTTAATTTTTAGTTTTTAATTTTTAATTTTTAATTTTTAATTTTTAATTTTTAATTTTTAATTTTTAATTTTTAATTTTTAATTTTTAATTTTTAATTTTTAATTTTTAATTTTTAATTTTTAATTTTTAATTTTTAATTTTTAATTTTTAATTTTTAATTTTTAATTTTTAATTTTTAATTTTTAATTTTTAATTTTTAGTTTTTAATTTTTAATTTTTAATTTTAAATTTTAAATTTTAAATTTTAAATTTTAAATTTTAAATTTTAAATTTTAAATTTTAAATTTTAAATTTTAAATTTTAAATTTTAAATTTTAAATTTTAAATTTTAAATTTTAAATTTTAAATTTTAAATTTTAAATTTTAAATTTTAAATTTTAAATTTTAAATTTTAAATTTTAAATTTTAAATTTTAAATTTTAAATTTTAAATTTTAAATTTTAAATTTTAAATTTTAAATTTTAAATTTTCAATTATCAATTTTTAATTTTTAATTTTTAATTTTTAATTTTTAATTTTTAATTTTTAATTTTAAATTTTTAATTTTTAATTTTTAATTTTTAATTTTTAATTTTTAATTTTTAATTTTTAATTTTTAATTTTTAATTTTTAATTTTTAATTTTTAATTTTTAATTTTTAATTTTTAATTTTTAATTTTTAATTTTTAATTTTTAATTTTTAATTTTTAATTTTTAATTTTTAATTTTTAATTTTTAATTTTTAATTTTTAATTTTTAATTTTTAATTTTTAATTTTTAATTTTTAATTTTTAATTTTTAATTTTTAATTTTTAATTTTTAATTTTTAATTTTTAATTTTTAATCTTTAATTTTTAATTTTTAATTTTTAATTTTTAGTTTTTAATTTTTACTTATTAATTTTTAATTTTTAATTTTTAATTTTTAATTTTTAATTTTTAATTTTTAATTTTTAATTTTTAATTTTTAATTTTTAATTTTTAATTTTTAATTTTTAATTTTTAATTTTTAATTTTTAATTTTTAATTTTTAATTTTTAATTTTTAATTTTTAATTTTTAATTTTTAATTTTTAATTTTTAATATTAAATTTTAAATTTTAAATTTTTAATTTTTAATTTTTAATTTTTAATTTTTAATTTTCAATTTTTAATTTTTAATTTTTAATTTTTAATTTTTAATTTTTAATTTTTAATTTTTAATTTTTAATTTTTAATTTTTAATTTTTAATTTTTAATTTTTAATTTTTAATTTTTAATTTTTAATTTTTAATTTTTAATTTTTAATTTTTAATTTTTAATTTTAAATTTTAAATTTTTATTTTTCAATTTTAAATTTTTAATTTTTAATTTTTAATTTTTAATTTTAAATTTTAAATTTTAACTTTTAAATTTTAAATTTTAAATTTTAAATTTTAAATTTTAAATTTTAAATTTTAAATTTTAAATTTTAAATTTTAAATTTTAAATTTTAAATTTTAAATTTTAAATTTTAAATTTTAAATTTTAAATTTTAAATTTTCAATTTTTAATTTTTAATTTTAAATTTTATGCATTTTAAAATGCAGTGCCATTAACAAACTTGAAAATCTTAACTTTTTCTACACTTCAACTGCTCACAAATACTTTCTAAAACTTGCCTCTCTCTACTAAGAGATAAGCAATATTTATAAATATATATTAATATTATTAAAAATCCATTTAACCATCAAGAGAGAATAAACAAACCGCAATACGTCGAGTGCAAATAAACAAAATATATACAAATTTCTCCTCTAGTTGATAAAATAAAAACACAAATAAATATACGCTAGAAAATCAAAACGTAATAAAATTCACTATCACAAAGTAAAATGTTACGCTCTGTTGCATTCTGAAATCACTTGACCAGAACAACAAATAAATGTAAACAACAATACAAATTCAATTGTTTTTAGAGTTTTTTTGTTGTTGTTTATATAAGTGGTTTTTTTTGGTTTTATTGTGATGTTGTAGCATTATTTAATTGTTATTATTTAAACAAAAGGGAATTTGATTGTCTCACTTTTGATGGAAAAGGAAAAGGCTTGGCTGCGACTTTCGTTAGAGAGCAACAACAATACATAAAGTTCCCAGCCAGCCCAAAAAAATAAAAATATCAACAGCAGCAAGCGCACTTGTTTTAATTCATTAAAATTTATTTCTCAACCATAGAAAACTAAATGGATAATGATGTCAATTGGAATTTGGACATATAAATAAAATTGTTGTTTCGAAATTATTTACACAGATAACATATCTAGGTGATTCATGTGATATACGATTGTAAGGTCTTACAAAATGGTGATGACAGTTGTAAAGTGATGACTCAGTTTTCTAAAAAAAAAATGGATTAAAATAATAATAAACACTGTAAATCAGTCTCCTTAAATTTTTCTCTTATAAATAATAGGAATCATCATTTAAATGGTTAATAGAAAAACTTTTAAAATTTCTAATTAAATATTATGAAAATCAGGGGAAAGTTCTAGTTAGATTGCACTGATACGCAAGCTATTTCTCACATATTAAAATCAATTTAATGTTACAATGCAATGCAATTTAATACATATATCATAATACATATATAACCAGAAATATTCAAATACGAAATTTAGCTTGAAATTAGATCTAGCCTTTTAAAAGATACATTTTGATCGGATAGTATTGATGATCCGACTTTAAAGTGGAAGTTATGTTATAGACGAACCTCTAGTGGTGAATACTTTTGATCTCGTCAATTCATAATAAATATTATAAATGTTCATTGTTGGTCAGTTTGTGCGACCTCATAAGGCGATTGTACAAATATAGAAGTTGTGGTCTCAGAAAAATGTTTATTACATTTACACACCCACTACAGATAAGCTGATAACAATTTACTTATTTACATGATTCATAGGATACATTTAAAATGGTTTAATTAAAAACAGTGGATATTGCCTTACAATTTGTGATACCAATTGTATAGTATTCAAAATTAATATACAAATTAGATTCTAATCCAACAGTTCTATTCTATGTTTTAAAGAATCTCTGATCGATATGTCTTAAAATTTAAAAGTCTAACTTCGGCGAAGCTTGCCACGAAAGAAGTAAAATATTCTACAAATGCGTTTAATTTAGAACTCTTTTTTTTTGTTTATTTTAGCTATTATTTAAGATAAGTAAGATTTTTTTTAAGCCGTATCACTGTGTACTTTTTTCTACAGCCGACTCAAATGAAAAGTTAGAAAGTAGAACTATAGCCTTGTCTAATGGGACAGCTTATATGGCGTCAATATTATATTTTTTTTCGATTACCCCTCTTGGGAGCATATGGCTTACACAAAGCAACTCCATCTTACTCGATTTGCTGCTGTTATTTTAGCGTCTTCCCATGTAAGATTACATTGTCACAGCTCTTACAGTATCATTAGTCTCCAGGTGCTCTTGGGTCGAACACGGCTTCTTGAGCCTTAAGGATTCCACTCTAGGGCCATCCTGATGGTATGGTCGATACACCACCATTTTTACGTTTACAAATAGGTTCCTCGTTGCTTAAGTTCCAGAGATATGTGTTGCTGATGATGTCGGGCCAGAATATTCTGCATATGACTCTGAGGTACTTGTTGACGAATACTTGTAGTTTTTAAAGGATTATGTTCGATACTAGCCATGTTTCATTTCAATACAACAGAGTAAACTTTATGCATGCATTGAATATTCTTAAAGCATAAACGGCATAAAAATGAAGCTCCATTGATTTAATTGATAAGAAAATGGGTGCAGGAATTCTAGCAGACAGGTTCAACAATAAATCATCCACTGATCTGGCTGACATAGAACATCTAGGGAAATCGAAATCGTACAGCGTGTAAGAGCGTCTGTTCCTTAACAACCTAGACTTTTTACTCGACAGCGGTTCAAAATATGCCGAGAACATTATTAAACTACTGTTTTTTAAACTTCAAAAGATACAGGAATCGTAGTCACTGAAGATGCTCACTAGGGTTGGTATAAAAAAAAATTAATTTCACTTCACACCCCAAGAATGAAATGTGGGATGCTTCTCGCGTTGTTGTGAATTAACATGTTTTCTATCTCAGATTCACAACAAACGGCACCTACTGTTTATCGACGAATGCGAACGTCTCTGTTTGAGAAGTTTTTACTAGACATGCCGATTGACTCGACACTTATACTGCAAAGTTGCTGTCGACAACATCGAGGGGGCCGGCAATAAAAGAAAAATGAAGATGACTGATGTCGGGAATCGGACCACGGATCTTCCGCATGGTAGTCGCGTGTTCTAACCACGTTGCCACGGCCAGACCCACGGCAGGGTTGCTATAGTGCATGAGTTGTCGATATCGATACGGCTCATCTTTTAATTTTGTGTGGTTTTATGAGCCAAAAAATGGGGGAGGCGTGGTGGTTACAAATGGCTACGCGTCGTGGTCAAATGTGGTGGGGATGGGAAAAATCGACAACAAGCGCCGCAACTGACCCGGAGCCGTCCCTAGAGGGGTGATATATATGACCGACCCTCAGTAATTTTTGCCTCTTCACATTTTTCCCAAACATACCTACCCCCAATACAAAAATAAAATTTTATAAAATATGCTCCTACCGCTCTAAATGCCCAAAGTTGTCCCTAGAGGATTCAAATGCATGATCGACTCCCAATATTTTTGCAACCCAACAGTTTCTCAGGTCCCCATACATTTTTTTTTTTTACTTTTATCATTTTTTTCTGAAATCAGCTCCTACCGCTCTAATGGTGCCTCCTAGTGGGGTAAAATGTATGACCGACCTCCACTAGTATTTCCTTCCTAACATTTTCCCGAATATGTCTAAACTCTATTTTTACCCCCTAAGGGGGCTTCCATACAAAAATTGAAATTTTTATAATTTTTTTTTTAAAACTCCCCATAAAGTGACCTAGAGTAGTCATATGTGTGACCGACCCTCAATATTTCAGCAACTCTAACATTTGTTTCTCAGACGAATGGGGTCATGTTTTAAATCCCCCAGCAAGAGTCATTTCGGTCTCTAGTTTTATGTAAATCAAAGAGGACATGATGTTACAGCGAATACAGAGTGGTATATCGCTATGTTACTGAACTTTTTTGCGCCAGTGATACAAAATTACTCAACGATCGACACAGAATTATCTTCAACGTCTCATTGGGTGCAGTTCGCGAAATTTTTGGGCGAAAATGTATATCAAAAAGAGGTAACAATCATGTAGCCATCTAGCCCAAACTTATCTTCAATCGACTTTTAACTTTGGGCGTATCTTAAAAGTAAAGTTTGCAACAGCAACCCAATATCATTGAAAATTTCTACTCCATGTTGCATTAGAGTCACGTATAAACGGATTAAAGGTTATGTAAATTTAAATTTTTCTAAGATTATTTTTATGTTATCGGACTAAATCTCTGTGAGTTACCATTAATAATGTGGAAATGCGTCTAAAAAAAATATAATTTTACTTAAAAATTTTTTTTAAAAAAAAAACCTCTCCACTCAATTTAGAATTTGGACCATTATTGTACTATTGAAACCGCAATACATCATAATTGTATAGTGGTTTTTAAAGCGTTTAAAATTTTTGGACTTGTGTTATCATTAAAAGCCAATATTTTTATGGGGCATCTAAATTTTTTTGACCATTTCGTTATTTAATAAAATTTTTATTTTTGTTATCCAACTATCTTACGGTTCACAATCTTTCAGAAATGAGAATTAGCAACTTTTCAAAGTGACAAGTATATGTCTTAAGTCTTTTAATTAAACCCCTCATTCATTAAGAAGTCTCGTCTTGTATACCAAACCAAACTAAATTTCTGCGAAAGAGCACAAATTGTCTGTAATATAAACGCAGACTTATGCTTAGAATAGTTAGCAAGATCTGCATGTATCTTAAGTAGTAATCATTCATGATGGAATCTTATGTTGTAATTAAAAACGTACATTCCACGACAAACACTGACTTCAAAAAGAATAACAAGAATATCTATTAGATATGCAAGCAAGTATGTGTCTTAAGTCTTTTGTTGTGACAACAAACAAATACCTTTACAAATTCTACAACGGTCGTCTGTCTCTCTACCTATGCTCTCTTTCTGTCATAATGCGTTATATATATATGGTGTAATATAAACAAACATAAATCAATGTATAATTGGACGAGGTACAAGTGTAGGTACTACGTCATTTTTTTGTTGATGTTGTCTTTTCCGCCGTTACAGTTACTAAGACAATGATGACAATGATACCTGAAAAAAAAACACTTGGCAAATTTTCCCAGTTATCATTTCATAATTAACTACGTGGTTTGTATAATTTATGACTACCGCGACACACTAAACTAATGTATGTCGGAAAGCAGACAGAGATAACAAAAGCAAAGAAACACTACAACATTTATGTTAAACAGTATGTTACAGAAAAAAAATGAAAAATTTTAAAGAAATGTGAAATTTCGCAACATTTAAATTGTAGACATAAGATTTGCTTATTATTATTATATATTTTTATTATTTATTTGACTATTATTATATATTTTTATTATTTTTTTTAATTTTACTAATTTTTTTTTCAATTCTTTTTTGTCTTTTCAGTCAAGATGGTGTTATGCCCATGATTCCCTTAGGTTTAAAAGAAACAAAAGAAATCGATTTTATGGAACCATTTTCCGATTTCATCTTAGAACACTATAGCGAAGAACCGTCCATGTATACCGATGCTATAGCCGATATAACAGACACCAGACAGGTAGGAACTCTATTGAAGTGTAACTTAAACAAAGAAATAAAATTAAATTTCTTTTATGTTTAGGCCTCAAAGACGCCCTCACGCGATATTCAAGGTGTCGCTTTACTCTTTCGCTACTACAATTTATTGTATTACGTTGAAAGACGTTTCTTTCCACCCGATCGAAATCTCGGTGTTTACTTTGAGTGGTATGATTCTTTAACAGGTGGGTATTGCCTCTCTCTCTCTCTCTTCTCATTATCTCGTTAGCTGATAGTAATCTCTGTTGTTTTACTGTTGTTTTAGGTGTACCATCTTGCCAGCGCACCATTGCCTTTGAAAAAGCCTGTACTTTATTTAATCTAGGTGCTATCTATACACAAATCGGTGCTCGGCACGATCGCACTACAGAAAAGGGTCTAGATGCCGCCGTCGATAGTTTTTTACGTGCGGCCGGCATATTCCGTCACATTTACGACACTTTCACAAATGCCCCATCGATGGATTTGAAGCCACAAGTTTTAGATGTTTTAGTCTCGTTGATGTTGTCACAAGCACGTGAATGTCTCTATGAGAAATTACAATTGCAAATTGAGTCATTGGGCATAACCGAATCGAGTCATGTAAGTATTTCGAATGATGATTGTTGAGTTAGATTATAAGGAGAAGAAAAATTAAATTCAAAGGGAGAAATTTTTAACAAAAACTGACTTGGTCACATAAATTTGATGTAAATTATTGGATCCTTGATCCACATTATCCATTTCCATTATAACTTTTTAATTATTATTTTAACAATAATGATAGAAAAAATAGCCTTTACTTAACATCCTATCTCAATTTGAGGGCCACCGCATTTACATTTTGGTTTTTTTAAAATTTGAAACATTACTCATTAATAATACTTTGTTTTACATAATATTAAATAGGTATGTTAAATAAAAATGTGTTGCCACCAATGTAGACTGCATAACACCACATTACAATTATTGTATATTGTATAACATTGCAATAGTTTGCACCTTTTTCCATACTTGGCTGCATATATGCCACCTATATACAAATTCACTTGTACATATTATGCATTATTTTCTCTTGCAGGAAAGTCAATTTACTTATACAATATTTGTTTGTTTTGCACTATGTAAAGTTCAATATCGAAAGGCTTTAGGGTTACGCCTAAATTTGCCACTTTGTTTTTATAGTTCTTCTACAAAGAAATTGCTTTTACTTTGTTGTACATAACAGACGGGGGGCAAAGCCTTCTTTTGCTAACAAACAATGAAGTTCGTTTCTTAAGTCTTTTGTATGCTAGTCGAAGTTTGTAGCATAGATAGAGTGTTTAAACCCAAAAACCGTCTAACCGGTTTTTTTTCTCTTAAAACCGTATACCGCCTTTTTCAAAAATGTCATTTTTGAATACTCGATTTAACCGGGTTTTTGATGTCGGTTAACCGGTTCAAGGTAACGATATTTATTCATATATTTTCATATTAAATTCTTTAGTTTTATTTTAAAATTTCCGAAAAATCAGATAAAACCGCTTAACCCGGGCTTTCACTAAATCGGGTATTCAATAACCGACTTATTGAAAAAAGATATTTTCCGGATTAAACCAAACAATGAAGTTTGTTTCTTAAGTCTTTTGTATGCTAGTCGAAGTTTGTAGAGTGTTCAAAACCGAAACCGAAAACCGTCTATCCGTTTTTTTTCTCTGAAACCGTATGCCGACTTTCCCAAAGAATGATGTCGGTTAACCGGGTTTTCAAGGTAACGATATTTATTCATATGTTTTCATATTTAATTCTTTATTTTTATTTTACAATTTCTGAAAGACCAGATAAAACCGGTTAAATCGGCTTTTTACTAAATCAGTTATTCGATAACCGAATTATTGGAAAAAGGTATTTTCTGAATTAAAACAAACAATGAAGTTAGTTTCTTAAGTCTTTTGTTTAATAGTTGAAGTTTGTAGCATAAATAGAGTGTTGAAAGCTGAAACCGAAAACCGTCTAACTGATTTCTTTATCTAAAACCGTATGCCGACTTTTCCAAAAACGTATTTTTCGAATACTCGGTTTACCGGGTTTTTGCTGTCGTCTAACCGGTTTTACAAGGTGACGATATTCATTCATTTTTTTCATATTTAATTTTGCAGTTTTATTTTACAATTTCCGAAAATAACTAGACAAGACCGGTTAATCCGGGCTTTCACTAAATCGGGTATTCGATAACCGAATTATTGGAAAAATAAATTTTTCGAATAAACCAAACAATGAAGTTCGATTCTTAAGTCTTTTGTATGCTAGACAAAGTTTGTAGAGTATTCAAAACCGAAACCGAAAACCGTCTAACCGTTTTTTTTCTCAGAAACCGTATGCCGACTTTTCCAAAAACGTTATTTTCGAAAACTCGGTTAAACCGGGTATTTAATTTCGGTTAACCGGGTTTTCAAGGTAGCAATATTCATTATTTTTTTCATATTTAATTTTTTAGTTTTATTTTACAATTTCCGAAAAATCAGACAAACCCGGTTAACCCGGGTTTTTACTAAATCAGATATTCGATAACTAAATTATTGGGAAAATTTATTTTCCGAATTAAATAGAGTGTTCAAAACCGAAACCGAAAAACGTCCAACCGGTTTTTTTCTCTGAAACCGTATGACGACTTTTCTGAAAACCTCGTTTTCCAATACTCGGTTTAACCGGTTTTTTGATGTCGGTTAACCGGTTTTTTAAGGTAACGATATTAATTTATATGTTTTCATATTTAATTCTTTAGTTTTATTTAAAAAAAAAACATAAAAAGAGTGTTCAAAACAGAAACCAAAAACCGTCTAACCGGTTTTTTTTTCTTTATAACCGATGCGGACTTTTCCATTGACGTCATTTTCTAATACTCGGTTTAAAACGAATTTTTGATGTCGTTAAACCGGTTTTTCAAGGTAACGATCTACATTCATATCTTTAGTTTTATTTTACAATTTCCGAAAAACCGGTTAACCCTGGTTTTTAACAAAATCAGGTATTCGATAAACGAATTATTGGAAAAAGGTATTTTTCGAGAAAATCGAAACTGGTTTTCTAAAAAATCAAGTATTTGAACACTATAAGCATACATATTCGGTTTGGTTCCGGGTGTGAGCAGTAGCTAGGATCGAAAAAATTTGATGCATTCACCCACCAATTTTGTAGTTTATCCAAAGACAATTTGTGAACATGAAAACTTTTTTTGATACGTGCATCCTACGACCCCCCGATATAGTATTTATTATTCTGTATCGTTATTTAATGTCCGATCAAAACAAGGCGTCGTATATCTTTCTACATTAGGGTGCTCGGAAGTTATATGGGGAAAAAAATGGCAGAATTTGTTCGGTGTCTGCAGATTTTAGGATAGCCAAACTCCAGTCATCTAAAAACAGAAAAAAAATTTCTTTCATTGCCGGCCCCCTCGATGTTGTCGTCAGCAATTTCGCAGTATAAGTGTCGAGTCAATCGGTATGTCTAGTAAAAGCTTCTCAAACAGTGACGTTCGCATTCGTCGATAAACAAGTAGGTGCCGTTTGTTGTGAATCTAAAAATAGGAAGCGTGTTAATTCACGGGTTGTAAAGGAAAATTAAGTAGTTTTTTTTAAAGTTTGAGCATGATTGGAGTAGGTTAACCCGTGCCGCTTTGAGGTTAAAGTTTTAAGCTCTAAACAAAAATCCGATATTAAGGAATTAAAATTACTATAGTCTGCTCATATATGATTTCTTTGCATACTCAACAGTTTCGAAGTTATAAATAAATTTATAAAAAAATAAAATAAAATAAAAAATTTGCCTAAAAAATTCTAATAATAAAAATAAAAAAAACCTAAAAGAGAAAAAAATGTATCAAGTATTACTACTTTTTCGTAATGTCACACGAACCTATGAACAAAATGAGACATAGATTATGAAAATCGATTATCGCGTTTCGCTTTTATTCACAATTAAGAGAATGTATCTCATTTTGGAAAATTTAAGTTTTTCCATTCAGGATATATGGGAGGTGGCCGTGTCCTTCGATTGAATTTGATATAATTCAACACAGTTGTCAGTAAAGTATTAGAAACAAATTTCGTTCAATACCAACAACAATTTTGGAAATATACGTTTTTTCGATTTCAGGATATATAGAAGGTGGCGTGTCCTTTGAAATAATATTTATAAACAAAAAAGTTTTAGAGGTTTTATAAAATCAATAGGTCACCACCCTATACATATAATAATTCTCGACTTTACAATTTTTAAAATTTTCTTTCTTTTTCTCTTATTTTATAGCTTTTCAAAGATTTATCTGGCGAAGCAGCACAATTAACACAAGAGTACAATGAAATGCACAAAAATATACAAATGAATGATACACACACATATTTGCCCGAATGTTGGGCAGGTCTGGTGCCACTTAAAGCTGAATACTACAAAGGTAAGTAGCAAAGTTATTACTGTTACTGGGGTAGTGACGACAAAAATGATATTGATGGTCAAAATTTGTAAATGAATATGAGACAAGAAGTTTTGTTAATAAATACGTCTGCATATTGCCCATATGTTTGTATATAGAGATTTTAAGAATTGTTCATTTAAAAGAACATTATAAAACTTCTTAAGAATTAAGAAAATAAAAATGGTAAAAATGTGGAAAACTAATTTCATCTGCACATTTAAACTGTAGAAATCTTAATATACTACTTATAAAATTGGTTATATCGCCGGTGTCAAGTCCACTTTTGTGTTTCTGATTCATAGGTGATTTACATGTTATGGCCGCCTATGTTTTTATACAATAACTACAAAACAACTTTAAATACACATGAGGTTTTTTAACAGAGCATAGACTATGACTTTTGGGACACTTTTTCATCATTAAGTCCATTGCACTGTATTTTCAATCAGTGGTCGGAGTAGGCGTGGCCAAATGGTATAGTAGCCCTAAAAAAATTAAATTTGGTACACAGATAATAATCGTCAACACGAATATGAATATCCAGACGAAATATTTACTTTAAATCCGTGGGTCCCATCCGCCCCGGCAAAACCTAGAGAAATTAAAATTTGCAGACGAAAATTTTATTTTCAATCAGTTGAGAGAAAATAAAATTTTGTGCACAGATAGTACCGCTAGTGAGATACAATTAAATACACAGATAGTACAAGGCACTACAGCTATACATATGAAGGCTAAGATTTTATTTCAGATCGGTAATTAGTAGGAGACGTGTTTTAAGGCTTTATAAGGTATATAGGTTAGATTAATTCGGCAGCCACGTTCAACACAGCTTACCTGGGTCCCTGTATGAGTCGCGTTGTGATACCACTGGTATTGCCCAGAAGTGTCCGATGACCATGATTTTCATATCTCAGGTCACCCTAAGCAGGGCAGTGACATAGAAGATGCTCCATGATCTCCTCTTCTTCCTCATCATTGCAGCGTGTTTACCAACAGGCCAGTGACCGGTTATTTCAGCTATGATGTTCTTTAGGTGGACTCTGGACAGGTTCAGCACAAATCGTGTCCCCTGTATATCCACTATAGGCCAAATTTTTTTGGTCTTCGTGTAAGTGGGTTCTCTCACCCATCTCTCCCTAGCAATGTTTCCCCGAAATTAGCTGTTTCGTCCTTGTTAGAGGGACCCCAATGACACTGTAAATTTTGCCCGAGTTTCCCCACAATTAGCTGTTTCCCCCTTGTTAGAGGGACCCCAATGAGACTGTAAACTTTGCCCGAGTTCACGGTTGTGGCGGCCCTTGCCAATGTATCGGCTCTTTGGTTACCATATATGTCCCCATGTCCTGGAACCCATGTAAGGGTAATTGTCGAAAGTCTCGCTAACTCCTCAAGATACGACCGGCATTCTCGAACATTTCTTGAAGTGGTGTACACGCTCTCCAGGGATCTGATATGAATATTGCCGCCCAATATCCCACGATACTGAATTTTCTCTACAGCTATTCTAATGGCTGCTGTTTCGGCCTAAACTATGCTTCAGTGATCCGGTAGTCCGATTGATAGTTGCAAATTCAACTCTTCCGAAAAGCCTGCTCTTTCCTTTAATTTCGAACCGTCCGTAAAAATTAGGATAACATTCTCCCCAAAGTTTAGGGCATTGTCATTTTCATCGTAGTAGGACCTATCCGAGATGTGTCGGATCCCGGATTGAAGATAGGTTCTGGTATGGTGTAATCCGTGTGACAGTTCACATTGCTTAGGTCCAGAATTTTGGCATCGCCATAGTTCCTGTGCATCCATGCTTTTGTGGCATCTAAACGCATTGGGGTGTTCGCTGCTAGTTTATTCGCCTCAATGTCGGAGGGTAACCAGTTTAGGATCGTAAACAGTGCCGTAGTTGGTGGCCGGCGCTAGATAGAGCGTCCAAAAGACTGAAATTCGAACGCATTATGAGACTGGTGGCGTAGTTGGAGCAGTTCTAAGTGCCCCTGCTATCATGATTGCCACCAGTCTCATAATGCGTTCGAATTTCAGTCTTTTGGACGCTCTATCTAGCGCCGGCCACCAGACTCCCGATCCGTAGAATAAGATGGGTTTAATAACTGAGTCATATAACTTATTTACATTTTTAGGGCTAATTTCCCAATTGAGGTCGATTGTTGGGCCTAAATTTAAGTAGTTTATCAACTAAGGAGATGACCACTGGGTTAATCTCCAGTTGTTCCATTGAGTCAATTACAGATTCTGGTTTGACTAAAAGCTCTCTCAACATCCAGGAAGGCGGCGAGATAAAATCTGATACACCGAAGATACTCGGCAGAAAAGATATGCAAATAAATATTACGTCTATATAGTATTTACTTTTGATCAGTGAATGAATTTGTTTCTCACAATATATATAGATAAACTTGATAAACATAAACCGGGAAAGTTCGCGCTTCTGAATACAGAATCTTTGTATGTTCATGCATTTAACTTCTGAAGTTGATATGTTATTTTTATATTATACTTAATGATACGTGAGAGAGCTTCTTGCATATGAGTCGTTTAATACGCTTCGTTTCGTAGACTCACGCAATGGGACCTACAGTTTAACGACCAATCCGGATGTAAGCATTTTTAAAAGCCCCTTGTCTTGTTCATGAACAAAAATTTACTTTTTGTTTCGATAGGACACCAAATGCATTATGTTCTTTTGATTACAAAACACCAGACTTTTTGATTCGTCGTTAAACTGTTAGTCCCGTTTGACTGAATTTAGTAGCGTGTTAACTTACTTAAAAGCGAGAATCTTTTTTACATCTCATTCAGGTGAGGCAATGGAAAGAAAGTAAGTAAGAATAGAGAATTGAAAAAATATTATGAGCTATCAATAAAGAATTTTTCGTTTACTTTAATAAGTAACAAACTCCATTAGCAAAACTTGATTTAATTTTTGCGGTAATCTTCACTTTTGTTCGTCTCTTTTTAAGTTATCATATTTGTCACTCCATTCTTAAGTCGCGCGCTGCCTTTAGTCTTTTGTGGTTGCACTGTCAGGCTCTGCGTGTGAACAATCAATAATTTATGTCAGTAAATAGTAAATAAGAAGAAAAAACAACGCAATTCAGAAAACTACCACAATGAAACTTGTGCATTCATTGCTTAACAGCGTTCTCTCTAGACTAAATGCAACCAACCTCGCATTCAACAACAACAAAGAAGACACATCAATATTATTATAATTTTGGTTTTTTTTTTTTTATTTTCCAACATTCTCATTATGTACTATTTCGTTTTTCCTTTTGACATTTGTATTCTTTTTAGCGCTGGCTCATCATTATGAAGCCCGTAGCATAGATGCCAACGGCGACAAAGCTTCCTTGAGTACCAAAAAAAGTCAAGCCCCCTCCTCGAATGAATCGTTTATAGGCAATGCGAGGGAGGCCATGCGGATGGCAGCTGCAGTGGCGGCCGCAGCAGCCGCTGATGACACCGACGAGGAGTGCACAAGTTTGGCGGCATTAAAACGTGCCCACCTCAAAGAGGCATTGGCTAGTCACGAAGAAACCCAGCGTTTGCAGCGCATGTGTCGTTACTTAAAGGTAAGTACGAAAATGTAACTTTACTCCAAATAAGTGTCTGCCGGCATTCCGGGTGATCGCATATGAGGTAGATAATAATCATTCCACACATAGTACATAGTGTGCAGCACTCCACTCACTCTAAGCACCCAAGACCTAGGAAGCTTTTAAAGCCCAAGAGCACATGACGAAGACGATGGTGATGGTAATGATGATTATAATCATTATGATGATAATGATGGCTATGACGATGATGGCTTATGAAAGCAATAGGTTGATTTAGCTATGCATGACAGTCACCAACAGCCGCCACTACCACCACCACCATCACCAGACCATCTATGGCCCAACCACTATGGCCATATTCGACTTCATCTTCTTTTAGATCGTTTGCTTACATTAGTGCTGCGTGGTTGCAGTTGTTAATTTCTCGACATCTAAGCTAATATCGAAACTGATGACACGGATGCTGTTGAGGCTGGCTTCTATTAACACTGCCGACACCACCACTACCACCACCACCACCTGGTGATGAAGCATCAGTTGTATTCTCTAAGCTCAAGCAAATGCATATCTAATACCCATTCATTTGGGTGTTCCTATAGGTGTTTTTAAATGCAGTTCAGCTCAGAAGGCTTGGTGAAGTACCATATTAGAATGATGCTTCGTTCAGTGGTTCAATTTTTGTTTTTCTTATGCATTTTATTTTGTCATATAATTGATGGCAAATAGTTGGTTGTTGGTTTGGTTGGCGGCAAATTAAACGCCTTGTGCCATTTGATTTATTTAGATTTTGTTCTGCCATATTCATCATCCGCTAGCCAGAATTCATGTGTATGTATTTGCTTTTCATTCTTGCAGAATAAAACATCGCTGATACAAGTCATTAAAGAAGCCCAATATAAGACACAAGACGAGCTGGAAAAGTTTAGTGTGGAAATGCCAGAAAACGAAATGGATAATGTATTTGATGTCATGGAAGTTCAAGTTGATGGTAAGTTCTTGAGAGTTATATTAAAAAAAAACACAATATTTTTTAAGATGAGAAATTTTATAATTTTAAATTTTATATAAGGTAACTTTTTTTTCCCTAAAAAGGGCGTTTTTAAATCTAAAAAAAATTCTCGTGTCACGGGGTGCGTGATTGAACTCCTCCGAAACGGCTCGACCGATCCTCATGAAATTTAGTGAGTATATCGAGACCTACTCGAGAATCGGCCAACATATATTTATCATCCCCCTAAATGATAAGGAAAAAAATGTTTCCTAGAAATAACATACATGGCAAAACAACGTTTGCCGTGTCAGCTAGCAATTTGTAATATTTTGAGAAAATCTCACACTTTTATATTTAGCTTTATTACCCGCAATCATAATGTAAAATATGGAAAATTTGTCAAGAATATTTAAATGGGACAAGTTTGTTTCAATGTCCATATATTGTGCGTCATACAAAAACAAGTTTGAAAATTATTTGTAAAATGTCGAAAAAACTCACAATTGTGTATTTATTGTGCTCTGCCTTAGTGCTTTTAAAATGGTTTGAAGCTTATTCGTTTTTTTTAACACATGTGATAGTTTTGGAACCGGCCGTGGCATGATGGTTAGAACACGCGACTACCATGCGGGAGATCACAGGTTCAACTCCTGGCTCCAGTCATCTTAAAAAGGAAAACATTTTCTTTTATTGTCGGCTTCCCTCGAATGTTGTCGACAGCAACTTCGCAGTATCAGTGTCGAGTCAATCGGCATGTCTAGTAAGAGCTTCTCAAACAGTGACGTTCGCATTCGACGATAAACAAGTAGGTGCCGTTAATTGTGAATCTAAAAATAGAAAGTATGTTAATTCACAACAACGCGAAAAGCTATCCCATACCTCATTCATGGGGTGTAAAGGGAAATTAAGTTTTAAGTTTAGTGATAGTTTTGATTCTGCCAGCAAGACATGTAAACTGTGGTGCAAAAATGAGCCAATGTTTTAAACAAAGTATGTAATTAAATATTTTTTTTTAGTTTTTATTAAATTATTTTTAAACTTTTTGCAAAATTTAAAATATGCATCTGTAAAATATGTAAAGCGGTAACAAAAATATAACTTACATAACTGTAAGTATATAAAAACAAAACTTTTTCGAATTCAGACCATTGACACACTTTTGCTCCAACGTTTTTCTCATATAAATTTAATAACACTGTGAGACAAATGGTAGGGGTCACGCTTCCCTGTACCATTAACATTCTCTGGTATGACGACAATATATATATGGGTATTTCCTAGCGTTGCGGACGCACGTTTTTTTCTTATTTTGTAGTTTTCTCGAAAAGTTGAAAAATTTTGATGAATATGTTCATATTAAAAAATGTAGATTTTGGACAGTACAATAATGTTCTTTTGATTGAGTCGTTCAACGCCAAAACGGCCTAAGCCCAAAAAAAAAATGGTTCTGAGAACAAAGTTAAAAGAAAATAAGTTTTTAAAACATTTTTATTTTTTTTATTAATCGTAAATAAATATTAGTTGTAACATTTGTTTTATGTTAATCATTAGGTCTTAATAAACTTAGATAAAGACTGTTGTAAACAGTTAGACAAAAATTAAAGTGGCTTAGGCCATTTTGGAATCCATTTAAAAAAAACTGTATTGATAGGAACTGAAATTTAGGCCAGTTTTGGCTCCATTTTTTAAAACATACAAAATTTCATATAACAATTCACGTTAGTGTAACTATTAAATGATACATCAAATTCGGCTAACGATCAGAAAAATGTTTTAATTGTTTAATATTTTTGGTCAAATTCAGTGTGTCACGCACTAGGATGACGCATTTCGAACAACATGACGAGTTCATCTTCAGACCCCTTTGTGACAAACTGATGCACAATGGTACATCATCACATAATAATTATTCGTCTTTAACCTGAATATCTTCTTCTTAGGCTCTCGAATTTGTTGTTAAATTGTTATAAAATTCATTCTTTATAGGAGGTATGGACTCTTTGTATTCCTGTAAATCCTAAAACTTAGCAGTTTCAATGAATCTTCCTCCAGGATAAAGCGGTTTCAATTCCAAATTTATGAACTTGCTGGAGTTCCTTTTTGAAATTATAAATGACTTCACATTTTGGAATCGAAGCCACTGAATCTTAAGCCATTCAACTTTTGAAGTCTTGTCTGGCGAGATTTTTCGGTTTGGCACTACTTTCTCGATTAAGGATATGCTTTTAATATCATTTGCCGTCATCTTTACCAAGTGAAATAGTTCCCATTTTGTTTGCCGTAATGATTACACGATCCCAATCATCAGGCGTAAAAATGTCCTTATAATATTTTTTTTTCCTTTTTAAATCTTGATCGCATGGTAGAAATGAGTGGCCAGATACTACAAATTTGTGGTCTATCTGTTTTACTGGGAAGGTCGAATTATTGACTATGTATGTATGTGCAAATAGTGCTAATTCTTATGTTCCGGTTTTGGCCACCACATTGATCGCTATACATTATTAAGTTCTTACATTTGACATTGGCTTTCACGTAATGCATAATGCAAGACCCTATTTTCTGTGGGCCACGTGAAGCTATGACTTGTTCGTGATAAAGTCATAAATACCAAGACAATAGCTCCATAGCTGTCTTTTGTAGTAAGCTACCCCTGTGGAAATGACTGAAGTCGGCAGAGTTTTCATAAGATCGAATGCTATAACTGCATATTCTTCCTTGTTAAGTTTAGAGTCGAATTGCATCCCAGTTCTAGCTGATTTAGCTTTTCGGTGATGTAAATGTCTTTTGCTCGTTATCCTTTCCAACGGCTCACCAACGGCTTCGATTTTTACTTTAAAAGAATCACATTTTTTGCAGCTTCGCTACTACTTGGCCATAGTTATACTATGGCCTAACAGATCGGTTCGCTTCAGGAAAATTCAAAAATTCGAACACCCATGGCTAACTTGATTTATTTTTCGAATATACTCTTGACTAAAACGTAACATGCGTTTTTGGCCTAACCCACACATATTTTTAATTTCTAGGATTCGATTTGGCCTAAGCGGCTTAGGCCATTATAGCATCCACATTTTTTGAACTTTGCGGAGTGGAAAAACAGTTTTCAGCAGATAGTATAACCTAGTGTTATACTATGCAATAGGGAGTTTTTTTAGTATTTATTTCAAAAGGTTCCGGTTAGATCAGAATAGTCAGTTTGATTTTTTTTGAAAATCAGGGTTAGGCCGTTTTGGCGCTGAGCGCCTCAATTGTGACTATCAAAAAGTGCGTTACGGACACACACAATTTTCCTGAGCCACTTAAAGTGTCTATGAAAATTTGTATAATTTAGCGAAATTTCTTATGTGATCAGTATATTAATTTTTGTAAAATAAAGAAGACATGTTGGGGTTTTATAAACAACTTACTTCACATTTAAAATACTTTTACCTTTTATGTAACTTCAATCTAAATGTGTGTTGCGGACGCACGCATTGTACTTTGGATAACACCGAGCGACAAAGAAAACAATACCTGGGAAATTTTATAATTTTTCTGGTAGATGCTGCCGAGCACAACAAGAATCTGTTTTTCAAATTTTACGAAACTCCAAAATCTTGAGTAACGGGTAAAAACCCGGTTTTCGTACCTTTACGCACTTATAAGCCAGTAACGGGAGTAAAAATGAACCGATTTTAAGTTTCTCAGAGGATTTGGAAAGAAGAGACTTTCCAACGATATAGTTTGTTTTGTTAAAGTTCAACAAATTCATTATATGATTATAAAAACAAAAAGTTAAAAATGTAACAATTATACACTATAAAACAAATGATCAGCGGTTAATTAATAGTCGTTTTAAAGATGTCAGTCTGTCAGTATGTCTGTCTTTGTTCTATGATGAGCAAGATCGGACAAAATTAAGTCCTACTTTACAAATATCTGAGCTTCGGCTTAGCATAGTTTTAAATTAGTTTATCTTTATTTTTATTTTCCTTATAAAAAAGTCTTCTAATTTGTAAATATATTTCCTTTCAGGTTGCTCCAAGTTTACTCTGTCGCTAACTGGACCCGATTTTACCTCCTACAAAGTTGAGGATCCCTTCAAACGCCTCGGACCCATTGCCATTTTCTCTGCCCGACGTCATTGGACCGCACCACGTTGTGTGCGTCTGCAAAAGGGTTCGGCCATCTATCACGATGGCACCCACTATCATTGTCACTGTCCATCGCCAGCGGATGGCCATGAAGTTGGCTGCAGTTTGTACAAAGAGGAAGTGGAAAGCTTTGGTTTTCATGTGCAAGGTGATGCACCCGTAATGATAGCACATGTGGAAATAAATTCATTAGCCGATGTAAGAATAAAATTTCCTTTAATGACATGATCAATTTTAACATTTATCTTTCCATTTGTTTTTTCAGTTGGGTGGCATTAAGGAGGGTGACTTCATAGTCGAAATTGCTGGCATTGATGTAAAATGGTATTTGCATCAACAAGTGGTGCGTTTGATACAATCATGTGGTGCAACATTGGAGCTTAAAGTTATAACGCCCATGGACAGGAACTACTTGAAGGTAACTTACATTGAATATATAAGTGATAGCCGTACTGAGTAACTTAATTATTTGTCTTTTTTTTGTGCTTCTCTGCTACAGCCTTTATCATCCAAAGGTTCTATATCCACCTTATCGGCGGCCAGCTCATCTGGTGTCTCTTCTGGCTCCTCCAGTCCCACTGGTACTACAACCAAACCCAAAATACGCTGCAAGTCCACATCTAAAGCCCGCCTGGGTAGCATTTCATCAAGTTCATGGAATCCCTTTCGGCGTACGCCTAGTTTAGCGAAAATATTTTAAATGCTAAATAATATTTTAAATTGTTAACAAAAAACAGTAAACAAACATTAGTGGCCATTATTAACAAGAAAAAAACAAACTTAAAACAAAAAAATGAAAAACAACATCATTTATTATAATTAATTATATTAATTATTATATAAAAAATTGTTTTAGTGCTTTTTAACTGTTAACATATTAAGTTCAATATCTACACACACATAATCTATATACATATGTATCAATACACGCTCGCTATCTACATATATAAATAGGTTCATAGTGCCTTATTGGTATTGCCTTTTGTAAAATGTTTCTCTATAATTTCATTTTATTTTCTGCCTTTATGGAAAATATTCTCTTTGCTAAATTGTAAATTATGTGAAAATTATTTGCAAAAGAATTGCTTACAATTCGAACTCTAATAATCTTTTACTAGTGTATGTAAAATGCATACATACGTACAGCTATAAAAGATTATTATTATTTTTTATCGTAAATTACTTGTTACTGAACTTTTTGGAATACATACACACAAAATTATGTTGATTCATAAGAATAATAAGGATTACTTTTGCTTGCAAATGAATTTAAAAAAAAAAAACAAACAAACAAAACTTTACTTTAATGTTACGAATTTCGTTTTTAAGCCATAATTATTATTTATAAATTTTATTGTCAAAGACCACAACACAAATGTATATGTATATTTTATCGAAAACAAGACAAAACAAAATAAAAAAAATTTTAAAATTATAAAGTGAAGTGTAAACTATACAATATATATATATTTTTTTTTAATAAAAAAAAAACACAAATAAAACTGTATATATTATCCAAATTTTATGATGTTTTTATTATGAAGACAAGATAATATTATTGACAAGATAATTTGTGATCTTAATTTTCTATGGGTTGCTAATTATTTGGCAGTTGATTAGACGAGGATGGTAATAAGAATGGAATTTTCGTTCAATAGGACAAAACTGCTAAGACCAATTTTTAAATCATTCCCCTTATTATATATGTCGTAGTCACGTCGAATCTTTATCGTTTTTTAATATAGCAACGCTGAAGACGTTGGTGAAACTGAAATACGACATGAACTTGCTCCTATCATGTTTTTATTCATCAACTGATGAAAAATTCTCAACACTAAACATTCCTGTTAATTATTACTAATTTTAATCAATTAAAAAAAAAAAACAATCGAATGTTGTCAAAAGTCCACTACGACATACGCAATAAGGTAGATGAGGGTATATATCATTTGATACGACCCAAAAGTGTAACACATAGAAGGAGTGACTTTAGAGCCTAGGTTTCTTTGAACCAAATTCGATTCATGACTTTTTAAGTCGTTTGAGCCATGTCTGTCTGTCTGTCTGCTGTCGGGCTCGCACGATAACTTTCAAAAGACACAACAAAATGTTTTAAAATTTTGCACGAGTTAATATTTCCCCAAAACTACTTACGGTATTGAAAATTGCCTACATGGCCACGCCCCTTCTAGTACCTTCCATACAAATGTACAATTCCGCCCACTTTAGAAATCGAGTAATAAAATCAATACATCGAACTCAATCATTCCCAAATTCTATATTTAGTAATGCTATAACAGGATAAAGTTTTGAAAAAAAAATTTAAGTCTAGCCACGCCCCTTCTGGTACCTCCCATACAAATGTACAACTCCGCCTATTTTAGAGATGGAGTTATAATATCAATACACTCAACACGATCGTGCCCAAATTAAGCATTGTGTTAAGTTATAACAGGCTAAAGTTTTGGAAAAAATATTGGAAGTCTAGCCACGCCTCTTCTGGTTCCTCCCATACAAATGTACTTTTCCGCCCACTTTAGATATGGAGTAGTAATATCAATAAATCCAAGGCGATCGTACCTTAATTCTTTATTTTAGTAATGCTATAGCAGGATACAGTTTTTGAGAAAAAAAACTGGAAGTCTATCCACGCCTCATCTTGTACCTCCCATACACATCTGGTACCGCCCACTTTAGAAATCGATTAATATTATTAATAGAACTAACGCGATCGTGCCCAAATTATGTATTTAGTAAAGTTTAAGCAGGATAAAGTTTTGGAGAAAAAATCTGGAAGTCTAGACACGCCCCACCTGGTACCTCCGATACAAATGTACCACTTCGCCCACTTTAGAGATGGAGTTATAATATCAATATACTCTACACGATCGTGCCCAAATTCTGTATTTAGTAAAGTTCAAGCAGGATAAAGTTTTGGAGAAAAAATCTGGAAGTCTAGACACGCCCCTTCTGGTACCTCCCATACAAATGTACCACTCCGCCCACTTTAGAAATCGAGTAATAATATCAATATAATAGAAATATTTTTGTTTTACTGAGGTTGATGGTATATGTAAGTCGGGTTGCCCGACTGAAACTTTATTACTGGTTTTTCCCAAATTTTGGTAATGCTAATTTTCAAGGATATACGATGAAAACATTGGGAAGGATATTAAAAAGTAAAAATCCTTAAAAAAAACGAAACCTGCAGATTCAAAAGTAAGCATTAGCATTAAAATGATTGTTGAGGTCTTAAGGGAACCTTTTTGTGAAATGGACTTGGTGATGCAAATGTGTCTCAAAAGTCATAGTTAATGTCCTGTAAATACATCTCATGTTGATTTAAATCCGTTTTCTAGTTACTGTATCCAATACACAACTGGGCATACACTTTCAATCATCAATAACTCAGAAAAATATTAGTGGTCTTGAGACCACATCGACGATATATAGTTTCGTTCATGGGTCAGAAAAAGTTATCAATTTTGTGACATAGTGTAAATTTATTGATGAATGTTGGTAAGAAAAAATCTCAAGGGTTACTATGTAACTCGATTCGAAAATTGAAAGTGGTCGAAAGTTGTATTCGATCCGAATTCTAATTCGTACCATTTGCAGCATTTATTAAGCCCACTTTACACTGGCAGACAAGACTGTGAGATATAATGTCTGCCCGGACTTATCCCTCGTTTTGCGCAAACTTGTCTGTAAAAAATCAAAACGATTTTAATTTTCACAAATCTGGGCAGACATGTCTAATAATGTAGGGATATGTTTGACAGACTTTTTTTCGTGTCAAAGAAAAATTTTAAAATTAAAATTGTAAAATTCAATAAAATATACGAATAAAATACAAATATTAGGCATGGGCCGCCAGACCGTTTATGTTGACTGCTGGTGAAAAATGAAAGTTCGACAGATTCGTCTGTAATGTAAAGGGAAAGACAGATGTTTACACGGATTTGTTGTCTCCCAGACAAGTCTGCCAGTGAAAAGTGTCAAAAAAGTAAAAATAAAGCAAAAAGTTAAAAAAAAATTTTTTGGTAATTCCTAAAATGACAGATAAGGCAAACCGAATGAAGGAAATGTATATCTGGAATCGAGTTAGTAGATTCAAAAAATCCGTTTCCGTAATACTTAATTAATTAATTATGTTGGTTGGTCTTTTTACTATGTTTCTTATACGTACCAAATTTTAGATTAGATTTAGATGAGCAAATCTTAGAACACCATCGTATTACGTAATAACAAATATCAAGGGAGTTGTACTAAAAAAAATTTAACTATGTATTTGATATTTAACTAGTAAATGTGCAAAACATTACTCAGACTTAGGGAAAATTTAGTGTTATTGTACCGAAAGAATATATTTTTTGTACCCAAAAATTGCTATTATTGCACTGACAAGAACTTTTATAATACTAAAAAGTACATTAATTATATCAAAATGTACATTTATTGTACAAAAAAGTACTTTTATTTAACCATCAAGTACTTTAATTGTACCGACAAGAACTTCTATTAAGAAGTACCATTATTGCAAAGAAAAGTTCATTTAATGCGTCCAAAAGTACTTTTATTATACTAAAAAGTACTTTAATTGTGATTACCTGCACTTTTATCGTACCCAAAAAGTACTTTTATTGTACCAGAAAGTAGTTATACTCATAGTGCGCCTAAATGAATTTTAATTGTACTTTTATTGTACCTAAAAAGTACATTTATAGTACCAAGTATTTTTATTTCGCCAAAAAGTACTTTTATTGTACCTGAAAGTTGTTATATTGCGACTAAAAGTACTTCTATTTTACTAAAAAAATACTTTAATTATGTCAACGTGTACTTTTATCGTACCCAAAAACAACTTTCATTGTACCCAAAAAGTACTTTTATTGTACCAAAAAGTACTTTCATGGCACCAAAAAGTAAATTTATTGTACCAAAAAATATATTTATTATACCAAAATGTACTTTTATTTTTCTATAAAGTACTTTTATTGCATCAAATAATCCATTTCTTGTACCAAAAAAGGGATTAATTGTACCAAAAAGTACTTTTATTGTACCACAAAGTACTTTAATTGTGTCTAAATGTACTTTTATTGTACCGACAAGAACTTTTATTGCCACAAGAAGTAAATTTATTGTATCAAAAAGTACTAGTAATGTACCAGAAAATAGTAATATGGCACCCTAAAGTACTTTTATTGTACTACAAACTTCTTTCATTGTACCAAAAAGTACATTTATAATAACAAGAAGGTAATTTTATTGTACCGACAATAACTTTTATTGTACTAAAAAGCACTTTTGTTGCACCAAAAAGTTCTTTCATTGTACCAAAAAAACAGATTATACAGTCGAAACTCTCTATAACGAATTCCAAGGGACTGGATATTTACTTCGCTATAAAGAAAATTCGCTATATAGAAAAGAAAAACACTTTCCACTTTTCTTGTTCAATACAATTTTCTAATACATTTAGAGTAATAAACACAGTACATATCGCGATATGCAAAGGCAAACTGATAGAGACTGCAAGAAATGTGAGAGATGGTAATGAATCCAGTTGTCACTTGCATAGTTCGGTGGTTTCCCAAAATACACTTTCCATTTTTTTGGTAAATAATCGAATCAAAGCAACAAAGCAACAAAGTACACATAGAGCAACAATAACACACAACAAAGCGACGTCGATTTATTTTTTGTGTGCATGCGTTGAATAAATTCGTTATATGGAGATTAAAAACGCTTTAATCTTGAAGTTACGGTCGCAAAAATGCTTCGTTATAAGGAAATATTCGCTATAGGGAAATTCGTTATATGGAGATTATAATACCCTCAAAGTAGACCCAAAACACAGTGTTCCTAAAATTGCTTCGCCATAAAGAAAAATTCGTTATATAGGAGTTCGTTATAGAGAGTCTAGAGATCAGAAAGTAGTTATATTGCGCCCAAAAATGCTTTTATTATACTAAAAAGTACTTTATTTGTGCCTACATGTACTTTTATTTGCCCAGAAAGTACTTTTATTGTAGTAATAACTACTTTCATTGTACCAAAAACAGATTTATAGTACCAAAAAGTACTTTTATTGTATCAGAAAGTAGTTATATTGCGCCCACAAGTGTTTTTATTATACTAAAAAGTACTTCATTTGTGCCTACATGTACTTTTATTTGCCCAAAAAGTACTTTTATTGTAGTAATAACTACTTTCATTGTACCAAAAATTACGTTTTTAATAACAAAAAGTGTACTAGAAAACTAAAAGTACTTGTACTTTTATTGTACTCAAAAAGTAGTTTAATTGTACAAAAAGTACTTTCATTGTACCAAATAATACATTTATTGTACCAAGAAGTATTTTTATATTGCCAAAAAGTACATTTATTGTACCAAAGAGTACATTTATTGTACCACAAACATACTTTTATTGTCCCAAAAAGTAAATTTACTGTACCAGAAAATACATTTCATATGTATATGCACAATCTACTTTTATTGTTCTATAAAGTACTTTTATTGCATCAAATATTTCATTTATTGTACCAAAAAGTACTTTTATAGTACCACAAAGTACTTCAATTGTGCCTAAATGTACTTTTATTGTACCGACAATAACTATTGCACCAAAAAGTAAATTTATCGTATCAAAAAGTACTATTTTTGTACAAAAAAATAGTTATATTGCGCCCAAAAGTACTTTTATTGTACTAAAAACTACATTCATTGTAACAAAAAGTACATTTATAGTAACAAAAAGTATTTTTATTGTACCAAAAAATACTTTCATTGTACTAAAAAGTACATTTATAATAACAAAGTATTTTTATCGTACCCAAAAAGTACTTACATTGTACCAAAACGTACATTTATAATACTAAAAAGTAATTTTATTATGCCAATAAGTACACTTTTGTACCATAATGTACTATTATTAAGCCAAAAAGTAATTTTATTGTATCAGAAAGTAGTTATATTGCGGCCAAAAGTACTTTTATTGTACTAAAAACTACTTTCATTGCACCAAAAAGTACATTTATAGTAACAAAAAGTATTTTTTCCCCAAAAAGTACTTTTACTATACCTGAAAGTACACTTATTATACCAGAAAGTACTATTATTAAGCCAAAAATACTATAATTGTACCAAAAAGTAATTTTATTGTACCAGATCCGGACCGGATCCGATCCGGAATCCAAATTCGGATAAAATGTCCGTAGAATCGGATCCGATACTGATCCGCATGGCGCACAAAAACGGAAATCATGTAATGAAAAAGTGTTCAAAATTGACACAATTAAAAAAATTTCAGGAAAACATGTGGTTTTTGGTTACCCAATAGATGCACGTATGTTGTTTACTAATGACAGTAACATTAATATTATGACAAATAGTTCTATGCGAATTGAAGGCGAGCTGCAGCAGAATGTGCTTTAACATAACCAAGATTTTTAAAATTAAAATAGGAAAACACTGTATATTTTGCCCCTAATTCAATAAACTAAACAAATATTTTGTATGTTTATATTATACAATTCAATTACAATTATATAATACTTCCTACAATAAAAAAAAAATAATATGAATGCATTTTCAACCAAGTTTGAGAATTTTTACTATAATTATGATTTCACGGATTCCGTTTTGTCGGATCCGGATCTGATCAGTTTCGGATCCGACTGCGCGGATTCCGTTTTGTCGGATCCGTATCTGATCAGTTTCGGATCCGACTGCGCGGATTCCGCCGGATCCGAAACTGATCAGTATCGGATCCGCGTCCGCATTTGTGCACATTGGGGAAAAAATACTTTTTGATTTCGATTACTTACGATTTGGCATCACTGTGCAACATAATAAAACCACTGCAATGTTACCAGTCCTCGTAATTTCTTATTAAACAAATACACTCTATTCAATACAAACCACAAACACCACATTGGGCATTTCTTTCATTCTTTTTTTTTTTTTGTAATAATTTTTAAATGATTTTTATTAAAGACTTTTTCATTTAAATTTTTAGTTTTACACATTTATAATTTTTATGCATACATACACATTAAGGATATAATATAATATAGCTATATTTTGTTGGTTGTTCTTCATCTTGTTGTTGATGTTGTTGTTGTTGTTGTAAACTTATGGGCTAAAAACAGACATTTATAAGTTTTTTGTGTAATTTTTTTTCTGGTAATTTTTATAGATTTTTTTGTTTGCTCTTTTTTAAGATTTTGTTTTTTTTGCGATTTTTTCTCTTTTTGTAAACACTTATGAAAAACAAAAACCTTTTTGTTTTTAAGTTTTATTTTTCTTTGTTGTTTAGTTAAAAAATGTTTCTAAAAATTTGGGTTTGTTTGGGGGATATTATTGTTTGCCTTTTATTTTATATGTTGTTTTATTTGTTTATTTTTACGTTAATTATTGATTTATACAGTTTTAAAGGAGACTGCATATCATCATTGAGTAGTTGTGTGTTTTCATCTGATTTGTTTTTGTATATAATTTTTTTGAATTTTATTTATTTTTATTTTAGGTTTTTGTTTGTTGTTATTATTTAATAATACTGAAAATACGACTAGACATTCATATAAATATATAAGATTTTTTGTTGTTGTTGTTTATTATGTTATATTCTGTTAATTAATTTATTTATTTTTTAAGATTTTTCTGTTACTTGTCGCTATATAATTCTTTAAATTTACCGTTGGGGTTAAATTTCACGTTATTTTTATGATTTCTTTATGTTTCCTTGTTTGTTTTGAACAAAATTATTGCAATTGAGGTTTAAAGAGAGGGGAAAAAAGTGTAAATAAAGGGGAACTATGTATTTAAATTTGGTTGGAAATAATTTATAAAGAAATAATAACAAATTAGACGCCAAACCACTTATTATTGTTTACAATCACTAATTGGGTGGGAGAGTAGGTGGAGAAAAAAAATATTGTTTAAATATTGATTTTGTGCCTAAAATGTGGAGAAAACGTTTCTAGTGGTAATACAAAATTTATCAACAATTTGTGAGGCATTTTGAATATGGTGTAGATTATGTATTTCAGTCTCTCAAACGACATTTGCGAAGAAATAGTTGAGAAACGACAAAGATTCGACGGGACTACGAAATACATAATAAGGGGGATTTTCAAAAATATTGCAAAAAAAAACTATCGAATTATGAATTTTGTCGCAATCAAAAATTGATGATGTTTAAGTTATATCAACCTTTAAACTTGAATTTTTTTTAAAAGAATGTTCTGAATTTTGCTTTCGTATATTAACACAGATCAAAGCATGTCAAAGTAAAATTTCATCAAAATTATTCACATATTTCAATATTTCTATTCTATATTCCCCTTTTGTTAATAAAATCTTCCCTGCATATTATTCTTCTTTAACTTTTTCCTTATTCTTACAAAGGACCAGAACCTGTTTTCGATCCGTGTTTTATGAGAAATATTCCAGACAGAACCTTCTACCTCCGCTTTGTGACGGATCACAATTACGAGAACGAGCGGAGGAATTGTATTTGATAGGCTACCGAATCTTAAACTTAACTTAATTTCCCTTTGCACCCCATGAATGAGGTATGGGAGCTTCTCGCGTTGTTGTGAATTAACACGCTTTCTATTTTTAGATTCACAACTAACGGCACCTACTTGTTTATCGACGAATGCGATCGTCACTGTTTGAGAAGCTCTTACTAGACACGACGATTGAATCGACACATACTGCGAAGTTGCTGTCAACAACATTCGAGGGGAGCCGACAATGAAAGAAAATTTTCTTTTTCTTTTTTTTTTCTTTTTTAAGATGACTGGAGCCAGGTTTGAACCTGCGATCTTCCGCATGGTAGTCGCGTGTTCTAACCACTATGCCACGGCCGGTCCCGGCTACCGAATCACTGTTGCAAAATTCAGGCAAAAATAACGGCCATTAGAATAGACGCGGTGAAAATTCAGTATCATAGGATATTGGACGGCAATATTAATTTACTTACTGATAATAAAGTGGCCGTCAGATCCCTGGAAAACATGAACAATACTTCATCTCTAAAGAAAATGGCTAGACATTCGACGGTTACCCTCACATTGGTTCTATATATGGATTTTCGGTAATGTTCGACCGGAATATTGTTATAAAATAGCTATGGTCAAAATTTGAGCAATATCGGACAACTTTAAGCCGTGCCCCAAAAGAGGTCAAAGGTCAAATCTATTGCAATTGAATTTTTTAGTACCATACTTCAAACTTTATTTCCCTTTCACACCCCATGAATGAGGTATGGGATGCTTCTCGAGTTGTTGTTTTAATTACAAAATTAAAATTCACAACAAACGGCACCTACTTGTTTATCGACGAATGCTAACGGCGGTGTTTGAGAAGCTTTTACTTGACCGATTGACTCGACTTATATTGCGGAAATTGGTGTTGACAACATCGAGGGGGCGGCAATGAAAAAAAAATCGCCTTGAAAACGAAAAAATGGCTTGATCGAGGGGTATACAACTTGAAACTTTAAACGGCTGTATCTCATGAACAATAAGAGGTATAAAGATGATTTGGGGCACGGGCAATAGTTGTCCGATCTTACTTAAATTTTCTGTTATGTATTTTTTACATCAAGTGGCGCAATATTCTGGTCGAACATTTTTAAATTTCCGCAAAAAAAAATTTACCATTCATTTCGCTTCCACCATAATGGACAGAGGACACGATTTGCACTGAACCTGTCTGTCTTGATTCCAACTGAGAAACATCATAGCTGTAAAAACCGTTCACTGACCGGTTGACCAACAAGATAACAGGTTGCAACTTTTCTACAACGAATTTTGTAGAAGCTGCAACGATGGAGAAGTAGAGGAGACCACAGAGCTTCTTCTATGAGATATGAGATAACACTTATAGATCAGTCATCTGCCCATCAGAAGGTGATCCAGTAGGTGAACATCCAGGTCTTTATCTGAGTAACAAAATGGCTTGAGAGCGACGTTGATCAAATAGTGTAGGAATAATTGGTGCGAGAATGTTTATGGTCTCACAACGGAACGTATATAAGAACGCTTTGCTTCTTTGCTTCTCGAGTTGTTGTGAACTAACACGCTTTTATATTTAGATTCACAACTAACGGCACCTCTACTTGTTTATCGACGAATGAGTACGTCACTATTTGAAAAGCTTTTTTACTTGACATGCCGATTGACTCGACCCTATACCGCGAAGTCGCTGTCGACAACATTGAGGGGGCCGGCAATGAAAGAAAAATGTAGATGACTGGATGCGTAGATTAAAATAGGAGGATTTTATTTCTGGGAAAAATTGGACCCCAGGAAACTCATTTTCCTGGGAATATTTGGAATAGGGCTGATAGTGATACTCCTGGTCCAATAGAAGTAAAAGTACTATTTGGTACAACAAATGGTCCTTTTTGGCACAATAAAAGTATCGTTTGGTTCAATAAATTTTACTTTTTCGTCAAATAATTTGTACTTTCTGGTACAATAAATTGCACTTTCTGACATGATAAAAGTACTTTTTGCAACAATAAAATTACTTTGTGGTATATTCAAAGTACTTTTTAGTACAATTAAATTCTATTTGGTACATCAAAAGTACCTTTTTTTGGTACATAAAATATACTTTTTGGCGAGTAAAAGTACAACAATAACAAGATCCGATAGTGAAACACTCCGCAGTTTTTTCTTTGGGGTAATTGCCTTTTTTGGCGGTCGCAAGCTCAACGGTGACAAGAACAGTGTCTTGAGAGTACCTCTATGTGCACGAACTATCCCACAAAACTCGAGTGCCAATGAGGGCTTGTTATGTCAATATGACGATTGCTGGCACCACTAAATAAATAGTACACACGTTATCGTCTAGTTTAACTTAGTTGGTGTAGAACATTTAGCAAAACCCCAGAAATAACTTAGACGCATAGAAAACATCCTCTGTCCAATCCTTCGGGTGAGGACCGCAAAACTCCCGGGCTAGCCGGGTGCCTAACAACACTACCTTCTCCTGGCGATAGTAGGATGACCAATAATCCCTTTTACCTAGGGCTACTTGTATTAGTTATAAGTTATAACTTATAACGTAGATAAACTCAGTGTAATCATTGGAACGTAAAAAGCGAGTGGTGGCACATACCCAAGCGTCGGTGGAGGCAACTACCGGCGAGGAGACCAGCTTCTCTCTATATGTCACCAGCAGCCACCAGCGAACGGATGTAAATGTTGACAAACAATACAAGGAATTGGGCAATGAAAATGGTTTAAATTTTAGATAGCATCTTAAAGCAAAAGCAAGATGAGGGTGGAGGACAAAGGGAGAAGTCAACCATTCCATCTAAAACCCAGAGGTTTCCACAAACAAGGCCAAATTATCTACAGGTACTAATGAATCTACTGTTGAATCTCTCTCTCTGTGATGAGTAAGTTTTCATTCTTTAGTAATTCATGGGGAAGAGATTTGGTAAGAATCCGAACCTGATACCTCTTTCTACCTCGTTGGTATCCAACGAAAATACGAACAAAGAATTTGCCAAAACCAATTAGAGTATCCCCATAGACAGGATACTGTGTAATCTCTGACAATGGAAGAGCGAAATCGGTCCTCTCCTACTTTATCTTCATACTTAGCTGGAAAAATATCTCGGGTGATATTTACTTATAGAATAGGGGGACATGAAATAGGGAACAATTTACCTGGGAGTTGTTATTCAGTATCGCAATGTATTTCTATGATATTAGACAGTCGCAGTAAAAAAATAAGTAAATGTGCTATAATCCTTCATCCTTATCTTTTGTGTTCTCTGTATTAAACAAATTGATATGATATTAGAAATTGTTCGAAACGACATTGAAACTTGAAATTACTAAAAATGCTTTAAAGCACCTAAAGAATTTTTGAATACCTCCAGTACGGTGATTAGGGTGGTCGCAAGTTATATGGATAAAAAAATTGCCGAATTTTGTTGGTCTGACCATCCAAAAATTATAAATCCTTGCAGATTTTGGGATGGCCGAAATTTGAGCACGATTGGACGATTAGAAAAAAATAAAAAAAAATTGCCTAAAACAATTCAAATTAAATTTTTTAAATTTAAAACTTTTTGGCAAATTTTCATTTTACTTTTCATAAATTTGTTTATAACTGCGAAACTGTTGATTATGCAGAGAAATTATATATGAACAGATTAAAGGAATTTTAATTTTAAAATTTTGAATTTTTATTTCAGCAATAATGGACCATTCGTTCTTGAGTTATACCTCCCAAACGTGGCTTTAAGAGCTTAAAAACTTTAAGCCCATACTTTAGCTTTCCTAAAATCTGCAAAGACTTACGGCCTTATTCATAAAAAATTTCTAAAGTAGGTATGAAGCGTTCTCTAGTTAAAGTATTCTTTAGCTCTAAAAAACCCTTTAATAAGAAATTGTATTCATAAACGTTTTTTATCAGTACTTTAGCTTTATGTGTTCCGGTGGCAACGCCGACTGTTATTGGTCGTTAATGATGTTTAAAAAAAGCTTTATAATCGCATACAAAAGCTTTATAATCGGATACCAAACATGTATTTGCACTTGTAATAACTATAGACATTATTGTAGCACAATTTTTCATTGACTACGATTCTCATGATGATTAAAAAGACGTTAAAGTAAAAATTATATAAGGTTGTCAAAAAAGTCTTGCGGTATTTCCTCAAGCTTGTCTTTGCAAGCTCTTTTCACGCGCTAACACGTGTTTGATTTATTGTTGTTTGTTTTAATTTGTTCGTGAGTTATAGCGTCGCAAACATGGATCAAAATAAAGAGAAAATACGGCATATTTTACAGTACTACTACGATAAAGGCAAAAATGCATCTCATGCTGCCAATAAAATTTGTGCAGTTTATGGACCCGATACAGTTTCCATTTCCACCGCACAACGATGGTTTCAACGTTTTCGTTCTGGTGCAGAGGTGATCGAAGATGCGCCACGGTCCGGAAGGCCTGTCGTCGAAAATTGCGATGAAATCGCTGAATTGATCGAAAGAGACCGGCATAGTAGCAGCCGTAGCATCGGCCAAGAGCTGGGCATGAGTCATCAAACCGTTATAAACCGTTTGAAGAAGCTTGGATTCAAAAAGAAGCTCGATGTATGGGTGCCACACGAAAAAACATTTTTGCCCGTATGGATGCATGCGAATCGCTTCTGAATCGCAACAAAATCGACCCGTTTTTGAAGCGGATGGTGACTGGCGATGAAAAGTGGGTCACTTACGACAACGTGAAGCGCAAACGGTCGTGGTCGAAAAGCGGTGAAGCTGCCCAGACGGTGGCCAAGCCTGGATTGACGGCCAGGAAGGTTCTTCTGTGTGTTTGGTGGGATTGGCAGGGAATCATCCACTATGAGCTGCTCCCCTATGGCCAAACGCTCAATTCGGACCTGTACTGCCAACAACTGGACCGCTTGAATGCAGCACTCATGCAGAAGAGGCCATCTTTGATCAACAGAGGCCGAATTGTCTTCCATCAGGACAACGCCAGGCCACACACATCTTTGGTGACGCGCCAGAAGCTCCGGGAGCTCGGTTGGGCGGTTCTTTTGCATCCACCGTATAGTCCGGATCTCGCACCAAGTGATTACCACCTATTTCTGTCCATGGCGAACGAGCTTGGTAGTCGGCAGTTGGCCACAAGAGAGTCCTGTGAAAATTGGCTATCCGAGTTTTTTGACAATAGGGAAGCGAGCTTCTATAAGAGGGGCATTATGAAGTTGGCATCTCGTTGGGAACTCGTCATTGAACAAAACGGCGCATATTTGACTTAAATCGCATTATTATAACCAATTTTATGAACAATTGAAAATTCAATAAAAATACCGCAAGACTTTTTTGACAACCTATTATTAAAAAAAAATTATTTTCTTTTCCTCATGTTGAAATTATAATCGGATACCGATTACATTGTTTCCTTGTTTTGATTGTTTATACATCACAAATATTATTTCATAATTTACAAATTATTTTTGAAGAATTTTGGAGAAATATTTTTCAAAACGGATTCATGAATGAAAAGTGTCTATTTAGATACTTTTCTATGTGCGCAATGATTAGAAAGAAAATTTCCTACACAATGAATACATGCAACAACTCATTCCAGTAGAAAAAATGCCTAAAAACTCAAAATAAAGATCTCAAATTCAAAAATTTGCAATAAATTGTACAAACGTCAAGTTATTGCATGCTTAAAGTAGAGACAACCCTACTTTAACTTTTTGAAGATATGAATCGTTTATGATTATTGTTTTCTCGAAAATTGCTTACAAATGGTTTATAAACCTCTTATAAGTTTTTATGAATAAGGCCGTTATAATTTTTGGGGGGTCAGACAGAAAATCCAACATCGATGTTTGCGGTCACACTAATGGCGGTGGTTGCGCCCCCAGACATTTAATTATTTTACCTTTATTCTACAGATTTGTGTCCCTCTATCTGATACCCTTGTTGAAGGTCCTCATGAAAACCAAGAAATAAAATAAAAAAAAAAAGTTTAAAACAATCCCTAGCTCTTTAAGACGGGTCCCTTCTGGAAGGTTCAAATGTAAGAACAGGTCCTACTAGTTTTGCAACCCTAACATGAACTTGTGGACATGTTAACACACAATTATCAATAAGCGGCGAAATCTCTAAAAAATATGTGTCCTATTGTTCTCTGCTATTGTTTTTTGAGAAATAGTTTCAAAAACCTTGACAACACTTAAGTCACCACATTTCAAAATGCCTCCGAATATTTCAATAAAATTAAATATTACCGGTTTATTTTTAATCATTTACAAAAAAACAGCTAATTTCCTGTAAAAAAAACGTCCCTTATTAAAAATAAAAAAAACCTAATTTAAAGTGTTAAATTTAAACAATACAACTATAAAAGCTTAAATAATATATACATAACTAAAAGCTAAGAGTAACAATAAAAATTATATATATATATGTATATATGTAAAATGCAATTGGATATGGTAAAAACTTAATGTAGTCTTAATTGTAGTAAAGTTAAATAATAATATGAAAAATTTTACATTTTATACATTTACAGAGTGGAGGGGGGAGAAGGGTGGATGGAAAAATTGAGAAAAGTATTCGTGTAAAAATGAGGCGGTTTTAACAATCCTTCACAAATCAATTTTTATGTGTATATATAAATATTTATCGTCATGACAAATGTTGTAGCTGCATACAGAATTAACTCCAAAGAAGAATCTAAGGGTTTTTGAGTTTTGTTGTGTGTGTTTGTTATACGTTGGATATTTTCGGTTTCTGGTGTACTTTATCAAAACTATTACACATCGTTTGTTCAGACATCTGATTAATTTAGGGTTATGTTAAAAAAAAAATGTTTTCTTTTGAAAGTTTGAAACATTTTGAGTTTTGTTTGTTGTTGTTGAAGTTATTGTTATCGTATCGTTATATAAACATAAAAATTAAGCTAAATTCTTCATGATTTAAATTTTTAATGATTTTCTTTTTCTCTTTTTGTTCTTTATATATGTAGAGTTTGTTTTTAAGGTACATTTTAAATAAGATATTAATTATTATTAATTTGTTTTATAAATAAAAACGATAATGATTAATTCAATTTGCTTGCGGTTGTTTCTTTGAAAACTAAAAAGTTAAAAGAAGAAATTTCTCGTTTCTTTGTTTTGTAGTAATATATAATTTTATTGTGTTTTTTGTTGTTGTTGTTTTTAAATAATTACACGTACATTTATAGAAATATATTTTTTTGTTTGTTGGTTTTTTTTTGTTTATTTTTAAATACAATATGTTTTTGTTGTTGTTTATAATTAAAACTATGTTGTTGTTTTTGTTGTTTTGTATAGATGTATCATTGATATATATTTTTTTTTTGTCGAATTTTTTGTTTTATTTTCTTGTTCTTCTTTTGTTTTCAATTTTATATAATGTATTAAAAGTTTAGTATAAAATAAATAAAAAAAAAGATTGTTTTATTCCATATAAAGAGTAAAAAAAAATATAAAAAAATAAAGACAAATTATTAACAGTAGAGCTTAGAATGTAAAAAATATATAGTACATATATAGTGTAGTATTAATAATGTATAGAAAATGAAAATGTTTAATTTGTGTTTTTTTTATACAGGAGCAGAAAGAAAATGATGATTTTGAACTTGTTTATGATTTTCTCTCAATTTAAGATAAATGTTATTGTGCAATTCGAGATGATAGTTAAATATAAAATAAAAAATATAGTAAAATTTATAATTAATTGGTTCTTCTTAAATTTGTTCATATAGTATGTGCGCAGTCGTCTCATATATCTTTTTTCTTTAATATATTTTCTTTAATGGAGTTTTTCTGTTTTTGAGTTTTTTTCAATTTTTTTTTTGTATAAGAAATATTAAAGAATCACAATTGTTTTACAGATGTAATACACAAAACTAAAATAAACACTAAATTATAAGCCGAAAATAAAGGAGATTTAAAAGCGTAAATTATATTAAAATAAAATGTACAATATAATTGATCTCTTACAATAGATACATAGATAGCTGTTATTTGATTTGTTTTTGAATATGTGTAAAATTAAAAAAAAAATAAAATTATTACAAATGTTTTCTATATATATTTGAAAAAATAAAAATAAAATCTTATATATTTTATAAATTATAAATAAAACAGTTCTTTTTGTTAGGTTATTAGTATTGTTGTTTTTTTTTGTTTCTTATATAAAATAATTATATTTTTTTTACTACGAATATAATTCGTATCTTTGGTATAAAAAAGAAGAGTAATTTGTAGAGCGAAAAATAAAAATAAATTTGTATAAATACGTAGTTGAAATAAAGAGAAAAAAATTCACAGTTATTTTGTTTCGTTTTTAATATAAAAAAAAATGTAAATACAAGATATTTGATTCAAGAGATTTTTCGATTTTGGTTTTTAACTTAAATATTAATAAGGTAGATTTTTAAAAAATATTTATATTGTTATTTTTTAATAAAAAAAAAAATTAAAAAAATTATTAAACAAATATGCAAAGAAAAATTTTAATTGAAGCAGCCTGTTTTGTTGTAGTAAATTTTGTAGTTGATTTTTTTGTTTGGTCATTTAATTCCTTTAGCTGTGCGTATATTTTCTTATTTTTGATTTTCATGTATTCACTCTCACTTTATATGCTTATATTTGTTAAGGAATTCATATATATCTGTTGGTTCAAGAAAAAAAAAAACAATATTTTGTTGCCAGATGAATGATGGTAGATAGTGGACTGAACGAGCTTCCCGCCGGTGTTGTTACAGTCTTGAAAATATTTGAATTTTATGAGATCGTAACAAGTTTACTTAGAGTACGAACCCTATGAAGGAACATTATGTTTCTTAAAGGCCACAAAAAACTTTGGAGGGTAATGAGGGGGAAATGCAGAGGACGCAGGAGCGCTCAAATTTTAGGCTAGAAATATTTAAAAAATTTTAATTACGACCTACTAGCACCAAATTTGATTTGAAATTTAGAAATTTTAATATGAAATTTCGTAGTTCAATTAAAAACCTCGGTTCAACACCCGAGCAACTCCATTATATATCGACATCAAGTTCTTGTATTTAACATATAGAATTTGATATTGCGAATGTAATGGTACAAGAATTAATTTTCTATTGGGTCAGCATATCCTTCAAATATAAACTCTAAAAGAAACATGACTTTTAATGAATTTTGGCGATGTTAACCAAGATCAAGACATGTTTACAATATTATCTGTTTATAATATTTTCAGTTACATACTTAATTTTCAATAAAAAGTAAGTTCAAAATCATTACACGTGTTTTGAAAGTATTTTCAAATTTGGTATTTTTGGGACCAGAAACCGGCAACTTCCAAACATCATTTCTTACAATTTTATGAATATGTTAATTTTGATTCCAACATTTGAAAAAAGTGGAGTTACCCGTTTCTTGTACCGAGCTCTTCAATTGATATTGTAATTTTTTGTTACGGAAAAGGATATTTGTGCATTTGATATTTTCGACAAATTGATCAAAATGTAAAATTTGGAAAAATTAATCATTTGATAAAAGGAATTTCCATATAAAATCGAAAAAAATTTATATTACTTTGATCATGACCACCATAATTCCTTCCCAACGATTCGGTTTTTTAAAGGTTATGTCATAAAAACTAATGGAATGTACCCAGTAGGAAGTTCCGTCATACACGACTTTGTCGTCAACGCTGTCCTCAAGACAAAATTTGAAAAATGTATGTACTTTTCGTCAAAACACTCGGCTGACGACAAGCTGACCGACAAAATACTAATGTTGTCGTGCATTAAACACAATCAAAGGAAATATAAATGGAATCTGACGTAACAACTTTTCAGTTTATTAAACGGTCGAGTAAACATCAGCAATTTTATTGTTTGAAATCTCGAATGAAGATGAATGCCGTATAAATGTTTATATCCTCCACTTCTCTCTTGGTCAGTAGTTTCCTAAAAGTATTAACAATTTGTCATACTAATAAAAAGCTAAAAAATACAGCTAAAAATCCATCTTTTACAAATATGGCTTGAATGACAATTCAAGACATACATAGGAATCAATGACTATTTGACCGACTTCTTCACCCATCAGGTCGTACATGATTGTTTAGGCGACGTGTCGCTTATAAAGTCATCAACGACAATTCAACCGACATTGTCACCCATCAGGTCGTGCATGATTGTGTGGGTGACAGGTATTTTGTATAGGCGTCAAAGAAAATTGTACCGCTCATCAGGTCGTGCATGACAAAGCGGACACTTGGACGGTCCCCCTAAGTGTCATCAACGATTTACTAATGTCATGCACCTATCCTTGAGGATGTCTTGCAGACACTTCCTACTGGGCAATGAAATAGACTACAGAATCGGTTTCAGCGAATCTGTAGTCTTTTTCATCACATCCCGTTAGTTTTTTTTGACATAACCTCAAAAAATCGAAACTTTGGGGTCGAATTATGGTGGTCAGGATCAATGTCATGACCACCATGATTATAAATTATTTGGTACATATTTACTTTGTTGTACCAAAGGTACAATTAATTGCACCAATTAGTACAATTTATTGTAGCCAAAAGTACCGAATATTAAAATTTTTTGTACAAGGTACAATTTAGTGTACAAGAAAGTACAATTTATGGTACCAATAAGTACAATTTATTGTACCAATTAGTACAATTTATTGTACCATTAAGTACAATTTATTGTAGCATTAACTACAATTTATTGTAGCATTAAGTACAATTTATTGTACCAAAAAGTACTATTTATTGCACCATAAAGTAAAATATATGGTACACATAAAATTTTATTGTAGCAAAAAGAAGTTTCAATGTACAAAATAGTACAATTTATTGTACAAAAAGTACAATTTGTTGTACCATAAATTACAAATTACAATTTATGGTATCAAAGAGTACAATTTGTGGCAACGAAAAGTACAACTGCTTGTACAAAATAGTAACATTTATTGCACCAAAAAGTACAATTTATTGTACCAGATGCCATTTTATTGTACCAAACTACAATTGTACCAACTACTTTTAATGTACCAAATAGTGCAATTTATTGTACGAAAAAGTAAAAATTATTGTATTGTTGTAAATTTATTGTACAAAAAGTAAAATTTTATGCAAGTTCCATAAAAAAATGTGTTGTATCAAAAGAGTAAAATTTACTGAGCAAATAGTATAATTGAGTGTACCAAAAAGTACTATTTATTGCACACAAAATGTAAATTTTATTGTACAAAAAAGTACTTTCAATGTACCAAATAGTACAATTTATTGTACAAATAGTACAATTTATTGTGCCATAAAGTACAATTTATTGTACCATAAAGTACAATTTACAATTTATGGTACCAAAGAGTATAATTAGTGGCAATGAAAAGTACAACTGCTTGTACCTAAAAGTACTATTTATTGCAAAGTACAATATATTTTACCAAAAAGTACAATTTGGTACAATATCAGGACTTTTTTGATACAGTAAAAGTACTTTTAGATGCGATAAAAAGAATTTTTGGCACAAGTACGTTTTGGTACAAAAACTTACTTTTTGGTACCATAAATTGTACCAACAAGTACTATTTTGTTTTACAAAAAACTACTTTAATTGTACGAACAAGTTCTTTACTTGCGCCAAAAATTGTTTTTATCGCATCTAAAAATACTTTTTTTTATATCAAAAACTTTTTATCAAAATTTCATAAAACTGTTGCACTGTCATGTTCATTGCAGTTATGATCTGAACATTTACATTAGACTTCAACAAATGTAACTTTCGAGTAGGGGCTCTTGAAATTAGTAAACACAAAAATTACTACAACATTTCCAAATGAAATTCAAAAATGTTATTTCATTTTCGAACATTCCATATTCAAAAATCATCAATTAAATTTAAAAATTCCATTTGAAATCTAAAAAATATCAATTCAAATTCAAATTTTCCATTTGAAATTAAAAAAAAAATATAATTCAAATTCAAAACTCGTCAGCTGAAATTCAAAACACATCAATTGATATTCTAAAATTATCAATTGAAATTCAAAACTCGTCACTTGAAATTTATAACTCGTCGAATGAAATTCAAAAATCTTTCAACTGATGAGTTTTGAATTTCAATTGACGAGTTTTGAATTTCAATTGACAAATTTTAAATTTCAATTGACGAGTTTTAAATTTCAATTGATGAATTATTGAATATCAATTGATGTGTTTTGAATTTCAGCTGACGAGTTTTGAATTTGCATTGATATTTTTCAAATTTTAAATGGAAAATTTGAATTGATAATTTTTGAATTTCAAATGGATTTTTTTTTTAAAATCAATTGATAAGGTTTGAATTTCAAATGGAATATTTGAATTTCAATTGATCTTCTTTGAATTTCAATTAGAAATGGTGTAGTTCGAAATTATAAAATTTTGAAATTATAAAATTTGTAGTTCAAAATTATAAAATTTTGAAATTATAAAATTCTGAACTGCTTCCAAACTATCGAAGTTTGAACCTGTTGAAAGTTATTAGATGATAAGAAAAAGAGAATTTTAAAATAATTTCAGAAGTTATATTATAAAATTTCGCCAAAGGCAACTTCTATACTATACTACTATCCCATATTTTCTAGAGAGCTAGAGCTAGTTATAATGCGTACATTTTGTACTAGTTTTTATCAACTTCAAATAAGGTGATTTTCCACCTAGTTCAAAGGAGACAATCAACTTTCGCCCGGCTAGAATTTCTAAACTGGTTCTACACTAGTACAAAAGGGACAATTTTCCCCAGCCCAGGACATCTCCGTGTTAAATGAAACAGCTATTTGTACGGAAGATGAACTAGTTCACTATCCTATGGAGAATAAGAGATTAACTAGTTCTAAGCTATTACTTTACCGTAATGAAATGTTAGGAGATGTAAGAGATTTTTTTTTTAAGAAATACAATCGATGCAATTTCCAAAAGAAAAATATCTATTAAAAGATAATAAATATTGAAAAAGAACTGATTAAAACGTAATTAAATTAAGCCTTCAAATTTCATAATATCCTGTATTTTAATACAGACCTTTGAATCAAGTCTAAATTGCTATTCATAGATCGCAGTTTTTGGTGGCTTTTAAAAAACATAAATTCGCATTTAAATATCTTCGAATAAGACAAGAACTTTTTAAAACTTACACTTGTGCGCATTTTATAATTCCAGACAAAAAAAACATACTTAATTTATAACGGGGTAATCATAAAAATTGTAAAATCAAATATGAAACATCATTGCACATAACGTCTGTTGTAGCCACTAAAATTTGTAATTGTACAAAATTGAAGACAAACAAAAAATCAGAATACTTAAAAATTTATGGAATTTGTTTATGGTTGAGGGGAAGAAGTAATAGTAGGAGCAGAAGGAGAACGCAATAATTTTTTTGTTTTTTTTTTTTTTTCGTAAATCCAAACGACAAAATAATATAAGATTGATTACTAATAACTCCACTAAAAGTTGTAAACATTTTAAATCTTAAAATCTATATTTGACTACTAATCTTCATGATGGGGGGAGAGGGGGACTTTTGTGTTGTGGTTAATAGTATATAAATATATATTAATATATATTTTTTTGCTAAATATTCAATTTATTTATTGATTATTTATTTAATACTCAATAATATGTGGTTGTTGTTTTTTCTTTTTGACAAATGTTTAAATTTCACTAAGTTCTTTTTGTTAATATTTGTGGTAATAATGTTTGTTTTGTTTTGTTATGTTTTATTTATTATTTTTTGTTTATATATGATTTAAAAACATTATTAATTTTTTTTTTCTCTTTAGAATACTCTATGCAAATTTTCTACTATTAAAATGAAAGGATGAAATTAAAAAAAAAGGTTTACGTGCTTAAACGTTGCTTTCTTTGTCTAACGAGCAATGTTATTATTCATTCATTCATACAATAATAATTATAGTAATAATAATGATTAAAATTATGTCTACCATGCTAAATATAAACACATTTAATTATAATTTTTTTTTTTAACACGAGATTTTCATTATTAAATGCAATGATTATTATTCGGGGGGTCGGGGGTTGTGCTAAAGGTTATTTGAAAGCTAAAACAACAGATGAATGGACTAAATGGTTGCAGCATACTCAATACAATGCTAGATTACTTAATTTTCATGGAATTTTAGTTTGTGTGTATTTAAGCAAGCTCAGGCGCTTATGAGAAATTCTCAAGTCTATGTGTACTTAAACAAAGTATTAAACACAAAAAATCGGTCTTAAACATTTTAAAACGGAAAGAAAACAAGAGTACTACACACTTGCTTAACACTTCAGCTCACCTTATGAAAGGAAATCTTTAGTTAAAATTAAAATCGTTGGGTTTTTGTACATCACACTTCACTTGGTTGATTGGGGGCATACTCGCGGTGAGTCCTCCACATCATCGAATGCAGAGGATCTCACCCTTTTAAGGAAATTTCTATGTTGAAAGAAAAAAGTATTTTTCTTGTCCATATTCTTAGCTGAAATATTATTGCACTGGGATTTTGATTGGACTTTGTTCTATACAATTTTTATGTTTACCATTAAAATATTTAAAAATTTCTCGTATCGTTTTTTCTACACTCATTTTGAAATTGTATGGTAACGACGTTCGTGGTTATCTTTTAAGAGTTAAAAGGTGTTTTTTTGTTTTAAAGAAAACTATGTTTCTTTGAATGTTGTCTAAATCATTAAAACCTATATAAGATATTATTTATATGTTATTCTTTATAAATATATATGTATATAAATATTTATATACAATAGTCTACTCTAACATATTATGTATTTTATATGTAATTATTGGATTTATATTATATATGTATATAGTAATTTATTCGAAAACATGCATTCATCGGGCAACAACATTATTGTTTGTATTTTTCTCTTGATTTTGTAATTTATTAAGGACACCCAAAAAAAAAACAAAGGATAACACTATGACATTTACATACGTACAAAGACACACATATTTGCGTATACATATACGTTAGATAGGTATATATGTAGGTATATACAACAACAAAAAATGACACACAATACAAAATATAGAAAAAAATTGAATAAAGGTCAAAGTAGATCATAAGCGATTAACTCTATTCACTGCAAGTTGGGGAGGTGCTTAAACTTTGCCGGGTGACTGCTGCCGTAATTGAGTAGTAGTACAGTACATATTGTACCAAAAAATGTTTTGGGGATAATTGTATAAAACAATAAAAATTGGCCTCAAATAGAGGGTCATCATCAGTCATGATCGCTTAGTTGAATGTCATGGCGCGGAGTAGGAAAGCCGAACGATACTAGATATATCTATGGTCACAGAACAGTCTACTCGAGATAGTACAAAATCGTGTTTGTATCAAATATCGTGTTCAAATACTATAAACAACTTTTTTTTTTGGTAAGAAGTAAGGAGAAGAATACGTTTCCCATGCAGTTCTTAAAGATGTTGAACCAAAAAAGACCCTGATTAAAACATGATTTTCTGTGGATTTTAAACTTTATACTGCTTTTCTGAAAAATTTGAAAACAAACTTTGGCTATTATGATTTGTGACCACTGATATATAGCCAAAAAGTTTACTGAGTTACGGCCTTTGTCTTAGCTGCGCATATCGGATTGTTAAGCCACCCCAGTAGGGACTCATCAAACTAGTTCAAAGTATAGAATTCTGAACTACATCCAAAATGAACTAGTTCCAAACTATCGAATTTTGAACCAGTTTACCGTTTACTAGTAGACGAATAAAAAAAGGAGATTCTTGAAATAAAATCAGAAGTAATATTTTGAAATTTCGCCAAAAGCAACTACTATACTGTACTGGTGGCCTTCGATAGCTCAGTGGAAGCGACGTAGACTAGCAATCCGAAGATGCCGGGTTCGATTCCCGGCCGGGGCACTGGCCAAAATCAACATCGATAAAAAAAAAAATACTTTTCAAATACTTTCGAGTTCTCCAGCCAACAAAAAGCTCATCCTAGATTCTTCCAGTACAAAAAATCCAGATTGCGCAAGGATCAAGGAAAAATGATTTATCAACATCTCATATAAAAATCAACTAGCCAGCTGGCGCCATCTTTGGTGGAATTTGGCGGTTAAAACTCACAACAACAACACCTAACAATCCTTGACACAAACCTTGTAATCTACAAAGGAACAAACAGAGTTGCCAACAATGATCGTATGATAATCGGATTATATGCCCGATCGAGTGCCGATAAACTGAAAATCGGTATAAAGAATTATCACCCCAGCTACCACCAGCTGTTACAACAACAACAACTATACTGTACTAACAACTATCCGTGACATAAATCTTGTATCTACAAAAACGAATAAAAAACCAGAGTTACCAAAAAATGATCGTATGATATTCGGATTAGATGCCCAATCGAGTGCCGACTAATTGGCATATCACCCAACAACTATACTGTACCACCACTGTTTACGCCAGAAGGTTGCTGCATTTATCTTATAATCTTCTCCGATTTTCCATCGGATGGTAACCCTATTTAAGGACTTTAACTTTGTTTAAATGATCCCTTTTTTGGTACTAAAGTACGTTGTTATGTCAAACTGATTGTAACGAGTAACTGATATTGCTGAATTAAGGCCGCCTTTCTCCATCTTTTCTTGGTATTTTATTATTCGTAATCCAGAGCTCTCCGGTAAAGGTAATATTCGCCTAATAAAGCCCTATGGCAATTTATTTTGAAAAAACCTTAATTCCTCCTGTGTTTTTATTTTTCTTTTATTGACCCTCCCAAACCTCTTTTGAAGTGGTTCAAAACTAGATCAAAGGAGACAGTCTACTTCAGCCCGACTAGAATTTCTGAACTTGTTAAGAAACTACACCATTTCCAATTGAAATTCAAAGAATATCACTTGAAATTCAAACAATCCATTTGAAATTTAAACATTCCATTTGAAATTCAAATATTCCATTTGTAATTCAAAACTCGTCAATTGCAATTCAAAAATTCTATTTGAAATTCAAAAAACATCAATTGAAATTCAAAACTCGTCAATTGAAATTGAAAATGACAGGGTTTGAATTTCAATTGAAATATTTGAATTTCAAATGGAATGTTTGAATTTCAATTGATTTTCTTTGAATTTTAATTGATTTTCTTTGAATTTCAATTGGAAATAGTGTAGTAGAAAAGGTAAAATTTTTCCCAAGTCTAGGAAGTCTACGTGTTAAATGAGACAGTTGTTTATATGGAAATTGAATTAGTTTATACAGTCCATGGAGAACTAGTAAGGAACTAGCTACGTACTACACCATTTCCAATTGAAATTCAAAGAAAATCAATTGAAATTCAAACATTCCATTTGAAATTCAAATATTCCATTTGAAATTCAAACCCCGTCATTTGAAATTCAAAAATTCCATTTGAAATTCAAAATTTCCATTTGAAATTAAAAAAATATCAATTGAAATTCAAAATTCGTCAATTGAAATTTAAAACACATCAATTGTAATTTAAAACTCATCAATTGAAATTCGAAAATCGTCAATTGAATTTCCAAATTCGTCAATTGAAATTCAAAACTTATCAATTGAAATTCAAAAGTCTTCAATTTAAATTCAAAACTGTCAATTGAAATTCAAATTTCGTCAATTGAAATTCAAAACTTATCAATTGAAAATCAAAAGTCGTCAATTAAAATTCAAAACTCGTCAATTGAAATTCAAAACTCATCAATTGAAATTCAAAACGTATCATTTTAAATTCAAAAGTATTGAATCATAAATAGTAGGTTCACTTCGACCGTAAAATATGCTACACCTTAATAGTTATATGGGCATAAGTCACTGATAAATATGGAAACAAATGCAAAATTTGCAATGGGTAGCGAATCGAAAAAATTTACTTGTACAAGAATATATCTTTGTTACATCTCATAATATTGTTTATCTGTAATTCATTAATTTTATTATTAATACAATTCTTCTTTTACAGTAAAATACACAACTTTGGTTTGTGCTTATATGACCTTAGAGAACATTATTTGCTTCATTTGCAGTTAAATTTGTAGCATTAAACTGTGAATTTAATACAAATACTAAAAACATTCATTCAAACATGTATTATGATTAAAACTACCAAACGAATATTCGAATTTAAATTGATAAGTTTTGAAATTAAATTGACAAATTTTGAATTTCATTTGATGAGTTTTGAATTTAAATTGACGAGTTTTGAATTTCAATTGATGAGTTTTGAATTTCAATTGACAAATTTTGAATTTCAATTGACGACTTTTAAATTTCAATTGACGAATTTTGAATTTCAATTGATAAGTTTTGAATTTCAATTGACGAATTTCGAATTTCATTTTTGATTTTTGAATTTCAATTGATGTGTTTTCAATTTGAATTGACGAGTTTTGAATTTCAATTGATGTTTTTTTGAATTTCAAATAGAATTTTTGAATTTCAAATGACGAGTTTTTAATTTTAAATGGAATATTTGAATTTCAAATAGGATGTTTAAATTTCAAATGGAATGTTTGAATTTCAATAGATATTCTTTGAATTTCAATTGATATTCTGTGAATTTCAATTGGAAATGGTGTAGTATTTTTTTCCTATTGGGACTATTGACTGAATTCTAGGTATCTATTAAAATCAACTAAATGCTCATATTTGTTGAGGTTTTCTGTTACTGCGGCTTCAATTTTTCTGAGGGGGGCCGTACAATCATACAATCACTGCAAGTGTATTATAATCGTTGAAAATTTGGTCAAATGTAATTTCCAATCCAGACCTCTGGCAAAGAACTGGCGAAACACCAATCCGCAACGAAATTACGAAGAGAATATGTAGCTGGATTGGCTGCATTGTTATGAGACGACCCCAGACCCATATTTTTAAAATGACAATCCCCCCAGTTTTGTAGTTTGTCTGAAGACAATTTGAGGACTTAATTTTTTTTCGGATCCGGCGCACCCTCCGACCCCCGATATAGTATTTATTATGCTGTATTGCTGTATTGAACTAAAATTCATGTCGAGGTCAAAAATTTGATGTCCTTAAATTGTCTTCGAACAAACTACAAAACTGGGGGAGAAAACATAATCTTTTTTTCGCCATATATAGCAACCCTATCTAGTGCATATCTTTACAATCAAAACTATTATCTTTGCCTTTTAAAAAAAAATAAATTCTAGGACACACATCTGTTAATTGAAGCACCAAACTTTGAACTAACTGCATGAGACAGACAATTGAAAAAGTAGGACTGAAACTATAAGTAATAAAAAAAACAAGACAAATTCTTTTGATCAGGTCTTTATTGCTTTACACTGGTTGAGTTTGAAAATAGTACAACTATACCTGAAATTATGATGCGGAGTCGCAAAAGATTTAAAATACCTCTACTATAAATTTCTCAAGCTTGACTGTTAACAATCTCATTATCACAATAGTTCCCAATTAATCTTACAGAAAAAAATCCAAGAAGAAAAATACTTTATTACGCACTTGATTACAATTTTTCAACAAATGAAATATTACACTTTAACGGTGCAACCTAAATATGATCCTATATCCGTTATGTAAAGTTTTGATTGTTTGAATTGCATGTTAAATTGCAAAAATATTGCGAACAAACGCAACGGAAGAAGTTTACATTTTCGCAACTGTCTAAGAGACGAGCATATTTTGATATATCTGCATTCAAATAGAAGCAGCTTTGCGAAATAACGCAAAAAGTCAAAATTTCATGATTTTATAGGAAGTCGATTCAATTTATTGAAGGTAGCCATTTATAAGATTTGCAGTTATCTCAGACATAACACTCTTTGACAATTTGTATTAAAAGTCATAAGACAAATCAACTTTTGCCAAAATAGCAGAAAATTAGTTTATCAAGTTCCTGTAATATTTACTTGATTTATGGCCTAGGTTAAGAAAACTAATGTACTCAACAAAAATGCTTGATTTCACATAGCCTAATTTATAGAAATTGCAAAAAATTATAGAAAAACAAAACAATTCCAAGCGATCAACTGCAAGAATTTCTGATATAGGTGTGAAAAAGACCAAAGACACTCCTCGCATTTATACAATTATGCTTCTAAACACTTATTTTCATATTATGCCACAACACCTTAGAAAACTTAAAAATCAACTCTTTCAACTGCCACCCTACTCATGCCACCCTAATCATTCCGGCTTTAAAAAGTCTACCCCAAAGAAAATAATAACTTACAAACCGGCAAGTTTTTATTATTGATTTGTGTGAACGTTAAAATTGTCTAGCTTTGAAAGCGGAGCAGAGCTTGAATTGGAAACAAACCAAAAATTACAAATGACATATCATCAAGTTCTTTTGTTATATTGCTTAGAGATATGGAGACAGAGAATAAAACAGGAAAAGTGGAGTTAGTGGAAAAAATAGCAGCAAAGAGATTTCAAATTACAATTTTACACATTTACGACGCTTACAAACTAAAACTCAAATAATAACACATCAAAAAACACAAATATATATAATATATATATAGAGTTATATAAATACACACATACAGACAGACAGAGACACACACATTTAATCGAGAAATTAAAATTTAATCAACTCGAAAAAAAAACTAAACCAACAAAAATCTTAATTGCTACCATTAAAAATCATAACTGACACAACTAATCCTTTATATTCATATAGTTTCAAAATAAAAAACTAACCATTTTCTCTTTTTATTTTAATAAGAAAGCCAAATGATTTGAACATTTTTAGTTCGGGCCATTCTTAACAGTTCTCAAGAGTCTCAAGGTTTCGTGTTTTAGTTTTATGCGAGGAGGAGTTGAAAGAAAATTACTTTTTGAGTCATCATACCAAAACAAAATCGTAATTCTGGCTTAGATGCTAAATAAACTTCCTATGCATTAACTTTTTGTTTTGTTTGCTTGTTTGTTTGTTTGTTTCTTTCATTTTGTTGTGTTTTACGTTTATGTTAATTTTTAAAATAATTAAATAATGTGCTTTTCTTGTTGTTTTGTTATCATCGTTAAAAGAATACTTAGTAAATTTGTTGGCAATTTGTTGGGTTTTTTTTACACAAGTCCTTAAGGGGGGTGTCTCCACTCGGGAAGCCCCCATTTGACATGTTTTTATGATTAATTTCCTTCGAAAGACCGAAATAACTTTCTTTTATTTCACACTACACTGACTGCTATTTACTCTGTCGATAATATCGTTATCGTTATCGATATCATCAATCCTCACCTATAAATACCGGTGAAGTTGTGGGGGTGGTGTCGGTGTTCTCGGTAGATCAGCGTCATCGTCTAATCAATTATAAATAAAGTTGGCAGCATCGCACAATGCATTGCTGTCATCATCAAATTTACCATTTATTGTATAATTTGAACTTGTGCCGTAACTCCATTCCTTCTTAATGTAATCGCCATCCGTGGTGGATGACGAGTTGTTGTGCAAAGCTCCCAGTGAATTGTGATCCAAACGGAAATCATCATCGTCCGCATACAGTTGGGCCGGTATTGTATCGGGTATTGAGTGTTGATCCAGCAAATACCCATAGGTGGGTAATGCATGTGACAAATCGACATGATGATCCAAATCATTGTCAAAATTGGACATACCAAATTTAGAGCCAGGCGGCGAGTGGGGCGAATGGTCCGAAGCATCATCGTGGAATACGACCTCCTCTTTGATAAGCATTTCATTTGAGTTATCACCGGAAACATAGAAATTCGGTTCAGTTTTAATGGCTGTCGTGGCCAGGGACGGGGAAGATTTCTCATCTAGCATAACATCATCGTCGTCATCAAAATGACGTCCATTTGTGGGATGATGTAAATTCGTGTCATCATCGTCATCATCCATATCGGCTAGATGACGACGCCGGTGGTGATTTCGGTGGTTATTACGTTGCTGTTGCTGCTGATGGTGATGATGATGATGATGGCCATTTAAGCTAGCATCATGATCACGTGTACTGCGTATTATCGAAGAGGAACCCAGGGCGGCCGAAGCCAATGATAAGGGCACACCTGGTTTTGAGACCACAACTGAAGAGGAACATGAAGTTGATGATGATGATGGCGAGGGTGACGGTGAAGTGCCTGCAAAAAATAAAGATATATACAAAATTAAAATAATAATTATAGTGTTTGAAAAAAAGGGTGGTAGCATATATTTATAGAATTTTAAGATCTGAATAAGATCTTTTAATGTATAGAATAATTATGAAATTGATTGACTTTTAATGCAGAGATTAGTTACTGTTAAAATGTAATAGCATAATACTATTATGAAACTCTTATGGTCTGTTCAAGTTTTGAATTTCAACTAAAGTTTTTTCGAATTTCAATAAACGTGTTGTAATTCACGAACATTCAGTTTCAATTGATGTTTTTGAATTTCAGGTGGAAACTTTGAATATAAGCAGATAATTTCTAAATCGAAAATTTGAAATGCAATTAATGTCTTTTGAATTTCAAATGTAATATTTGAATTTCAAATGATTTTCTTTGAAAATGACAATAGATTATACAAGGGATCAATAAATTATATGAACCCAATAATTGATTATTTCATTAGAATTTTTTGCAATCGATAGTAACGGAATTTCTTTTATTTTCATTACAGTATTTAGAGGAAGAAGGTTAATGGAATATAGGAAGAAATTGCAATATCTGAGGTATTTCCTTCGATAAATGATTCGATGATCGAATCACTAACGACTATTTCGTCCATTATGATATGTATTAATACGACGGATGTATAAAAATGAATTCAAACTTACCCCTTTGATGCACTGTACTAGCAAATACTGAACCCGATAAGGAAGTAACACCACCCGTTGAATGTATTATTGGCGTCTTTCGCATCAATTGCTGCTGCAATGCACTGCTACTGCTGCCACTGGCACTGGAAATTATGCCGCCGCTGCTACCACTACTATTCTGACGTATTACTTGAGCATGATGGTGTCGTTGTGGTTGCGAAGTTTGCGAGAGTAGGGTATCGACGCCCTTATCACTTTGCAAATAATTATTTATCACAATAGCTCGTGTGGGTGTGGCACCGTTCAATAGTATTTGTCGTGTCTGTCTCAATTGTTCTTGCGATGTGTTCGAAGACTCCGAGGACTCTTCACCGGTGGCTGTAATCATTGTATTATTCAAACTACTAGTGCTAACATACTGATGGCCGTTCAAACTATTGAGACCGTCACTCAGACCCGAATTGTCATCGAGATCATCGTGTATGGATGATTGGCTCAATAGTAGATTACTACTTGTGCTAGGATTCTCTATGGCTGATGAAGACGACGATTGTGGTTCCATTTTCACAATGGTCGATGTGGGGGAATTGTGTACACTGTCGGCACTACTGCTTGAACTTGTATTACCACTGGTTGTGGTACTGGTTGCCGTTGATTTAATGGTCGACGTGGCCTGTGACGTTTGAACACGTTGATGGACTTGCATATGGGTCTGAAGCGATGATTGAGTATGTAATTTCTTTTTACATATCTTACATTCGAATGGAAAATCTCCGGTATGTGTACGAGCATGTATTTTGAGATTGTAACGTTGACCGAAGCCTTTGCCGCAGACTTCGCATCTGAAAGTAAAAGAGGTGCAAAAAAAAAAACAAATATATGAAAAGTTATTTAACATTTACAATATATAAGTACATAGATGGGAAAACATCTTAGCTAAGACAATATTGCAGACAAATTGTGTAGCCAATGAGAAGCAAAAATTTAACGCAAAATATTACACGAAATTCAGAATTCTAGGATTATTTTTCTTTTGAAAATTATTTTAAATTTTTGAATTATTCCTGTTTCTGATTTCAATGAAACAATTAAAAAAATATTATTTGCGAATTTTATTTTAATGCTATTTATTCGCTTTTCGGAAGTAGATTTTCTTATTTTTGAGGAGTAAAATTTTCAGTTTTGTGTTGTTTGATGTGTTTTGAATTTCAATTGACGAGTTTTGATTTTCAATTGACGATTTTTTAATTCAAAATTCTGTTTTTTTTTAAAGCGGAAAATTTGAATATCAGCTAACGAGTTTTGAATTTTGAATGCTATGTTTTAATTCAATGTATTTTTAATTGATTGATGACTTTTAATTTGAAGTGCAATATTTGAATTTCAATTGATTTTCTTTGAATTTTAATTTGAAATGGTGTTGTGTGTCTTTAATACCGTGGAGTAGAGTATTTTGTACCGACTTTGAGTTTATCCAATAGTAATGTGATATTTTATTCGGTTCATATTTTCAAATTTATCATATTTTATGAAATTCTTTATTATCATGTAAAAATTACGGGTTAAGCTATTTCTGATGTATATTGTAATTATTTATTTAATTGGCCATCAGGCTTCTAATTACAACCGTAAATAAAATAATAATAATAATTCTGCATAGTGTTAAACTTATCAATCTCCGAACAATAAAGTACCTTGCGGGAAATGACCAAACCCTAATGAAACGTAAGATAGGAAAATAAAGGTTTTCATTTGCATAAGAATCTTAAAAACCACAAAAAGAAATTATTCAAAAATTTTGGTTTCATAAATTGTATGAGTTTCTTGATAGTATAAAATCGCAATATATTTGACATAATATATTTTTCTACTAATCCTTATAGAATTTGGACAAGGGTTTACAGAAATACATATTCTTTATGAACAAGTACAATATCCGACGGCGACTAATACAACAGCAACAATTGTTACCGCTAAAAGCAATAGGTTTATATTACATTATTTAACGTATTTCTCTGGTAGCATATTAGTTATGTTACATGTATTTTTGTCCAAAATCAAGTCAACGCTTAACCATGTTCGTCCTACCTTTGAATAGTATCAACAGTATAATGTTCAAGGAAGGAATAATTCAATATAATAGTAAATATCCGACCTAAATATAAACACTCTATCCTATGTCTATTGTTTACACTGAAATCCTATAGTTCAGTGTACCACATCTACCCTCGTCGTCAGCCCAAATTTGAGGAAAAGCTGTTTGTTTTGTTAGCTATCCTCTTGAGGATAGGCCAGGGTGGGGGAGGGGTAACAAATTTGATGTCATTGATTTAGAAAACTGGAAATTATCCAACAATTGGTGCCCTCAACAAAGCCAAAGTTTTATTCACACTCATTTGGAAATTTGTTTTTAATTGGAGCGTTGTCATTGTTCATTGAGGACGAAAATATCAACAAAGCGGTGAGGAATAATTTCATATCGATGGCAATGTCCTAATCAACCATACCGAAAACAACGAAATAAATGTAAAGCAAATATAAAACATTTTTCAAAATTATAATTTAAATTACATTTTTTAAGACCAAAAAAGGTGACAACATTTACAAAACTTTTCCGCCTTTGTTAAAATTGTATTTTTCATCAGCTTTAGCAACCCCATCAAAATTTAAAAAAAGTGTTCATGAAGGGGAAACTGGGACAGGGGTGGTGGCATTACTTCACTGTCAATCCTTAGGGATGAAGCCGTAAAAAGTAACAGAATTATCCGGCAATGCTTTTTGTGATGTTATCATGCGTGGCATCGTCATACATAAGATCTCTGGTGAAAATCTTGGATAGGCCATTTATTTAAAAGTTTTGTTTTTGGATGTAGAACATCAATTTTGTTAAATGCAGCACTTTGAAATAGTCAAAGAAAAATGAATTCTAAAATGTTCCGAAAGCAATCAAATTTTCCTATAAGGCCTGTAAAGCAGATTTAAAGAATCATTCGGGAAAGTATGATTTCTATTCGATTTATTTGTTCCATTACATTGTCAAAACTAAACAGTTCAAGATCTCTGTTAGATGTATTATCATCTTTTATGTGATCAACTTTGAAAATTGTTTAATATAGTGAGGTGAATTTACGAAATTTATTTTCTAACCGCACTTGGAGATGTTTTTTAATATCATATACAAAATTTGAAATTGGTGACATATAGTGATTTGCAATGTTTAGGATGTGCGCTCCCTGACAGTCCTTATTTAATAACGACCATGTAAGGAAGATGTCACGGTAACTAAATCATGCTGCGATTGCATAATCAAACTTTCGTGAAAAAAAAATTTTACGGTTTGAATGCGGCACTATTTTCGAGCAATTCCCAAAATTATTTTTCCTTAATAAATCCACTTTGATGATGAAGCATAAGTATTGCATATCCCAAGCTAATGAAAATTTAAATTGCATATAGGTATTAAATAAACATTTTACTGCATCAATCACAACGGACACGAATTTTAAAACAAAGCAAAAACCAACCAATCATTGTTCATCTGACGATTGATATGGCTTCCCTCTTTTCCATTTAAATTACTTTTTCTCATTAGTTACAGAAAGATATTTAAAAAATTAATGGTTTTACTTACTTGTGCAATTTAACACCCGAATGTAGTTTGGAATGACCCCTCAGCGAAGCCAATGCGCTAAATTGTTTGCCACATATTTCACAGGTTAGGTTCACATTTTCATTGTGGATCTTTTTATGGACTTTGAAGTATTCGAAACTCATAAACTCCTTGTGGCACACTTCGCATTTGTATTTGTGGCGCTCGGACTGTTGACCGGTGTGGACGCGCATGTGCTTAATGAAGTTAGGACGAAAACGTACGACACGACCGCATATCTGACATTCGTACGGCTTGCAACGTAGGCAATGTTTCTCATAGTTCTTCAGTGACTTCAAGACCATGTTGCAGATGGCGCATTTCATGTTGTTGGCATGTCCCGAACGATGGATTTCATAGAGTTCTTTATTATCAAATTTCTCCACACATTCCATGCATTGGTAGATGGTGCCCGATGGCGTCGACGTCGAGGAGGGTGGGGAAGCTGACGATGTGGAAGATGGCGGCGACGTGGACGCCGTATTGCGTGTATAACCGACTTGAGCTTGGGCTGATGTGGACGCCACTGGATGTGGGGAGGAGGAGTTGCCGACGGAAGAGGGGTTGTTGGTGGTACCATTGTGAGATGATGATGATCTAGGTGGTGATCGGTTGGTTGTGGTGGCTATGGCAGCGTTATTCGGATTGGTTTGGTTTATGGCCATCACACTGTGAGTTAGTGCATTCGTAAGGATTTGAGTGTTGGCTGATTGTGGCAAGGATGTAATATGAGTTGTGGTTTTTGGAGAATTATTCCCTGTATGTTCGGATGCTTGTGATACCTGGGGTGCGGTTGTCACCAGCATGGGTGCTGTGTTCCCATTCGAGCCACTGCCCACGGGAGCTGCTTGCAATATGAGTTGGGTTGTTTGGCCACCTGCGCCCACCTGCTGTTGCACTACGTTCAACACGGCCATGGAGCCATTGCGACTTAAAACCGCTGGCATTCGAACGAGGGTAGTTCCTCCCATATTGGCCATGCCATTACTTATGAATACTGGACGTCTTTGTAGATGAGCTAAAGCTTCTGATACGGGCACGGTAACGGCCCGTGTTGTTGTGCTTACAATAGAGCCGGCAGGCAATACTAATTGGGTGGGATGGCCTTCGGCATTTGTGGTTGTAACGGTCGTAGGACCACTGGTGTAAGTCAAGCGAGGTGCTGATGACTCTGTTAAATCATCAATGTTCTCCACTTTGATTTGTGTGCCCTCTAGAAGTGGCGGTTCTTCATCAGCCTCCGCCGCCTTTGCTTCCTCTTCGATATCCTGGAGATTTTCATCATTCAATTCGGGATCTTCTTCCTCATCCTCCATTGATTGAGAATGATCGTGGGTTGCTGCTGCCAAAGGTATGGAATTATAATCATGGATGTCTGAAGACCTGACAATGATGCCACGCCCATTTAGGAAATGATGCTGCCGCGTTTGGGTAATGGTCTTGATCATAGATTGTTCGGAGGCGTCTTGACTGGTTTGACTTAAATCGGAAGCGCTTGTTATGGGTGTAGTTGAATTCGGTGGGGTCTCAAGTTTGATAACACTCGCAGTGCCCGGTGTGCCATGAGACGATATGGCCCCCTGGGAATTACTCTCGGTGTCCATTAGATGCTGCTGTTGGACCTTGTTGCCTATATGCTGCTGATACAAAATTTGATGATGGCCACTGACGACGCTGACTCCGCTGTGATCGTGAGCGTCGTCATCATCATCGTCATGCTCCATGGGAGCATCTTGTAGTATAAATTCGATTTGTTGGGACAAAGCACTGTCATTCATGGCTATTAGACCCTCTAAATCCTTTGTAGCCATTGAGGAACCATTGCTCATAGAAAAGAGTGAGGGAAGACTACGCGATGATAAACCTGCGGCCGCTGACGAGTTGTTAGAGCCGTCCATGATGTGAAAATGATGGCTACGATGATGATGGTTGGAGTAACAAAAGTTGATGCTACGTTGCTTCCAATTCAATTCAGTTTTTTGCTTAACATTTAATCGTCCTTTTTCCTTTGTTCAATTGCACACTAAGAAAAACTGGGATATTTGTTGGTGTTGTTGTTGTGGATAAAATGGATTTATATTTTATTCTTATGAATTTTGCCGTCGTTCTCTTATCTGTACTGCGTCTAATTGTTTTTCTTTTTTGTTTTGTACTCTTTTAACAACATTTTCATTGAGTTCTGTTTGTTTTTTTGCAGTTTTTAATCATTATCAATTGTTTAAAACTTAATATTTGCCGCTATGAATATTCAGTTCTTCGACTTCGCTTTGCTAATTATGATTTACTTTTAACGTTGTCTATTTTTATAAATTAAGAAATTGAAAGAAAATTAAATGAGACTTTTCTTGCATTTTACTACGCACAATTTTTATGTTCCTTCATTTTCACTACGGTTTTTTTTTCGTTTTTGATTTACAGTCCATACATCTTTCATTTCATTCCTTCCTTTGCCTTTTTTATAGTTTTTTTTTCGAGTTCACCTTTCCAACATTCACACACACTGGCGCTCACACACACTGATTGTAATGATGGAAAACGTCAATGTTTGACAAATAAAAATTTTCTTTGGGAAAATGAACAATTTCGTTTCCTTTGATTCTATTTTCCTCTGTTCGTCGCTCTTTGCTCTACGTGATTTTTTCGATTTTCTTTTGTTAGTTCTCTTTGTTTGTTTTGTGCATTCATTATCATTTATAAACAAAAATTGCACAACATTTATAGGGTTGCAATATTTCTTAATAGATGACTACTTCATCAGGGTTGTATTCGTCAAGTAGTTGGTACTTATTAATACTAAGGGAATAGTATGTGACAATGGGAATATGTTAAGGGAAAATAATCAGCTAAAAATTAATACATATATGAAGGGATTAGCTATATGTACCAAATTTTAGGCAATAAAATAATAATATTGTAACTAAATGCGAAATAGTCCAGCAAAATCAGAGAAATTACATCCTTTCCGAAAAAAAGCTAATATAAATAGTTTCTAAATGTGATTTCCTCACTTAAGTGAGGAGACACTATAACTTTATAAATCAATTTAATAGACATCTACTTAAATCCTAACTAATCCTTTACTAGCATGTTCTACAAGTGCTTAAAGACATATTAAATATAACCCATTTTTCATAAAATTGAGCACACTGTTCCCTAATTATTGCATTAAGTAGAATACATTCGAATGCTGAGCAATTTTTTTCTAGAACAATGCAAAAGCCATTTGGCAAAGTTGATATGACCAAAGAATATAAAATTAATAAACAAAATGAATAAAAATTTGATACTTGCTTTATTGAAAGCAAGTATTAAAATTTTTTTAAAAAATTTTAAAAATAAAAAAATCATATTAATGATATTTAAGATTATAGTTAATTCCAAAAAAATATCGAGCAATATACAGCTCGAAAATGAAATAATAATTTTTTTTTTATTTTTCCGCTAATATAACACAAAGTAATATATATGCTTTTGCCGAAAGATAAACTTTAATATTCTCTTATCTAACAAAAATATGCTATTGACTATTGAATTGAATACTAATAAATGATTTCATATACAAAAACATTTAACTTTTTATAATGTAATGATCGTTACATTATAAAAAAAAATTTTGTAACTAATTTTCTTTGGTTTGAAAATTAAACCATTTTCTTAAACAAAGCGTTTCAAAAAATTAAATCAGGTTTTTACTTGAAAAATTTTACAATACATGATGTTTGTTCCCGGCATTTGAAAACAGCACAATTATAAAGAAACGACCATTACTTTTTTAATGGTCAAAAAATTATTTAAAATAAATTCTTTATGAATTCTTTCGGTCGCTATCGATGCTTGAACTTTCGTAAGTCCAAAATTAAGCAACCCTGGCGGTATATTTGTTTAAGTTGGAATTTTATTTAACAATTCTTCGAAAATCGGTTACAGCCGTAACTTTGGTTTCCAACTTTACATAATAAATCAAAATAAAATTTTAATTTTGTTACTGGTCCTCGGGTGATAAAAGTTGTATCTTTTAATATTTCAAAATTAATTAATTAAAAATGTGTTATTTTCTATAAATTTCATTATTAAAATTTTTGTATTCAGCACTTTTGTCTAAATTGTTGTTGATTGGGCGCAATGAAGTCATTTTTTTTACAATTACAGAATTATTTCAATTTTTAATTGGAACTAAGCTTATTTTTCCAACGGAATTTTCGCTATTTATAGCCTAAATAATGATATTTTTGATCAGGCGTGAGATGGCACGCCTCCCTAGGGAATAAGAGAAATTTCGGGGAGGCGTTGCAAATTTTAAAATATTTTCATTTTTTGCGCACACTACTTAAAAAACAAGTACAATTAAAGGAACTTTTCGACAATTAGTTTTTCCCAACAAATTGACATAAAAATCCTTAACATTATCAAAAGCTGTGCCTTGTGAACTCGTGTTTTAAAAACTCTGTGTATGGATATTTTGATTTTATTAGGCAATATGAAAATTGAGTTCTTCGAAAAAATTGGATAACTTGACCAAATATTGGTTTTACTAGGCTTTCTGCATAAAACAAAAAAATAAATAGGGCATCTTAGTAAAATAGTGAAGTGAAAAAACCTAAAAAGTTTACGATTTCAGGGGAAAAACTGAAAGATGTGAGATGTTAATTGCAGTACTGTATATGTTTAAGCTAAACTATTTTTTTTGCCCACAATAAGATTTACAATCACTCACTACTATCTGTTATAAACTCATTTTTATGCTAACTTTGTTGTGTTACCAGGCAAATTGTTTAAAAGCTAATATCGATTACACTATCGGCGCCACCTTCTCCTTCTTGGTTTAGATCCTGCAGTAGACAAGATTTATACAAACATTTATAAGAAGATCAATTACGGCCCCATCTTAAACATACATACTTCTGTTACAAGAGCATATACGGCTCCTACCTACATTTTCTACAAGGGATTTACGACCATAACACAAAATAAACGCTATTTACGATAGCTACAAAACACTTAATATCACTTGGATTCTTATTTCTCCCCTCAACCTATGAAAATACATCCATAAAATCAATGCCCCGCAAACAGTATATAAAACTGTTAATATATCAAAAATTGGTTCAGAACTGACTGAATTTACAACTCATAAATCACGCAAGACCCGAAAACCCGGTTTTTTGAAACGTATGTCAAGATGGCTTAAATCTAGTTCACGGACATAGCTTCGATATGAAGAAAATTTTTCTTGTAGAGATATTTGACCATCACTAGTAAAAAAAATAGAAAAAATTTTGGATCCAAGTCCATACTTCCCGGGTTATGGGTCTTCAAAGTTGTTATATATACCATGATGTAACTTCTATACTTGTGATCGGATCGGGTCCATACTAGGCTCTCATTGGGAAGGTAAAAGACTTCTCTTTAATTTGTTGCAAAAAAAAATTACCGTCATATAAGCATTTTTTGGAATTAAAAATTATTTAATATTTTGTATCGACCTTTTTAGTTATATTTAAAAATTAATTGTTATCGGGTTTTCAAGGTCATTTTGATGTAAAATTAAAAAATTATTTTTAACATTTATGCATCCGACGTTTCGCTGGAATTCTTTGCAGCATCTTCAGGGATGTTTTTTTATTAGATATATAATCTTTGTCAATTTTCTTTACATATTTGTCAAGTTTTTGTAGTTATATGAAACCATTACAGCGCAACATAAAACACAAAACTTCAAAAAATTGCAAAAATAATTAAAAAATATCACAGTAAAAATCTCTTAACGCTAAATATCACAGTTGGAATATAGTTATATTATATTATATATAGATTTATAGTTAGAGAGGAATATAGTTATATTACATTTAATATAGTTATATTATATTCCAACTGTGATATTTAGCGTTAAGATATTTTTACTGTGATATTTTTTAATTATTTTAAGTTTTGTGTTTGATGTTGTGTTAAAAAATACCACCATTGGATTCGCCTCGAAAATATCTTTAATTTGAGTACCCACACATGAGGGGTTATCATAGAACCCTTTTTTGCCGCCCCCGGTCCCCATGGGCCTTAGCGCCAACTTTGGGGGAGAGAGGTTGGGCTCCCGCCCCATATTCTGCACTTGCCTAAATTTACAGCTTATGAATAATTCTAAAATGGCCCTTTAAAAGTAATCACTTTAAATTTGACTACGTGCTTTTGTACTATTTTACCAACAGAATACAACTCTGATGCAAAATTTCGTTTTTGCTTTTTACCTTCTTTACCTGTGTACCTCCATTTCATGGTTTATTTTTATCCAACAATCCCTTATGTTTTGTTGTTAATCTGTTTTTATTTTTTCTCACCTTTCTTTGCTTTTTTTTTCCACTTCAATTCTCTTGTTTTCTTTTCTATCCCCGAACAATTTTCGTTCATTTCTCATTTCTTTTTTTTTGTGTGTGTTTATTTTTTGCTTGTAATTCTCCCATCGGCGACGTCGTTGTTGCCGTTGTCGTCGTCTACCACTAACCAAACAACTTATTGGCGCTCTCTTTCGCTCGCAATCTTGCCCACTCGTTTACACTTGCATGCACTTGCTTGCAGTACACACAAACAAACGAAGAGAAGCTAACAACAAATCTGTTTTATTTTCATTGAGTCTTGTTGGTGGAGCTCGGCGGGGTGGTGGTGGTGATGGTGGTGTTATTTCCATCAGTCACTCTTTATTGAAAATGTTTGCTATTGTTGTTGTTGTTGCTCGCTCGGTTTATTCTACGCTTTTATATTTTGGGGTTGAATTTCAATGAATGCCGCAAACAACGAAAAAAAAAGTTTCCATCAAAGAGGATGATTGAAGGGCAAAGAGGATGCGGCGTAAAATCCAATAAAAGGCACACCAAATAAAACACACACAGAACACACTGGAGCAGCCAGAATACGACGAACGATATAAAAGCAATCGAACACCAAAAAAAATCACACACAATTCAAGCGAAAAAAACGACGTTATAAAATGGGCAATATGATGAGGAGGAGAAAATAATGGTGCTGCGGTACGGTACGGCTGCTGCTGCTACTTGCTTCAATTTCTCCCGGAGGAAAATTTCTTTGTTTATTTTATGAATTTCCACTTGATTTCAGTAGCAGCAATTAAGACAAATTATTACAACACATCATCATCACTGGGGAACTTCGCGATTGAGGCGATTTGAATATTTTCAAGAAATCTCGCTGAGTCTTTAATGGCGAAGAAATTGTTTTGTTTTTTTGTAATGCATGTTTTTTCGTTATTGTTTAAACGACAATGAGTAATTTTTATTCATTTATATTTTTTTTCACTTAATCCATTGATTTGCCGTACGATCTTAATTTTTTTCCATCGGCATCGCTTTTGGCTTTGGTTCTCACACAGAAAATTCTTTTTTTTTTTGTACGTTTATTGATTTCCTTTCTTACCCGACAAATGAGATTTTTTTCTTTTGTGTTAGAATATCGCAAATATTTTCATCAAAATTCACGAAATTTATGTTGAGTTGTTCGACGTGGAGTTAGTTGATTTGTTTTTTCTATGTGTTGCACTTTATAAAATGAGTAAAATTGTAAAATTTCCGTTGAAAATTACAAAGATAAATTGTAAAAGGATTTTTTTCCGTCTTGAAGAGTTTTTCCCAGCACTACTACTGCGTTATTTCATGTTAGCTCCGTCTTTGATTATGCTTTGTTTCGTTCATTCGTTGGAGGCATATTTTTTGCTTGTGCAGTGTTGCATTTGCATCGAAATGGTCTTTTGCTGTGGAGAGTCGAAAGTAACGCTGTGTTTTATGGTGGCAGGGTGATTCGTAGAAACAGGGGTTTAAATTGGTAACGGTATGTTATTAAGATAGGATTTGAAAAAAAACAAATTATTAATAAAAGGCAAACGTGCGTGGAACGGGAGCCACAAAAAAAAATAAAAATAAGTCACGCCACCCTTAAAACGCGGAAATCTAAGTTAGTTGGCGCCGTTGCCTATGGAGTCCTATGGCGACCCTATATGTGTGTGTACTTAAATGAAAGATACTTTTAAGACGTGTCCAGGGTTGTGAATTCAAAGACCCTATAGACCCTTTTTTACAAAAAATAACAAAATTAGAGAAAAATTAAAGATTAAATTTTAAATCCTGATAATACTCGACAACACAAAATGGCCAAAATGTATTTAGTCTTTGATAGTTAAAATTTGGCAGCACGGATATGAATGGGTAGATGAAATATTGGTTTAGTGGGAATGAAAAAATTTTGTTAAAATGAAAGAACATTTTGTTAAAATAAAAGTACTTTTTGATTTAATAAAAGAACTTGTTGATACAAGAAAATTACTTTTTGGTACAATAAAATTAATTATTGGTACACAAGAAATGCTTTTTGATACAGCAATAGTACTTTTTGGTGTAATAAAAATACTGTCGATGCAATGAAACTATTTTCAGTTAGAATAATGATACTTTAAGGTAACATTAATTACTCGTGATAAGATAAAACTACATTTTATTAATTTTACGTTAAGTGTATCGAAATGATACAACCAAATTCGGCTCAAGATCAGAAAAGTGTTATTATTTATTGTTTGATATTTTTGGTCAAATTCAGTGTGTCACGCACTAGGATGACGCGTTTCGAACTCCATGACGAGTTCATCTTCAGACCCCTTTGTGACGAACTGATGCACAATGGTACATCATCAGCTGTATATATATCTACAATTATGCCTAACATATGCATGTGAAGTAGATATCAGCCGAAAATGTCCAGCATAGTTATGAATTTGACCATTCACAATCAACATTTGTTACAAAAAATACCTTTTAGTACATTGAAAGTACCTGTTGAAAAGTACTCTTAGGAACATAAAAAAATAATTTCTGATAAAATACCGATACTAAAATTACAATTAAAGAATGTGGTTATACTCTCTTTGATACAAAAAAAAGAACGATGTGGTAGAATAAAAGTAACTTTTCAAACCTTGAAAGTAATTTTTAAAATTACTACATTCCACTGAAAATTCACTCACAAGGGCAACAATAACTTTATGGAACAAAATGAAAAAAAAATTCCCCTTCGGAATACGCCTTATAGTCGTTATATATATGTATTTTTAAATTTATATTTTTTTTACAGATTTTAGCATAACTCAAGAACCATTTGTCCGATTTTAGCACCAAATGTATAAAAAGTTTCTAATTTCTTAAATTCCTAATATTATTCTTTACCTTATTCAATCGTTTCTGAGTTATGTAAAAAGTTATACCGCAAAATTAAGCATTTCAGCCAAAATTTTATAAAAAATCATATTAAGAAATTCAAATAAAATTTAAAACAGTTAAAAGAGTTCGGTTTAGCACTTCAGTTGTAAAGTGACATGATATAAATTAGGGATGTAACGAATGTGCTTTAGCGAATGCGAATATTGGAATATTTTTTTTTTGCGAAAGCGAATGCGAATACTTATTTTTGGTTTTTGTGAATGCGAAAGCGAATATTCCAAAATTGTTTAGCGAATGGCAAAAAATTGTTTACGTAAACGAATAATTTAGTATCATTCCTACTGTCTGCCTTTTCAAATAAAAATATGTATTCCAGTTAAGTAATTAAGCGTAAAATATTGATTTCAAAGTAAAACAAAAATGTATATAATTCTCAGAAATTCAGTCTTTAAGATAACTAAACAATAATTTTATTTACTTTCGAAAACTTTGACGTATTCAGTATTCAAAGTTTAGTAGAGCCAAGTTGTATTTAACAAAAAGAAGCTTCGCTGCTTTTTCGCTATGCAATCTAGTTCTTAGTGGATCATAGATAAGTCCGACTCCATGGGAACACTACCCGGAGCTAAAAACTGGCGTGCCAAAGGTACTAACTTTTGGTATTTCGAGCTGTTTCGTTTCCACCACAATAAAGGATCTTCTGAAATATTATTTTTTTTCTCTTTATTGTATTCAGCTAACAATTTTATTGCATGAGAGACTGAAAACGTAATCTCTTGCATGTCGTCATCCGTCTCAATATTACTATTACTTGTATGAATGCGAATATTGGAATATTTTTTTTGCGAAAGCGAATGCGAATATTGAAATATGTATTTATACGAATGCGAATGTACAAAACGATGCGAATAATTCGCGTTCGCATATGCGAATGCGAACGTTCGTTACAACCCTAATATAAATATTCAAAAACTTTTTATCCCTAAAAGAACGAATTTCGAATTTCTGTGCCAGTTTTATCCCTTTTGGCTATTTTGAGCCTTAAAAGTGCAAATTTTAAAAAATCCCTTCATGCAGCTCTAAAGTTTTATATGGAGCATACTCATATACATTTTCGTGATTATAGCTTAACCCGTTTAATCCTGGTCATGGTACCAGTTGTATCCCTTGTTGGGTCTTTTTTGGTCCTAAAAGTACAAATTTCCAAAAATCCTTAAATGCAACTCTTATCATTTAATAGGAAGCAAGCCCATTTAGATTTTCTCGATTCTACCTTTAGCCGTTTGATATGGGTGATGGTATCAGTTTTAGCCCTTTTTGGGCCTTTTTAGACCTAAAAGTACGAATTTTTAAAAATCTTTTTGCATCGCACGACTTCTCTATAAAATTATTATGCACTCCTATTTTCGCTTTTCTACCTTTAGCCGTTTCGTTTAGGTAATGGTACCCTTTTCGGCCTTTATAGCCCTTAAAGTACTAATTTAAAAAAATCCCTTCGTATCGCACAACTACTCTATAAAATAAATATTCATCCCAATTTTCGCCTTTTTTCTGGGTAATGGTACTAGTTTTATCCCCTTTTCGGGCTGTTTACAAATTTCGAATATTCTATATCAATCAGGGATAACGTAGGTAAAAGATCAGTAGTTTAGAAGATTACCCCCTACAAACAAACAAACAAACAAACTCACAAACAGCTTCTCTTTATAATATTAGTATAGATTTATGTTATATGTTATGAGTAAAATGAGTACTTTACTAAGAAACTCGATCGTTAAAATTTGATATTATTCGAAATTAAGTGCTTATTTTGCTAAGAATGCAATGCATTTTTGTATTAGAGCATTTACATTTTAAATATGTATCTGATTTTAATAGTTTTACAAAATTTTATTAGCTCAATGTCCGTGTGTTGACATATTTATATATTTAATTTAATACTTTCCTCAAATAGGGTTATTTTTTTGATTGCTGTAAGCTTACGGTGTAAAGTTTATATTAAATGGCTAAGAAGTCAAATCGATTAACTCCACTTATTGATTTTTTTATTTCAAATCAACGACAGTTTCCATATTTTTTATTGAAAAATATGTTCACACTTTTTGCTGTAACTCTGTTCCTGAATCAAACTATTCCTTCGAACAGGCGTAAGGATCTACTGCTATACAACTTTGATTTGTGTTTCTTGTATAAAATGGCAGTAGATCCAATATAACGAGTAACGCGTTGAGGTCAACCTTCGTTCTCTTCAGGCCTTGTTCGCTACATTGAGCTAATAATTTATAATGCTATGTATAGACGGTTGCCAAACCTTGCATAGTTGGCATATCTGCTAATGTACCGGCCAAGATGTATTAATAAAGGTGAAGTTATCTGTACAACAAATTTGGCAGTGCAACAACAACAGGCAATTTATTTTGTGTAGTGCCTCTCTAGTGTCGAAATCTCCATACAAAATTGTGACAACCAAAAGGAGCAACCCGGCGATTATATGTAAGATGACAGTGCAGAGGGACCAACATCAGAAAAAAAGTTAAAACCAGCTGGCTGTTAACGCCACCTGTATTAATACATCTTGGTTACGGCATTATAGTGGCATGGAAAGTGTTACCAATATAATAATTTCTCTGCAAATGGTGTATTTTGTTGAACATTTTCCAGCCAATATTGTTAGATCTGGCAACCGTCTGTGCGTAGCTTAATACTTGTTGCAAACTTCCCTCTAAACGGGTCAGTCCTTTCAAGGTTATATTTAACCACTTGCGTTTTAATTTGTTTTTAATTTTCTTTTGTATAATATCCATGGGTTTTGTTTTTGCTACGCAAATATTTCCTATAATAATAATTAACTACTGAACATTTTATACATCGTTATATTTTTCATTATTTATTTGACTTTATGTTTTAACAGGAGTTTAAAAAACAATTCGCCTTTATTTTATATTGGGTTAATCGATTACGCAAATGAAGCAATCCAATATCCCATTATTACGTGCAATTTTTACAACCACCTATTTCGATTAAACGGTATCCAAATACTTAACACTTCTGCAGCGCTACTTTCTATGCAGCACTGGCACTGGCGGCGGTGTAAACACGGCCATCGAAATGTAAACAAAAATACTTTCTTATTGGAATTGGACGTGGGTGACTGGAAATGAAAAAAAAACCGTTGCTAAATTTAGTATTACAGTATCAAAAAATATTAAAAATTTCAATTTAACAATTATATGTCTAGGAACCAACATAAACACCCGCTGGCTATTTTTAAAATTTCTTTAATAAATACATAAATATATCTGCTATAAGCTGCCTGCAGCAACAATTCCACTACTACTTCCGTGAACAACTGCGCCATTGGAGGCATGTACTACTATTTTGTTTCCATTACTTTGATGGGGAAAAATTTTCAGTTTGTGTTTTGCTCTGGTAAATGACGGGTCGCTTGCGTTTGATCGACGTATCAGCTGCAGCAGTTGACGGTTGTGTACTAATGACGGGTACGGGAAACAAATAAGAAAATATTTTTGTGCAAAAACAAAAAAAAAACAGTACACACAAAAGTGAAGTGAAAGAAAACATCAAAGAAAAAACCTTCGAAAGGTTGTAAATATTTTATTGCACAAAAGCAATTAAGAGAAAGGAAACGTAAGACGTAACAAAAAAAAGAAAAGATAAACGTCCTACTAAAGTGCTGGCTAAAAGAAAAAGGAAACGAAGAAGAAGCAGCAGCAGTTGAAAAGTATTATATGTAGTTGGTGTTGGTTGGAATATATATTTTGTTAAAACGAAGTAGATAGAAGAAGCAGAAGAAATCGATATAAAAACAAATGCACGTAAACTGGTTTCCTTTTGTTGCTGCTAGTGTTTGCTCTTCTTTTTGACGTATCCGTTGTCCGTCGTCGGTCGTGCCGTACCGTTCGTTCTTCGTCTGTCGTAACTACACAATACAAAACATTAGTACTCCACTCGTTGACGCTAACGTCGTCGTGGTCGTTACCGTTGTGGGCATCGCAGTCGCTGTCGCCGCAGCTGACATTGTGTTTTGCGTGTTCTGTAATGTGGTGTATGTAAAGTTGTCGCAGTCGCTGCCGTCGTCGTCGTCGCCCATATGTTCTGCTGTCGTTGATCAACTCCCCAAAACAAGTGAGAAAATTAGAAGGAAAACAACAACTAGAGCCGTTTCTTGATATAAATAATAAAGTAAAAGAAATTCTGGCACAGTTTGCAAAACAAAAAGCAACAACAAATTTAGCAAATGTTTAAACAAAATTTACCTGCAAATTGTATTAAAGTCAAGAAAAATTTAAACAAAATTTGTAGAAAATAAATAAAATATATAACAAAAAAAAAAAATATTTGTCTAGCGAAAAAAAATTACTTTCCTATATGTAAAAGAAAATAGTTATCGAAAATATGTATGTTGTGAAAAGTGTGTTTCCTCCTGTTCTCATTAAAAAGTGAAAAAATAATTTAAAAAATACGAAACGATTTGATTACAAAATCCAATTTTCTATGTATATTCACCAGTACGAAACGTAACAAAAATTACAAAATATTATAGAAATTAAAACAAATCAACTTCTTCGTTATACCAAACAAAACAAAACAAATTATATTGGCCAAGGCTTTGCATCAAACTACGACAACGAGCGAGCGAGCGAGCATTTGTGCTATAATTTATGTATGTTTATATATTATTGTCATATTCTTTTTCAAGCAAAATTCTTTTCCTGTCTATTTTACTACTTGTCTCTTCTTGTTGTTGTGTGCTGACAAATCCGTCTATGCTGGCTTACTTACTTACTTACTTAGTTGGTACTTCTATGCAATCCCAGTGGATTATATACCGCACGTAGAAAAATATTATAAGCGCCTCGATCTTCTGCGCTTCTTCTCCAGTTAGTCACACCGAGTTCTGTAAGGTTCTCAGTAACCTGGTCTTTCCAACGGAGTTTTGGTCGCCCTCTTCTGCGCCGTCCATCGAGTTCATTGTCGAAGACTTTTCGAGCTGGAGCATTTTCATCCATGCGTACAACATGACCTAGCCAGCGCAGCCGTTGCACCTTAATGCGTTTGACCACGTCAATGTCAGTGTACAGCTCGTACAGCTCATGATTCATACGACGCCGATACTCTCCGTTAACGATGATGGGCCCATATATTTTACGGAGTATTTTTCTCTCGAATACCGCCAGAACCGATTCATCCGCTTGTGTCATAACCCAGGATTCTGAGCCATACGTTAAGACAGGTAGAACCAGTATCTGGTATAGCTGGAGTTTTGTTGGTCGAGAGAGGGCTCTGTCATTGAATCGCTTGCTTAGTCCGTAGTAGCATTTATTTGCAAGCAGGATTCTTCTCCGGATTTCTAGGCTGACATTATTTGCTTTATTGATGGCGGATCCTAGGTAGACAAAGTTATCTACCACCTCGAAATTATAGTTGTCAACGTTCACGCAGTTTCCCAAACGAGTAGATTCTTTGTTCGTTGAAACTAATAACTTCGTTTTGTCCTCGTTCACCGTTAGGCCCATTTTCGCTGATTCCTTCTGTATACCTGAGAAGGCTGCAGTCACATCCCGCAGTTTTCGACCGATGATGTCTACGTCATCAGCGTACGCGAGTAGCATGTGGCTTTTGTTGAATATAGTGCCACTCGTGTTTACTGCAGCTTTTCTCATTATCATCTCCATCACAATGTTGAAGAGATCGCACGATAGGCCGTCGCCTTGTTTTAGGCCTCGTCTGGTATAGAATGGCTCCGTAAGGTCCTTGCCAATCTTCACTGAAGACTTCGTGTCAGTCAGCGTCATTCCGCAAAGACGTATCAGCTTCGCTGGAATACCAAACTCAGCCATGGCATCGAGTAATTTCTGCCGTATCGGGCTGTCGAAGGCAGCTTTATAGTCGACAAAAAGATGGTACGTGTCGATCTGTTTCTCCTGGGTCTTTTCCAGGATTTGCCGAAGTGTGAAAATCTGGTCAGTTGTTGATTTTCCAGGTCTAAAGCCACACTGATAAGGCCCGATCAGGTTGGATAACACTGGCTTTAGTCTTTCTTTGCCAAAAAAAAAAATTAAAAACATTGAAAAAAATCGATTGCATTGTGGGCCAAAAGAATCAAAAAAGAAAACAAACAAAAAATATGCAAAAAAAAATATATAGAAAAACCAAATGTATCCACCTCTCACTTACTGTGTATGAGAATTAAAAACAACCACACACACACACGCTCATAAAAACCTGCAACAACAACTGTCGAAAATAAACCTGAATGCACAACAATTCCTCTTTCTGAATTCTTTGTATATTGTTGCAAATTTCGCATTTTCAAATTGTTTGAACGATTGTTTGTTTACCTTTCTTACCAAACCACCAAAAGTTTGCATTCATTCAGCATATCAAATAAGCAGCAAACCAACAAAAATATGTAATAACATCAAATGCCACCACCACCACCAAAATCGACAGCAGTGCAAGAAATACATATTAACGACGCCCCACCTTTGACTTTTTGCGCTTTACACGGCGGCGTTCCTATGGCCATCCAGCAACCAACCATCCATTCATCCATCCGTCCTTCCATTATCATCTCAATGTTGTGTGATGACGATGCTGCTGTCGATGGTAATGTTGGGGACGCCAGCCTGTCAGTGCAAGTGCTGCAAAGTGTGAGCAAATTATAATAACAAAGTATCACAACTAGAGAGTTCCCGAAGAGAGCAAGATACTCAAAGAGACCAAGTTAGGGGAAAGAGAGATATAGAGACAACGAAGGGCACACTCGAAAATTTATAACTGTTGAAGGTCATTACAAGCATCATGATAAATTTAAAGCAAACTTTTAAGCAATTACAATGGATATCCCAATAAATCCGCTTTGCTACAGTCATTTATATTGTGTAATATAGAATTTCAATTTATTTATCCTAAATTATTGTGTATGTCATGTTACTGTGTGCCAAAAGCTGCGTAACATCAATAATAAATCTGATGACCTTGACCTTTAATTCTAAATGCATGAAAATATTCGCTGTGACTATTTATAGCACAACATACTAATACTTTACACAGTGTTTGTAGCACAGCACAGCTCTTTCGCTTAAATACAAAAAAGTGAACAGTTTCAAATTTCAATGTCAAGTAAAGACCTTAAAGGGGGGACCATGAACGGATTGGTGATTCATAATTAAGAATGCCACTAATAATTACTGTTAGTAAAACGACATTAGTTTTGTAATGACTTTAAGTTTAATATCGACATGATGTTAAAGTGAATAGCATCAAGGGAATTTCAGTGCGACAGTGGAGAGATATCTGGAGCCTAATGTGCAGCATTTTTCTAAAAAAAAAGAAATATGAATACAGTATTCGAAACAAACGACAACAATTGTAAACTGAGGCAATTTTTAACCAAATTAACATATATTTTTTTTTTTAATTTCAAAAATAATTATCTTCAAGTGAATATTGAAGAGCAAAATAATCATTTTTTGGCATCTATGAAACGAAATTGTAGTTTCAAATTCATCAAAAAATTAATTATGAGTGTTTGCCTCTTCAAAATTGTATTACTTCAAATTATCCTCCTTTTTAATATACATAAAAATTAATTTTAATTTATTAATATTTCAAGATATCCCTTTTTAATTAGAACAAAAAATTTTTGTCAAAAATTTAGAAATTAAAAGTTTTTCTAGCCCTAATTTGATAATGAAAAATTTAATAGTTCAAAGCTAAAAAAATTCATAACTAACAATGTTTAATTTTTGCATGAAAATTAAAAAAAAATCTTAATAGTGAAAAATATTAAATTTACGTTAAGTGTATCAAATGATACATCAAATTCGGCTTACGATCAGAAAAGTGTTTTTATTTTATTGTTTTAAACATTTTGGTCAAATTCAGTGTGTCACGCACTAGGATGACGCGTTTCGAACTCCATGACGAGTTCATCTTCAGACCCCTTTGTGACCAACTGATGCACAATGGTACATAATCAGCTGTATATATATCTACAATTATGTCAAACATGTACATGCGAAGTAGATATCAGCCGAAAATGTCCAGCACCAGTTTTGTATTTTTTGAATTTGACCGTTAATATTCAAACATGAAAAATATAAATTGGGCAAAATCGATATTTATTGCCGCCAAGTTGAATTGTTTTCAGCAATATTTTAGCTGAAATAAAAACAAAAATAAAAAAAATGAGATATAATGGATATAATTTTTTTAAATATCAATTTTTTCTTATTCGCTTATTTTTTTTTTTTCGTAAATTCCAAATGGGCTGCTCCATTTTATACTGAAACAAAGTTCTTGTATTTAATATATAGAATTTGACATTGCGCATCTTTTAGTACATGAATTAGGCAATATCAGCAATTCTCTATTTCGTCAGCATGGAAAATGATTTATCCGAAAATCCATTACGGTGGTGATGTTAACCAAAATCAAACTCTTTTCATATCCACTCATTTTCAATAAAAAAAAATCAAAATCATTACACGAGTATTGACCGTATTTTCAAAAATTTGGGCTTTTTGGGGCAAGAAACAGGCAACTCCATTTTTTCAAACACCTAGTTTAGCTTTTACAATGTTAATGAAAATCAGTGTCTTCTTAAATAAACATATTTAGTATAATTTTTTAAAATTGAGCGAAATTATAAGGTTTTTTTTGGATTTTGTAATATGTCAAAAATTTAATTACCCGGTAGTTGCAACAAGGTCTTCAATTACTAAAAATATAACGAAATCTTTACATAGAGCCTAAAAGAAGAAATACCGGTCGTGGCATAGTGGTTAGAACACGCGTGGTTCTATTTGCGGCTCCAGTCATCTAATTATTTTTTATTGCTGGCTCACTCGGAGTTGTCGATAGCAATTTCGCAGTATAGTGTCGAGCCAATCGGCATGTCTAGTAAAATATTCTCAAACAATGACGTTTGCTTTCGTCGATAAACAAGTAGGTGCCGTTTCTATAGGGGTTATATAAACAACTTACTTCACATTTCAAATACTTTCAACTTTTATGCTACTTCAATATAAATGTGCGTTGCGGACACACGTTGCGGACACACGCATTTTTCTACAGATAACACAGAGCGACAAAAAAATCAATACCTGGGAAATTATACTATTTTGCTGGTAGGTGCTACTGAGCACTATAAGTGTTTTTCAAATTTCCCAAAACCCCCAAAATCTTGAGTTACGGGTAAAAAACCGGTTTTCGAACTTTTACGCACTTTTAAGCCAGTAGCGCGGATAAATATGAACCGATTTGAAGTTTCTAAGTGGATTTGGAAAGAAGAGACTTTTCAACGGTATACATAGTTTGTATTGTTAAAGTTCAACAAATTCATGATATGATTACAAACACAAAAAGTTAAAAATATAGCAATTTTGTACAATGAAATCGTCCTTCCGCTTGAAATACCCATATGGGTCGATGTCGCGAATTGACTACAATCGAGAGTTGAAAACGGCCGATAATGGGTTTAAATAATTATTTTTCGGTTGATACTGTTTTATAAGACCATTTTATGTATTAAAAAGCAAAGGGCCATGTACATTTACGGATTAACGCGCAAGTTTTTTTTACTCTGATTATTACTTAGGTTACACCCATGGTAGTGAGTGCACGGTAATGATGGTAATGTGAGTATTCTTGGATTTTAATGTGGAAATCTTCAAAATTTGTTATAAAATATAATATAATCTAATGAAGACTTAAAAGATGAACAAACCAATACCACAAATTTGGAAATTATATATAAATAACGGGAAAATATACTTACCACGGTTATGATGATATTTCAGGAATAAGCGCAAAAAACACTAACTACAACTGACTACATTTTTCACTTCTGTCAATTATCTTTAAAACAAACGGGAATTGTCGTTACATTGATAGTTTACACCTAACCGAAAAACCGGTTTGAAGCATTTTTCCTTAATAAACAAATTGGCCCACGGGGAATGACGAAAAAGATTGGCCACGGACTAAAATGTCTCAAAATCATAAATTTTAAAATATATTATATTTATGAAATTAAAATTGACTTGGTTCATTCTTCTTGAATTTATAATATATATTTTGAAATATTAATGAAAATCTGTGTTTTCTGAACACAAAACGATCGGACACGCCATGGTAATGACGTTTTGCACCGTGCAACCAAATTTTATTTTGATTTCCGCGCCTCGTTAAAGGACATTTTGTTTTACTTATTCCTGTTCTCAGAATTTAAAATTTTCAATATTTTTAATACTAAATGCGTCGGGCCATAGAATGTAGTCATTTCGCGATATCGACCCATATATGTAAACATTAACAAATGATCAGCGTCAAATTCTGAGTCGATTTAAGGACGTCTAGCAAGCCAGAAATAAAAAATAAATAATATAATAAGAAGAAAAAATTAATACAAAACGTAAAATAGACACAGATTAAAAAAAAATTATAAAATTTTTTTTTATTTTTAAAAAAATTAAATTTTTTATGCTATTTCATATTTAGGATTCCTTTCTCTTCTTATTTTTCCTTAAGATATGTAAGAACTTTCGTATTATTGTGAATTAACACGCTTCTATATGATTCCGTTATATATAGTTTAGCGACGAATTCGATCGTCAGCTACTAACGAAGTTTTTACAAGACATGCATATGGACTTGACGCTGTTTCAGTGTGCCCCCCATATAATTTTTTTAATGTACTATTTTCCCACGATTACAAGTATAGTTTGAATTTTTTGTATTTTAGTTTTTTTTTTTTAAATTAATATTTTAAGGGCTTCAAAATTGTTCCATCGATGAATTTGACCGTTAATATTCAAACATGAAAAATATAAATTGGGCAAAATCGATATTTATTGCCGCCAAGTTGAATTGTTTTCAGCAATATTTTAGCTGAAATAAAAACAAAAATAAAAAAAATGAGATATAATGGATATAATTTTTTTAAATATCAATTTTTTCTTATTCGCTTATTTTTTTTTTTTCGTAAATTCCAAATGGGCTGCTCCATTTTATACTGAAACAAAGTTCTTGTATTTAATATATAGAATTTGACATTGCGCATCTTTTAGTACATGAATTAGGCAATATCAGCAATTCTCTATTTCGTCAGCATGGAAAATGATTTATCCGAAAATCCATTACGGTGGTGATGTTAACCAAAATCAAACTCTTTTCATATCCACTCATTTTCAATAAAAAAAAATCAAAATCATTACACGAGTATTGACCGTATTTTCAAAAATTTGGGCTTTTTGGGGCAAGAAACAGGCAACTCCATTTTTTCAAACACCTAGTTTAGCTTTTACAATGTTAATGAAAATCAGTGTCTTCTTAAATAAACATATTTAGTATAATTTTTTAAAATTGAGCGAAATTATAAGGTTTTTTTTGGATTTTGTAATATGTCAAAAATTTAATTACCCGGTAGTTGCAACAAGGTCTTCAATTACTAAAAATATAACGAAATCTTTACATAGAGCCTAAAAGAAGAAATACCGGTCGTGGCATAGTGGTTAGAACACGCGTGGTTCTATTTGCGGCTCCAGTCATCTAATTATTTTTTATTGCTGGCTCACTCGGAGTTGTCGATAGCAATTTCGCAGTATAGTGTCGAGCCAATCGGCATGTCTAGTAAAATATTCTCAAACAATGACGTTTGCTTTCGTCGATAAACAAGTAGGTGCCGTTTCTATAGGGGTTATATAAACAACTTACTTCACATTTCAAATACTTTCAACTTTTATGCTACTTCAATATAAATGTGCGTTGCGGACACACGTTGCGGACACACGCATTTTTCTACAGATAACACAGAGCGACAAAAAAATCAATACCTGGGAAATTATACTATTTTGCTGGTAGGTGCTACTGAGCACTATAAGTGTTTTTCAAATTTCCCAAAACCCCCAAAATCTTGAGTTACGGGTAAAAAACCGGTTTTCGAACTTTTACGCACTTTTAAGCCAGTAGCGCGGATAAATATGAACCGATTTGAAGTTTCTAAGTGGATTTGGAAAGAAGAGACTTTTCAACGGTATACATAGTTTGTATTGTTAAAGTTCAACAAATTCATGATATGATTACAAACACAAAAAGTTAAAAATATAGCAATTTTGTACAATGAAATCGTCCTTCCGCTTGAAATACCCATATGGGTCGATGTCGCGAATTGACTACAATCGAGAGTTGAAAACGGCCGATAATGGGTTTAAATAATTATTTTTCGGTTGATACTGTTTTATAAGACCATTTTATGTATTAAAAAGCAAAGGGCCATGTACATTTACGGATTAACGCGCAAGTTTTTTTTACTCTGATTATTACTTAGGTTACACCCATGGTAGTGAGTGCACGGTAATGATGGTAATGTGAGTATTCTTGGATTTTAATGTGGAAATCTTCAAAATTTGTTATAAAATATAATATAATCTAATGAAGACTTAAAAGATGAACAAACCAATACCACAAATTTGGAAATTATATATAAATAACGGGAAAATATACTTACCACGGTTATGATGATATTTCAGGAATAAGCGCAAAAAACACTAACTACAACTGACTACATTTTTCACTTCTGTCAATTATCTTTAAAACAAACGGGAATTGTCGTTACATTGATAGTTTACACCTAACCGAAAAACCGGTTTGAAGCATTTTTCCTTAATAAACAAATTGGCCCACGGGGAATGACGAAAAAGATTGGCCACGGACTAAAATGTCTCAAAATCATAAATTTTAAAATATATTATATTTATGAAATTAAAATTGACTTGGTTCATTCTTCTTGAATTTATAATATATATTTTGAAATATTAATGAAAATCTGTGTTTTCTGAACACAAAACGATCGGACACGCCATGGTAATGACGTTTTGCACCGTGCAACCAAATTTTATTTTGATTTCCGCGCCTCGTTAAAGGACATTTTGTTTTACTTATTCCTGTTCTCAGAATTTAAAATTTTCAATATTTTTAATACTAAATGCGTCGGGCCATAGAATGTAGTCATTTCGCGATATCGACCCATATATGTAAACATTAACAAATGATCAGCGTCAAATTCTGAGTCGATTTAAGGACGTCTAGCAAGCCAGAAATAAAAAATAAATAATATAATAAGAAGAAAAAATTAATACAAAACGTAAAATAGACACAGATTAAAAAAAAATTATAAAATTTTTTTTTATTTTTAAAAAAATTAAATTTTTTATGCTATTTCATATTTAGGATTCCTTTCTCTTCTTATTTTTCCTTAAGATATGTAAGAACTTTCGTATTATTGTGAATTAACACGCTTCTATATGATTCCGTTATATATAGTTTAGCGACGAATTCGATCGTCAGCTACTAACGAAGTTTTTACAAGACATGCATATGGACTTGACGCTGTTTCAGTGTGCCCCCCATATAATTTTTTTAATGTACTATTTTCCCACGATTACAAGTATAGTTTGAATTTTTTGTATTTTAGTTTTTTTTTTTTAAATTAATATTTTAAGGGCTTCAAAATTGTTCCATCGATTTTATGAAGAAAGGACTTATGTTCAGAATATATTAGAATTAAGGTACAAAATGATAACTGAACGCCTTTCGACACTATTGATTTTTAAGATTAATTTTTTTTTAATTCTATTGGACTACTTTGATGAAAAACTTTTTAGATACAAGTGAAGTCCCTATATTTTACATATTTATATTTTAAACTCAAAATAATGTTAAGGCAACACAAATGAAACTTACCTGAAACTTACTTTGATGTTAAAACAAATCTAGAAAATTTTATTTCCTGAAGTTTTTAAAAGTGTTTTTTTTTTCAATTGTAGTCTTATGATTAATAATCGCCTGAAATTCGCAAAATTTCTTTTGAGTGTAATGAACATTGTGTTTCCAACTAATTGGCAAAAAACAAATAACTCATTTTAAGGGTGGAAATGTCCAACTGATGTGATAAAGTTTCCCACACAAAAATGCAAACCAAGTGCAACAAAGCAAATGTTACCAAGTCTGTAGCTCTTTGCCTATAACTTGTCATCTTTTGCGTTTTACAAAACACATGACACCCTTCCAAATGATGCATAGGTTGGTCCACACCCACTCCACCACGCCACTTGCATAAACACACACCGAACATATCTGGCGCGTGCATCATGTTTTTATTATTGTAATTGCTATTAACTGATTTAACAGCGAATTTGAAAAAAAAAACTTAAACAAACAAAGATTTAGAAGAGAGGAAAAATAAGAATTGTACTGTTGTGGAAACACATGACAAGACTACGGGATTTGTTGAAATCGTTAATCTCTCAGAGAATGGTTGAGGTTTAATGTGTGTGTGGTGCTGAGAGTATGAAGCTGTGAGATACTTTCTATTAGTGTTGTTACATTATTGTGTTACAGTTACCGTTATGTTTGTTTTAAAACAGTGATGCAAAGATAGTTGGTACTTTTTGGGCCATCACAGAGAGATAAATTGATGCTTTATTTGTCTTAACAAAATAAAGCAGATTTTTTTTTTAAGCTCCTGCTAGATTCTAAAGTCAAATAAATTATTCATTAAATTTTGATGATGTAAAAAATTTTCACAGGCGCTAATTTGATTATTCGAAAAACTGTATTTTAAATAATTATTATTACAGAATTTCAAAACAATTAAGGAATTGTTGATGTAAGTTTCAAAAATTGTTGTTATTTTTATTACTAGGGCAAGGCATTTTATGCAATAAAAAAAAAATATGCATGTATAACATGCACTTAAAATCCAAAGTATGCACTAAAAACATATAAAATATGCATTTAAAAAACGGATTTGCCAATTTTGGCAAAAAGGACACAAAATTATTTTTATATTCGTATATCTTATTTTATATCGGTGTCGAAACGGAATCGTGGAGATCTTTCACTGTTTCGCCAAATTATTCGAAATTCTTGGTATAATATTTGACTGCACTAAGCCACACTCCAAACATTTTTTAATTGGCTCTGAAGGAAGCGGACGCCTCATTTAAAATCTGTACATGCGAAACCATTTTTAAAAAGATATTGACTTTGTGAATAAACAGGCTCAATAAACAGGCCAAATGCAACCGCTTTTGTTCGTAAAAAGTTAAATGTGGTTGTTAATAAAAAAAAAAACAAAATTATGCAACAAAAAAATACATTTATTGTAAAATTTGTTCAAATATGCGCATAAATAACACAGTGCAATATTTCTAAGGTCATAGTCTGGTGCCACCTTCGTACCCAGCTATTTTTGAAGTATATACCGAAACTTAAAAAATTCCCCAAAGGACTTGGCCCCATCAAATCGAAACATTTTTTTATGGATACCCGAATATTTTCACCGCATCATGAAAAAATATCCTTTTTTTCCCATGTTTTTGCAATTTTCATGCAAAGGTAGCAGTTTTTTTGGGTCGGTCTATTTGAGGCTTCTTTTGCACTAGTTTAGATCTACAACTTTGCCGTAGACAAAAAGAAAAAATTCCAAACGGTTTATGAAATATGTACTCCGTAAAAATGGTCAAAAAATCGTATTGGGGTGAAAATATTGGAGTATCCGTAAAAAAATGTTTCGATGTGATGGGGCCACGTCCTTTGGGATTTTTTTTTGCTTCGGTATATACTTCAAAAATAGCTGGGTACGAAGGTGGTACCAATTTATTTGTTGCACTGTGTAAGCAAAAACACGTATTTTTTCGTAAAATATGCAAAATCGATTGAATGCCATTTTAACAAACTTTTCTATTTTAGGATGTCCAGAAAAAATTTGCATTTGCATAAGATTCCTTGCCCTAGTTATCACAAACACTATAACAACGTTCATGAAAATCCGAGGCATGGTTCGAATTTTCTGCTATCACTTAAAATAAAAAATTAATTTTTTTGTTCAAATTTAGTTTTTTTACTGATTGTGAATAACATCGAAATTTCTCTATAGATTTTTCATTACAGAATTATATAACATTAAGATAACTCAAAAACTATTGCTAAGGATAAATAATTATGTAAGACAAACATTGAAGTTATTAAATTTAGAAATTTCTGGAAGAATGGTTCTCGAGTTATTTAAAAATTTAAACAAAAAAACTCAAAAAAATTAAAAAAAAAATTTTAACAAAAAAATTTTAAAAATTTTATCATGTACAAAAATTTTCGACTATTTTTGTTTTAACATAATTTAGTTAAGAAATAAATTGCAAAGCTAAATTCAATAACTTCATAAAAATTTTGTTTTCTCATAATGCAATCGTGACCTGGTTTCTTATATAAATTAAATTTTTAGCCCTTTAAAAACATATTGATGCTGTGCCGACTAAAACAGTCATGTGTTTTTTCAGGAGAGCCAAAAAACTTGTTTATTTTGTAACATTTTTCATATATTCTACACTTTACTGGTCTTGATAACTTCGAAACCAAACAAGATATGGAGAAAAGGATTTTAGGGTCGATGAGTTTAAAAAAATTTTAATAAAAAAATTCGAAAAACAACAAATGTATGTGGTGCTGGGAGTATGAAGCTGTGAGATACTTTCTGTTAGTGTTGTTACGTAACTGATTTGGTCGGCTCAGCGAAGATATTATTTATGAACTATCAGAAAATTAAACTAAAATTTCATAAAAATATTTTTTGCCCACAATGCCACCGTTACTTATATACATAGTTTAAGCATATACCCTAATAATATCATATTTCTTAACCCCTTTTTAAAAACATTATTATTGATGTATTTCTTTTTCTCTTTTACAGGCTGCTTGTTGTTCCTTTCCGCTTATTATAAAAGTAATAATAAATTAAAGCTAAAGCTACATAAAAAGTGTAAAAAAGCAGTGCAAAAAAATCAAATCAGCAAAGTACGTACCCTAGTGAAAAGTTGCACTTTGTGAAGATCGTACATACCACCACCACGTGCCAGCGTGCTCCTTTTACCCAGGCAGCATGTCGACAACTTCGTCCATCGATACGCCAACTTCGCCAACGGGTCCACTGCAACATCAACCATTGCAACATCATCGCCATCATCATCACCAGCACACCACCACGGCCATAGTGGTCAGCGCTGGCGCTGGTCCCCATCACAATCCATACACACAAACGTCTACCACCACGGCCACTACCATCAGCAGCAGCAGCGGCAGCGGCAGCAGTAACAACGCCCACAGTAGCCACAGTAGCAATAAACGTTCTCATTCCACATCGTCGACAGGGTCCTCATCGAACGGCAGCGGTGGTGGCGGCGGTGGCGTTGGTAGTGGTTCCTTCAATAACCCAGTGACCAACAATATGACATCGTCTAATGCCAATCATCCATACAACAACTACAACAATCACCAGCAGCATCAGTCAGAGCGTTACAATAATAATCAATCGACGCATTCATTGCTGACACCATCTTCCTCGACTTCCTCGTCGCCGTCTGTGTCGGCCTCGGCTTCCACGGCTGCTGCAGTAGCTGTCCACCATCAGCCCCAAAACGCCCACATGCCAGCGGGTGGCTGTTATTCAGCTCAGCTACAGCAACATCACAACAATTCCTCTACTTCAGCATCGTCATCCTCATATTCGCACCATCAGCCTCAGCCACATTTACAATCTCAACACTCTCAGCAGCAGCAACAGCAGCAATCGCATCATCAACAACAACAACAACATCATCATCATCATCTGCAATTTGCAAGGCCATCTACGTCAATGTCAGCTCCTTGCACTGCCGCCACCTCGTTGAATTCACAGAGCTCGTCGTGCACCCCGTGTAGCATGAAACGTCACACCAACGATGTTTCCGTGTGCTCTTCGTCCTCGTCATCTTGCTGCTCGTCAGCCAGTTCGAATTCGGTGTCGGCAGGTGGGAACGCAGTAGGCCAAGGCAATGTGGGTGGTGGCAGTGCTGGCGGCGGTAACGGTGGTGGTGTTGGTGTTGCCAATGTCGCCAATATAGTGTCTCCGGCCGTGATTACACAAAAATCGCGTACTATACCCTCGGATAAGGTGAGTAGTGCATTGGATTGTGATTGAAACTGTTTGGATTAAAGGGAAGAATAAAGTAGATGAAGATTTGAAAAAAAAATTAAAGATTATTACACAGGGACGAAAAATTAACAATTCAACAAAGCAAAAATGCAATTTTATAGATTTCAGGGAATTAGATCAGAGGTGGGCAAAATTGATTTTGAGCAAAAGAGAGAACTGCACTGGACAAGAAAGATAAGCAGATAAAGTTTACATATTTTACTTATTTTAGGCATATTTTACTTATTTTAGGCCCTTTAATATGTTATGGTTGCCTATTGTGCTGAGATTACTTTACGCATATTTTTACGCTCTTTATTGTTCCAAAAATAACTTTTATGGTATCTAAAGAGGCAAAATTTCAGGACACGGGGCAAAAATAACTTTTATTGTTTCTAAAGCGGCAAAATTTCAGGAAACGGGCAGGCGTTAAAAAATTTTGAAAAAACCCTGAAATTAAAGAAAAATTCAAGAAAGCCGGAATTAAAAAAATTAATCTAAGACCAGGGTTCCAAAAATTAAAATTTTTTTTAAAAAAGTCGTTTTTTAACGCATTTTATAGTTGGGGTAACATAAGAGCAAAACATGAACTTATTTTTTTTTTCGATAACTGTCTTAGTTATCGAGTTATCGAAAAATAAAATCGAAGTTTTGGGACTCGGAGCAGATATTAAAAGATAAAAAACCGAAATCATAGAAAAGTCAAGAATGCAAGATATTGAAATATTATAAGTCGCAGTTTTTTCGATAACTGTCTTAGTTATTGAGGTATCGAACGATAAAATCGAAATTTCGGAGCCAGGAGCAGATATTAAAACATTTAAAAAAACTGAAATTAAAGAAAAAAAATAAAAAAAAAACGATTTAAAAATGAGTAAACTAGAAATTCGTTACACATTTTTTTCTTTAAATAAATTATGTTTCAATTTTTAATTAAATAAAATAATAAAACCAAAAAATCAATTTCAACCGATTCTTAAAACAATTCTGAAAAAAAATTGCGCGAAGTTTTGCAAAAATAAATATAATCGCAATTTTTTTTTAAAAAAAATGTTATCTTAGAAAAACAATTTTATATTTTCTAGAAATTTCTAAATTTTTTTTATTTTTAGTTAAAGCAGCCCAAAATAGGTCTAAAGAAGTCGCACCAAAAAAATAATGGCACCGCTGAATTCGTGAGGTGAATACCTTCTATTTAAGTACCCACACTTGGGCATTCCCAAGTATGTTTACCGGTTTTTTTCATCCTGTGGGCCACGTAGGCCCGTCCAACGGCTATTTTTTTGATTTCTCAGTTTTTTTTTTCAAAATTTTTTGATTGTACAAAAAGGTATTTTTTTGTTTTGCAAAGTACTTTAATTACACCGCATAGTACTTTTGTTGTACAATTATTTACCAATTTATTTTTGTATTAAAATGTACTATTATTGTACAAACAAATACTTTTATTGTACCAAAGAGTTTTTTTATTGTGCCAAAAAATACTTTCCCTTTACAAAAAAGTACTCAAAATGTACCAAAAACGGTGTTTAATTTACCAAAAAGTACATTTAATGTAACAAAAACTACTTTTTTCGCCGGGCTATTAAATGGAGCTTTCATTAAAATTTCCTTAAGCAATACGAAAATTTATTTGAAAAAGTGATCAACAGAACTGTGTCAAGCGTGTTGGTTGAGTAATTTTATATGAGATATATGTATATAATAGTAAATATCTCTTTATCTACAAAAGATATTGAAATTTGAATTTTCACAGCAATTAGAAAATAGCACGAGGAAGGTCTCAAATTGGGAACAATATTACGAGGGTAGTCTGAATAATAAGCTTATAAAAATTGAATTTTTTCCGAAGGAATGTGTGGACATTCTAAAGATTCTGGAAGACTTGCGTCGATTGGACTTTTGGCAAATAATAGCTTTATATACTAGTTTAATAGTTTATAACCCGTTCTCAACAAAAAATTTACTGAATATGAAATTTTTCCAAAAGCAATAATAATGTATATGGAAGTTGGATGAAGTGCGTCCATGGTGGCCATCTGGAGATATTTGCGCCGATCGGACTAATGGCAATAATAGCTATTATACACTACTTTATTATGTTATAAGTCGTTTTCCCTAAAAAATTTATGAAATTTTGACAAAATGTTAAAAATGTCTATGTGGGACGGACATAGTGTGTCCATGGCAAAGAGAATTGCGTCGATCGGAATAATCGCAAATAACAGCTTTTATACACTTTTTAATATGTTATAACCCGTTTTCCCCAAAAAAAATTCCTGAATACGAGATTTTTGACAAAATATTAAAATTGTCTATGTGGGACGAACATAGTTCGTTCATGGTGGCCATCTGGAGAGACTTGCTTCGATCGGACTTATCGCAAATAATAGCTATTATGCACTTCTTTAATATTTAATAACCCGTTTTCCCTAAAAAAATTGCTGAATATGGAATTTTTGACATAATGTTAAAAATTTCAATGTGGGACGGATATAGTGCGTCCATGGTGGCCATCTGAAGAGACTTGCGTCGATAGGACTAATCGTAATATGTGTCTAAAATTGGATTGTTGCTCTGGGAGGTCAAAATAGGGGCCACTTGCGTTCTAAGATAATTTAAAAACTAATATAATATCTTTACCTGAAATCTTCATGCTTCTCACCAGGAGCTAGGAATTGATTTTAGACACATAGTTTCTTAGTGAATTTTTCTTAAAATTCATCGTAGATTCTGATTCTGGTATACGATTTTTGCGAATAAAATTGACCAGTCCTTATATACATACATATATGCTTAGTTCAAATTTCCTTATTACATCTGTTGGGATTGACTGATTAACATGAGATTCACATGATTTCATAATTAGTTTTAATTTAAAATTGTCGAAAAACCGAACAAGCCGGTTAGCCTAGTTTTTTTTTTTTACTAAATCAGGTATTCGAAAATCGAATTGTTTGACAACGGTTCAATTCGAATAAAACCGAAAACAGTTTTCTGAAATATTCAGGCATAGTAGTTAGAACACGCGACTACCATGCGGGAGATCGCAGGTTCAAACCTGGCTCCAGTCATCTTAAAAGAATAAAAATAAATAAAATTTTCTTTCATTGTCGGCTCCCCTCGAATGTTGTTGACAGCAACTTCGCAGTATTAAGCGTCGATTCAATCGTCGTGTCTAGTAAGAGCTTCTCAAACAGTGACGTTCGCATTCGTCGATAAACATGTAGGTGCCGTTAGTTGTGAATCAAAAAATAGAAAGCGTGTTAATTTACAACAACGAGAGAAGCTATCCCATACCTCATTCATGGGGTGCAAAGGGAAATTAAGTAAGTAAGTAATTATGGCTCCACGATAATAAAAATAGTCAAGAGTTTTTTCTTTGGCAGTTTGATTTTTAATTTTTTTAACTCCATTTTTGGAAACTTTGTTTTACAGGTTTTTAACATAACTTCTAAAATGTGTTGATTTGAAAAAATATATTTTTCCTTCAAAATTTTCGAAATTTTGGTTTTAGGAAATCCATAAAATCGTTTACTTTTTAAAAGTTGTCAGTTTCGCACTTTGGTCGTCAGGTCATATAAGTTATGAATAAAACTAGTTCCTTATAAATGGCTTGGATAGACTGCTTATGTCAATATAAGAGGTTTTTCACGTTTCTTGTTGCTTAGCATAATTTAAAATATAGCAAATCGTAGATGAACTTAAATTATTATTCCAATTGAAATTCTAGGCCTAAATGAGATAAGCAAAAATTTCCTGGGATATAATTTTCTGAAAAATCGTACAAAATAATACAAATTTAGCATGGGGTACTTTTTAATTCTGATATCAGCGTAGTGCTCTTTTCTCAATTTTTGCTTAAGTCAACTTAATTACTTTTTATTTTTACCACATATATAAAAAATAGTCTATAGTATATATCGTGTGATCACGTGTGATAGTCTGTCTGTATGTTACGTACTAGCTCTTATTCTGTTCATGCAATTATGACAATTTTTTTTCCATTTGTACCTGACGAGTCGGTAATGGTTTATGAGAGTTTCATAAGAATGAATGATAATTGAGAGCAATTTAAATTAAAGCTCATTTATATACATATTATAAAATTTAATGAACTTAAAGATTTGCTATGAGTTTTTGCCTTACGCAGAATTTAGCATAGCTCAGGAATCATTTATCTGATTTAATCTCTAAACATACCGAAATTTTCTTATTTTAATAACTTCAATGTTATTTTTTACCCTGAAAAATAGTTTGGGAGTTACCTAAAAAGCTGCTCCGAAAAATAATATTTTTCAGCCAAAATTTTCGAAACAATTTTTTTTTTTATAAAAATTTTGAAAAAAAAACTACCATTGAAAATAAAATGTCGACTATTTTTGAAAATCGCGGAACCATTACACATCAAAAATATATAGTGGGAATACTGATGCATTTTTGGTGATGCATTCGGTTAATTGTCACAAATCTGTAAAATGAAATAAAGTCGATATTACATATTCCATATTCATAATCGCATTTTCAGTCCCATTTTCATAGCCTATTTTTAGGGTACCAAGTACCAAAGAGGAATTTTAAAGTTGACCAGTGTTTTTTTCCCCCACTCTCTCTCTTTCTCTGACATCTCTAGTTTTGGTAGAGCAGCTCTGGTCGTGTGGGTGGATGTTGGCACTTTTTTTATTACGAGTCTAAAATCTATTGTTCGTTGCTACACATAAAAGGCCTTGCACAACCCTCACGGTGCGCTGTGGGTTCTATACATTTTATTGATTTTTTTTTCTGCTGGGGATACGAAAAAAGCATTTCAATGTTAACTTTTTAAAACTGCAACTGGCAACATATTTTTAGGCGCGGGCCATCAAAGATGTGGGTGTGGGTGGAAGTGGGTTAAATTTATATGCCAATGAAGCCATCGTATGTTTTTATACAGCTCTTGGTAGCTGAGATTTTGTTGGTGGGTGGTGTTTTTTTATTTTTATTTTGTGTTTTTTTTTCTTTTTTCATTTACACTCTCTCGATGTTAGCTGAATAAGATATATTGGCTTTTATATGCGGTTGCCCTTCAAAAAAGGATTTCTCTGTTAGTTATTGATAACATTGATTAGGTTAGCAGGGTGGCAGTGCGGCGGTTAGTCTCTTAGGCTGTAAATGTTGGCCTGTTGTTGGGTAGTAGTGTTCCTGTGTTATTGTTGTTGCTGTTGCTGCTGTTGCCACACAGCATTGTAACATTATATCTTGTGGTGGTGTATTTGATGGATACATTTGCCATTTTAATGGCATTCACATTAATTCTGCCTGCCTCGGCCAGATTTTGCCTTGGAAATATGTAAAGAAAGAATGAAAAATATTTACATTATATTCTATGGTTATTGTTTACTTTCCCTACGTGTAGTAAAGCATACTCATGCCTGTTAGATAAGAATCCCAAATAGTACAGTGCAGTGTTAGGCGGTCTCAAGTGTTTGTGTGTGTGTGTGCATAGAGTGTTTGTAAAATACTCGAATAAAATTAGAAATTGTGGTTTTATGTGATTGATACCTATTACTGGTTTACATGATTTTGCTTTTGACTATGGCAAGGGATTTTATTGTTGTTTTTGTTTACCGTACATGATACAAGTGTACATGCCAAAAGTATGCAAGCTATGCTATGGATGTTTTTTTCCGGTAAGGTAGTTGTTTTTTTTGATGAAAGGGTTATTAAGCCTTGAGGACTAAAGCATAGATTTTATGCGTGTGTGTCGGTTGTGTTTATTATTTAAGAGATACTAGTAGTTCAATGTATATGTTAAATGCAATTTTTTTTTGCTATGAGCACTATTTATGTATTACACATATGAAGTGTATTAAATTTGGGTATGTAGTTTGGCAAAAATGTAAAATTGTTGATTGAGAATATTAATATTTTAAACAGGGTTCGTATTCATATAAGGAGAAGGCCTCGCGAGCCGATTTTGTCTTATTTAAGCTCCTGAACCACTAGTAAGCTGAGAACTGAAGCTCTGAGTCCAAAAAGAAAATACAAATACAAGAACAATTTAGTTAAGACAATTTCAAAAATGGACTTTCAAAAAATTGAAACTGCTACTTACGTATACCCCCACCCTCATTAAAAATATAAAGTTTAGAATTATAACAATTTTATTTACTAAATTTCTTTAGTGCGTATAATGGTACATTTGTATGGGAGGTATCAGAATAGGCGTGGTTGACTTCTAGTGTTTTCTACAAATTTTAAACACGATTGCGTTGGTTGTATTGATATTATTACTCGATTTCTAAAGTAGGCGGAATGGTACATTTGTATGGGGCGTGGTACCAGAAGAGGCGTTGCGATGTAGCCCATATGCAATTCCCTTGGTAGTTTTGGAAAAATATCAACCCATGCTAAGTTTCAAAACAATTGGTTATCGTGCGTGAAAAGTTATCATATACCAAACAGACGGACAGAAAACAGAAAAATATCAAAAATCGAGTTAAGAAAGTAATTTCTTAACTTCCCTTTACACCACTTGAATGAGGTAAAGGATAGCTTCTCGCGTTGTTATGAATTATAACACGCTTTCTATTTTTATATTCATAACTAACGGCACCTATTTTTTTTATCGAGGAATGCGAACGTCACTGTTTGAGAAGCTTTTACTAGACACCCTTTACTGCGAAGTTGTTGTCGACAACATATAAGAAAAATGTACATGACTGGATGCAGGAATCATGCTACGGCTGATCCTGATCGAATTTGTTTCTAAAAAAACCTAGGGTTTAATATGACTCCTTCTTTTGGGTCGTGAGGTGAAATATACTTTGTACATTTTGTCGTTGTATCAAAAATTTCTTTCTATGTACACCAAAGTACATTCAGTGACCTAAAATTACTTTGAAAAAAAGTACATTTATTGTACTTAAAATATATTTTTTGGTTAAATATATGTACTTTTTCGTACAACAAAAGTACTTTTGTAATGTAATGATACACTGAATTTATACTGTAAAAATACTTAGTACAAAAAAATACTTTGTGGGACATAAATACTGTTTAGTGCAATAAAAGTATTTCTTGGCACAATAAATGTACTTTTTTGGCGTAATAAAAGTACTTTTTTGAAACAATAAATGTAATTTGTTGGTGAAATTTATGTACTTTTTGGTACAATTAAAGTATATCTTAGTACTATATATCTTTAATGCAGACAAAAGTAAAGTCAGTGACCCAAAATTGCTTTCAGCAAAAAGTACATTTATTGTACTTAAAGTACGTTTTTATTACAATGTGTGTACTTTATGATACAAAATAAAGTACTTTTGTGGTACAATAAAATAACTTTTCATACAATGACTTTAAAACTTTAAAAGTTCTCTGTACATAAAAGTACTTTGTGGGACAACAAATTATTTTTAGTGCAATAAAATTACTTTTTGGTACAATAAATGTACCTTTTTTAATGCAAAAAAAGTACTTTTTTGAAATAATACAATAAATGTATCTCTAAGTACTATATAAGTACTCTGGTACCTAAAAGGTACTTTCTGGAACAAACAAGTTTTTTCTGTGACAATAAAAGTACTTTTTTTTTTGCAATGTAGTGGTTTTTACAATTAAGGTAGTTTTTGGTACGAAAAAAAAACTTTGTTTTGTAGAATAAAAGTACTTTTTGTACAACAAAAGCACATTTATTGCAAAAATTACATTTATTGTACCAATAAAGTAATTTATTGTACTTTCTAGGACAAATAACCTTTTTTCGGGAACAATAAAGGTACTGTTTGCTACATTCAAAGTACTTTTTGGTACAATAAAAGTTTTTTAAACAATTAAACTACATTTTGGACATTAATAGCACTTTTATAGCAAAAAGTACATTAATTGTACCAACAAAGTACTTTTATAAGGGGATTTTGCCACGTTTTAGGCTCTTTTGTTTGTTATAACTCAAGAACGACTAGTTTAATTTTGATGAAACTAAAATCCGAAATCCTTTAATCACTTCGTATATGACTTCTCGGCATTATCAATAGTTTTGCAGTTAAAAATATTTTTTTGAAAAAAAAAAGAAAAAAAATAATTGCCTACAATTTCTATTTAAAATATAATAAAAAATGCAAAACGGAAAAAATTGTCAAGTCTTACTAATTTCACGTAATGTCACAAATGTCAAATGTCGCTTTTATTTACAATTAAGTGAATGTATTTCATTTTGGAATATATATAAGTTTTTTCCATTTCAAGATATATGGGATGTGGGCGTGTCCTTTGAGATAATTTGACATAATTCAATATAGTTATCAGTAGTATATCAGAGACAAATTGAGGCAAATTTGGTTCAATACCAAAAACAAAAATATAAGTTTTTTCCATTTCAGGATATATGGGTGTGGCCTTTGAGATAATTGACATAATTCAACACAGTTGTGACTAAAATATCAGAGACAAATTGAGGCAATGTTGGTTCAATACCAACAACAATTTGGAAAATATAAGTGTTTTCCAATTCAGGAAATATAGGAAGTGTGCGTGTCCTTCGAGAAAATTTTATATAATGCAATAGAGTTGTCAGTAATATATCAGAGACAAATTGAGGCAAATTTGGTTCAAAACCAACAACAATTTTGGTAAATATTTGTTTTTTCCGTTTTAGGAAATATTGGAGGTGTGCGTGTCCTTCGAGATAATTTTATATAATTCAATGGAGTTGTCAGTAATATATCAAAGACAAATGGAGCTGGGTTTGGTTAAATACCAACAAAAATTTTGAAAAATATAAGTTATTCCCATTTCAGGATATATGAGAGGTGGGCGTGTCCTTCGATTTAATTTAATATAATTCAACAGAGTTGTCAGTAATATATCAGACAAATTGAGCCAAATTTGGATTAATACCAACAACCATTTTTAAAAATTTAAGTTTTTTTCATATCAGGATATATAGGAAATGGGCATGTCCTTGGACCGATTTTCACAAAACTTGGTTTTTTTTTCTTTCCTATTTATAAAGTAATGTGTGCTAATTTGCCTTCTTTTATGATAACTCCTTTTTTTGACCTCCGTTTGTATGAAAACACGACACTGAGCGGAGTATCTACCGCAAATCATAAAAATGAAATAACCTTTTGGATATTACTTACTGTTATTATTTCCTAGAATCATACAAAGTCATCAACATTTTTTTTAACGTTTTGATTCAGTGCGATTAACTGTATTCATTGTATCAAAAAATCATTATTCTTGCTAAAATGTGAATAATTGTGAATAAAAGCGACACGCGTACATCGATTTTCATGTTATATGTCTCATTTTGTTCATAGATTATGTGACTTTATGCGAAAGTAATAGGACTTGACACTTTTTACAGTTTTGGATTTTCTATGAAATAAAAAAAAAAATTTAATTTTTTATGGAAAAATATTTTTTTTTTCTTTATACATTTATTTATAACTGCAAACTTTTGCCTTTGTAGCGAAATGTAATATAAACAGATTAAAGGAATTGTAATTCTTAATTTTTCTGTATATTTTTCAGCAAAAAGAGCCTAAAACGTGACAAATTCCCCTATACGTTACTTACCAACTTCATATCGATATATCTCGATTCCTAGATGAGACCCATCGAAACGCCGGGACACGTAAAACTTTCCTCGATAGTTTGAACCCTTTCCAATCACTGACCCCTACCATTTGTCGCAGAGTATTACCGACCTTTTTAATGTTCAATTTGACTTTATTAGATGATTCTAATTGGGCTTTTAAGGCCCTTCTCTTTAATTCCAAATGAAAGATTGTTTTATTTTATTGCTATCCGAAGTTTCGCTGGTATTTTCCAGCTTTTTCAGGGATTTTTTTTTATTAATAATCAATCTTTTTCGTCACATTCAGTTCTTAACAACATAAAACATAAGCATCAATTTAAATTTGTAAATAATCACACAAATTTAAAATTATCGCAGATTTAAAATTTCCCCAATGCTTAAATCACAGCTGAAACCTTATTACTAAATTGTTACCATAGATTTTGCAATGTTCTAACGTCTTTAATGCTACTATATATATTGTGGCTTCTTGTGAGATTCCCATCGCAGACATGGCCTACCATAAGGCTAACCCTCTACGAATAAATCTGTGGCATACTTGTATGGGCTCTCGTCAAATATGACAAGTACAGTAACCCCGTTTGCCAGTATGTAACCAGCCAGATTCATTCTAACATCAATCATCTAGGACAAACCTGTTCAAGCATGACGAAGATAAAAAAATAACTCAAATTGGGTTTTCTCATTAATTCCATGCAGACAATAAAGACTACACGAAAAAAAATATAGTAGGACTAAAAGTATACCATACGTAATACATTAAAAAAAATATTCTTAAATGTGAAAAAATCAAAATTTTTTCATGGTGTAGTTGAATTTGGTAGAGAACACAACATTTTTCATCTAAAAACACATAATATGTGATTTAAATTTTACTAAAGCGCTTTTTCGCTAGCTCTCTTTAAAAAACTATTAAATATATATTTGGCATTTACAAATTTCTCGGTTTTTGAATTTGAAAAATTTTATTACTGTTGAAACTTTGGAACTTCACCACATATGCAAATGAACTTGTTGCTCCCTGGTGTATACTTTATTTCTAATTCATATCTTAATTATTCATAGTAGAGCAACGGATGCTTCGGAGTGATACATTTTTTTATTTTTTTAACTTAAACATATTTCACCGTCAATCTGAAATATTTACAAATTTAAGCTGATATTTTTTATGAACATCTTTCATAACTTTCTTTTTACAACAACAGCGAGCCAGAGAGCCTTGGAAGGCCGTGGCAAGGATGAAGGGCAACAGACAACTTAATTAACTCAACAGAATTACTACGTAGAAATTGTAATACTTTTATCCTTGAGAACGAACGAAGAAACCAGCACAGGGCCAACTAGTAAATCACAAGCCCCCAAAAGCCAGCAGCTAGTGGTCGTGCTGGTGCGTTCTTGTTAGTGCTGCCAGTTTTTATTTTTATTTTTGTAATTTCAAGATAATTTCTCAAACGCACTGGAAACAAGTGCGAGCGACTATACACAAAAGAGACGCGTATGCCATACAGACAATTCAAATGGCTGCTTTAGCGCCAGACCCCAACTCATTTTAGTATTGGCTGTGTTGTGTTCTCCTCTTTTTTCTTCTTTTTTTTTGGCTTTTTATGAATTGGAGGACCAAAGTTCTGGCGAACTCTCACTCTTGGTGGTTGCACACACCGAACACCGAATGTCTAACAGTTTGTCTGTCTGTCTGCCAGCCAGCCAGCCTATTTATGTGTGCGACGAGTTGCTTGCTGGTGGTACCATCTGTCCGTCTGCCGCCAAACGACCGTTTTGACAGCTTGTCTTGTTGGATTTTGTAATTGCTTTGGCTTGTTGTTTGTATTTGTCCTTTCCGCCATGTACTAACATTCAATGACGTTAGTTCAAAAGAATCTATTTGCTGATACTTAAATTGCTGTGAGGATGCAGGCACAGGCTAGAGACGGCTGTGGTTCAAAGGGGACTAGGGGTACACAACTTACACACGTTTTTGCAATTTTCTCTCCCACTTTCGTTCAAAGTTGTTCAGTGAATCCAGAAGTCGTCATTGGTTTTTGGCTTGTTTGCGCAAAGTTCAAATACGCTGAAAAGCCATTGACAAAATTGTGTTCTTGTATCTTTTGGCCTTAAAATTACCACTAGCCAACACGACTGCCACCACCTCTGCCCCTAGCTCCCATAGAAAAAAATATATATTTAAAAGCTTTAAGTGCGAACGAATATGTCTCGCTCATGTAAATGTCAACTTGACCTCTAAAGACCAACCGACCATCATAGTAAATCCACAAACCTACATAGAACGCTGCCGCACATGTCCAAGTATACTTTTAGGGTTACTATGTTTTTTTTCCCCTGTAGTCTTTGTTGTCTGCATCGAATTAATGAGAATTTTATTGAAGGAAACCCAATTTGAGTTATTTTTTTTCGTTATGCTTTAAGAGGTTTGTCCTAGTAGATGATTGATATTAGAACGAAACTGGCTACTGACAAATTGGGTTATGCTGTACTTGTCATATTTGACGAGAGCCCATACAAGTATGCTACAGATTTATTAGTAGGGGACTAGCCTTATGGTAGGCAGTGCATGCGAAGGGAACCTCACAACAAGCCTTTGATAGCAAAAAGTACTTTTTTTGTTCTTATGAATACAAGAACGTTTGTATGTGAATATCTACAAGTTTCTGGAAACGAACACGCTTTTATGTGTGTATTTGTCTGTGTATGTTAAGATCTCGCCTACAAGATAAAAGACAATATCACTGCAAATGCGGGAAGAGTGAAAATAAAACTACTAAAAGATTTGATGAGTATGACTCAATAAGAACAACAACGACAACAACTATGATAATTGTTATAATATCATTGACGACACTACACTTAACACTTGCCTATAAATATTTACACAGCAGACGCCTTGAATTCTAGACGCCAGATTTTGAAACAAAATTTATTTATTTACAAATTATGCGGCTGTTGTGGCGTTGAGTTGCTTGTAAAGATCATAAAGGGTTTGAACTTTGACCTATGGGTTGTTTGGTAGGTAGGTTCGAATGAAATGGATAGTTTGAGTTTATTTAAGTGTTATTAAGAAGAATAACAAGTATTGAATTAGTACTTTAAATATAGAAGACAATTAGACAAGGGATTCTGAAAGCGTGCGGCCGGACGGAATCGGCTATAGTGGTCGATAAGAAACAAATGTATAATTCATTGGATCAGAGTTTTTGCTAAAATAAAAGTAATAACAATTGATACCGTAAAATTACTTTATGGCACAACAAAAGTACTATTAAAAGTACCAAATAGTACATTCTGGAGCAACAAAAGCATTTTTTGGTATACAAGAAATACTTTTTGATTCAGCAAAGGTATTTTTTGTATAATAAAATATTTTTTGATTCAACATCGGTAATTTTTGGTACAATATATTTGGAAAATAATTTTTCTATAACCACTAACCTTAACCCCATTAAAGAGTTATGGGTTTTAAATACTCTCAACTAATACAGATAATTTTTTTAAGGTTTTTGCTCTGCTTATCTCCAAATCCCATAAGTCACTTCAAGTGTCGGCCGTTTTCTTCGTATCTCTAACTCTACTCTCTAAGACAACTCCCACTCTCTCCGTTTTCCTGGTTTTTCCCTATCCATTGCCAACTTCCTGTTAATTTCCTTAGTTTCATGTATTTAGCTTGGAACTTCTTCTCTATCTCCTTGTGACAGCTGTAAATGTGTATGCTGCTTTTTTTAAGTTACATCGTCGTAACTCTTCTATGGTAAGCTAAACTAAAGAAATAGAAGAAAAATTTTTCATAAAAAATAGACAAACTAAATGGTTGGGGGAGGAGAGCGTAAAAAAAACGTGCAGTAGCAAAGTTGTAGGCAGCATAATCGCGGATAAGCCTTTTGGTTTCGTAAGTGTTGGTTATAGTTCAGTGCATAAAATTACTCGTCGAATGTGTTAAAATCGTAGATTTTTGTGCCATGTATCTATGTTTAGAAGATTGGAAATGCAATTCGACATATGGCGTAAGGCATCCGATATATATAAACGGGTACATTTTGGTACCATAGGGGACCGTCGTTTCATAGTGGTTAGAACACGCGACTACCATGCGGAAGATCGCAGGTTCAAAACTGGCTCCAAACACCTTAAAAAAAATTGTTCTTTCATTGTCGGCTCCCCTCGAATGTTGTTGACAGCAACTTCGCAGTATAAGCGTCGAGTCAATCGGCGTGCCTAGTAAAAGCTTCTCAGACAGTGACGCTTGCATTCGTCGATAAACAAGTAGGTGCCGTTAGTTGTGAATCTAAAAATAGAAAGCGTGTTAATTCACAACAACGCGAGAAGTTATCCCATACCTCATTCATGGGGTGCAAAGGGAAATTAAGTAAGTAAGTAATATTAAATTTGAGTACACTTCAAGTACTTGAAACAGTAAAGTACATAAAGTACTATTTGGTACAATATAGGTACTTTTTTGTATACTTATAATATTTTTGATAAAATAAAATAACTTTTGGGTTTAATGAAAGTACTTGTTGGTACAAAAAAGTACTTGTTAATATAATAAAAGTACTTCCACTTAACCAAAAGTAAATTTAAGTTAAACGAAAGTACTTTTTAGAGCAATAAAAGTACTATTAACATAAAAAAATTTATTTCTGGTACAATAAATGTATCATTTGGTAAAATAAAATTACATTTATACACTTTTTGATAATAACAGAATGGATGGCCCATATGCCATCCTCGTGTGCTTTTCATAGCTCCTCACGTTCATATATTTTCCTACTCGATCCTTGTCTTTTTGCATTGCTTTTATAGCGATGTGCATTTTATGATGAATTTGTTCATGAATTCAGCTTTCCACCTATAACAATTATATTAACTGTTCCTGGAATACATTGGAGATTCTGGTGAAATTTTTGTAAATTTAGTTATTTCCTGTTTGGAACAAATTTCCAACTAACTACTACCGTTACTCTAGGCCCAGTCGGTCAGACAGCCAATCAGTCAGTGAATTAACAACTTTAAGCATTTAACAAACTTAATAAATCTATTTGAAAACAAACAACACACATCCGAGTTAATTTCATTAACATTTTAAAGCGATTTATTACGAGAACAACAACAACAAACATAAACCGTCAGATAACAATATTAACCGATGTGAGACATTCAGTCGTACTGACGGGAATAATAATATGAAAAATACGTTAATAATGCATTTAAATGACAATGATAATGATAAATAAATAAACAAATAAAATATGACATTATTATTATTATTATTGTTAGTTTATGATATTACATACAAGAAGAACAATACACACACACTCACACACACAGGAAACTAAAAGAAATATGTATAATTATATACATCATACTCGTATATCCACAACTGCAGTGGGTACGAGGAAGTTGTGGATGGGGGAAAGATAGGGTATCTAGCTATGGCATGATAGCTGATTGAAAAACGAAGGGTTTTTGATTTTGAAAAAGTTTCAATAAAAACCCATTTTTGGAACACTAAAAATAATGTGTAGTAACAGTACTTTTATGTATAATCAAAGTACTTTTGGTACAATAAAAGTACTTTTTGATAAAATAAAATAACTTTTTGATTTAATAAAAGTACTTTTGTAATACTTGTTGATACAGTAAAAATACTTTATGGTACGAAAAAAGTACATTTTGGTACAATAAAATTACTTTTTGGTACACTGAAAAGTACTTCTTTTTTCAGTAAAATAGACAATTTAGTATTTTTTGGTACAATCAACTGTTTGGTGTAAAAAAAATACTTGTTGGTAAAATAAAATTGCGTTTTGATACAATAAAATTACTTTAAGCTAAGATAAAAGTAATTTTTCGTGTAAGAAAATTATTTTTAGATCAATAAAAGTAGTTATTTTTACACTAAAAATACTTTTTGATACAAAACAGTACTTTTTGGGAAAATAAATGTACTGTTTATATTAAAACATATTTCTAGCACTTCTTGATATAACAAAATCAGTTGTTGGTACATAAAAGTACTAGTCGATAGTATTATTAATTATTATTAATTATCGGTAGAATGAAAGTACTTTTTGATAAAATAAAATAATTTTTTGGTTTAATAAAAGGGCTGAAGTGCAGAATATGGGGCGGGAGCCCGAAAAAAATATGCCATTGTCTTCGTCTTGGTCCCCAAACATCGCAATGGTAGATCAAAGTTGGCGCTTAGACCCATGGGACCCGGGGGTCAAAAAAAGGGGCCCCCTTTGGTTCTATGATGGGGACCGGCCGTGGCAGAGTGGTTAGAACACGCGATTACCATGCGGGAGATTGCAGGTTCAAACCTGGCTCCAGTCATCTTAAAAAGAAAAAAAATATAAATAAATTTTTCTTTCATTGTCGGCTCCCCTCGAATGTTGTTGACAGCAACTTCGCAGGATAAGTGTCGAGTCAATCGGTGTGTCTAGTAAGAGCTTCACAAACAGTGACATTCGCATTCGTGTTAATTCACAACAACGCGAGAAGCTATCCCATACCTCATTTATGGGGTGCAAAGGGAAAGTAAGTTAAGTTTAAGTAGATTTTTAAATGATTTTTGTTTTGACCGATTCATACATTAGTCATCTACATTTCTCTAATCGTAGGTACTGCCAAAATTGTCCAGAGCAACTAATCATGGAATTTCCTTATAACGACATTCAATCGTTTTGCATATTACGCATATTTGACAAAATATGCATGGTTTAGCAAATTTTACAATAAACGCATATTTTTGTTGCATAATTTTGCTTTTTTAGTTAACAACCACTTCAAAAAGTAAATCGCTTTTTTTTAATTTGTTAAACATCATTCATCTAAATTACAAAAAAAAATGTTACAAAATATTTACATCGATATTCAAGGAGATATACGAATCAAATTTTATTGTGGGAATTTTATATGAAAAAAAATCTTTGCTCAGTCAATAGACAAAACCAATCAAGAGATAAAAGGTGATGATTTCGACCAATATAAAGTTCTTATTTTTTTAACCGATACAGCACCTACATGGTAAAGGCGGCAAGGGGGTAACAATGCTGTCGCATGTGACTCTTTATTAGCATTAAAGTTTATTAAGGAAATCATTTTATCGACATGAATTCTCTTATATCAAATGAAAATATAATATCTTTTCAACAACGCCTTCGCGTATGCAGATTTTGAATGAAAGATGTCCTGGTATTTCGCTTCATCCAGAGCCAATTATAACAGGATTGTCAGTCAAATATTAGACAAAGAATTTTGAAGAATTTGGCGAAGTAATCACTGAGCTCCACGATTTCGATTCGATATCGATTTAAAATTAATATTAATTTTTTATGTACATATACGAGTATAAAAATGAATTTTGTGTAATTTTTTTTTACTAAATTTTAAATAATTTTTTAATTCAATATTTTATATGTTTAGTGCATATTTTTGAAATGTATGCGCATATTTTTCAAATTTATGCGCAAATTTTGAAATGTATGCGCATATTTTTGAAATTTATGCCCATATTTTTGAAATGTATGCGCATATATTTTAATTTTAGTGCATAAAATTCCTTGCCCTAGTAATTATCAAGAAAAAATGTGATATAACTATATCACATTTATCGTTTCAAAATTTTTAAATATTTACTGCTTTGGCGTTTTGCTAAAAATAGATGCCTTAAACGTGCATTTACTGTAATATCATTGTCTATAGTCATTAAACAAATACTTATTCTCTGGCAAATTGAATATTTGTGTTGTATGATCCACTTGTGTAATAGATAAATAGCTACTCTGGAATACTGCATTCAAAACGCTTATGAAATTGTTTAATTAACTACTCCAACGCTGGCTGGACTTACTCAACCATAACGTTGTCATCGACGTCGTCGTCGTCGTTGTCGTTGTCGTAATGTTTACACAAACAACAATAAGTGAAGTGTTTAAGTGCTCCCTCTGTGCGTCCTTTCGACACTCTCAACAACTTTGTGTCTCGCTCTTGTTCTATCTCTCTCAAGTGGTTCCATATCACATTTCATATTTACAAAGTTATCCCATAAATAACCGGAAATGCAGCAGAAGAATCAAATCGAGTCACACACAGATATATATTTGTAACTCAAGTGACATAAACGCAATGAGAGTATGTGTATAGATGTGTGTTTATGAATACAAGTACATTGGTATGTGAATATCTACAAGTTTCTGGAAATGAACGCGCTTTTAAGCGTGTGTATGTGTGTGTGTGTGTGTTAAGATCTTTACTCGCCTTCTAGATAAAAGACGCTATCATTGCCGGCAACCGCAAATGTGGGAAGAGTACAAAAAATACTAAAAGATTTGATGAGCATGACTCAATAAGAACAACAACGACAACAACTATGATAATTGTTATAATATCATTGACGACATTACACTTAACACTTGCCCATAAATATTTATACAGTAGACGCTTAAATTCTAGACGACAGATTTTGAAACAAAATTCATTTGTTTACAAATTATGCGGCTGTTGTGGCGTTTTGTTGCTTGTAGGGATCTTAGAGTGTTTGAACTTTGAACTATTGTTTGTTTGGTAGGGTATCTCGAATGAAATGGAATGTTTGAAATTAATTTTTGTGTTATAAAGAAGTGTAACAAGTATAGAATGTGTACTTTAGATATGGAAGACAGTTTGACAAGAGATTCTAAAAGTGTGCGGCCGGACGGAAACGGCTGCAGTGGTCGATGAGAAGAAAATGTACAGATCATCGGGTCAGTTTATGGTAGAGTTATTGCTAAAATAAAAGTACATTTTGATAAACCATAAAAGAACTTTGTGGTACAGCAAAAGTATTTTTTAAATTACGAAATATTGAAATGAAAGTACTTTTTGGTATTGTTAAAATAAAGAAAAATTTGGTTTAATAAATTAACTATAAGTACTTGCGGCACAATAAAAGTACTTTATGGTATTAAAAAATTACTTTTTGGTATAATGAAAGTACCTTTGGAGCAATAAAAGTACTTTATGGTACAAAAAAAATTACTTATTGGTAGACCAGAAATACTTAATAATGCACTTTTTTATATACCAAAGTACCTGTGGTAATATAATTTTACATTTGGTACAATAAAATTACTTTTTGGCTAAATTAAATTACTTTTTAGTAAAAAAAATTACGCGCATCAAAATTTAATTTAGATTACAACAAAGGTACTGTTGCATATAATAAAAGTACTTTTTGGTAGCACACAAAAAAATATTAAGTTCATTGCAAGTACTTTGTGGTACAACATAAGTACTCTTTGGTATAACCAAAGTACTTTTTGATACAGAAAGAGTACTTGTTGGTACAATAGCACAAAAATATTTGTAGGTTCAGTACAACTTCTTTGTGGTACAACAGAAGTACTCTTTGGTATAACCAAAGTACTTTTGATGCACAAAGAATACTTGTTGGTACAATAATAGTACTTGCTGATGCAGCAAAAATTATTTTTGGTATAATAAAAGTACTACTCGGTACAATAAAAGTACTTTTTGGTATAAAAAAATACTTGTTGGTAGAAAAACGTATTTTGTTAGTGCAAAAAAGTACTTTGTTGGTACAAAAAAGTACTTGGTGATACGAAAATTGTAATTTATGGTACAAAAATGTTCTTTGTGCTAAAATAAAGGTACCTTTTGATAATATAAAAGTACTTTTTGGTATAATAAATGAACTAGTTGGTTGGTATTATAAAAGATCACTAGAAGTTCTTTCAGATACAATAAAAGTACTTTTTAATATATAAAAATTAGGGCGGCAGCGAAATGTGTGGTCGATTTTTTTTTTGCGAAAATTTAAAAATGCTCGACTAGAATATTGTGCCACATCATGTAAGAATACATGACGTAAATTTGAGTAAGGTCGGGCAACTACTTCTCGTGCCTCAATGAGGCCAAAGGTAAGGTTCTTATTAAAATTCGATGTTTTTACTAATGTTCGATTTTGTTTTTTTTCCTCTCACTAATATGTAATAGTCAAATATTAAAGTGTGTGTGTTTGAGTCGCCTCGGTCATTTTTGGCCACTTGGTTCCAAATAGCCTGCTAATATCTCTACTAATTCATAACTGTACCAACCACACATACCAATATACAGATTTATACCTCTTGTAGTTTATGAGATACAACATTTTAAAGTTTCAAGATTTATACCACGCCCTCTGATCCTTTTTTTTTAATCACGAACTTTTCTGCCAAATGTATCCACATAAATTTTTAATGCGATTGAAGAATCAGTCCTCCAGATATTGCGGTTTCAATATTGGGGGTACGCTTTCTATTTTAGATTCACAACAAACGGCACTTACTTGCTTATCGATAAATGCAAACGTCACTGTTTGAGAAGCTTTTACTAGACATGCCGAATAACTCGACAATTTTACTGCAAAGTTACTGCCGACAATAGCAATGAAAGAAAAATGTAGATGACTGGAGCCGGGAGCAGGGAACCACGGATCTCCTACATGGTAGTCGCGTGTGATATATACAAAATGAAAGTATTCTATTTTTCATGAGTTTGGTTCCATTGTTCGGTTCAAGATCTATTCTATTATTGCTAATAGAATTTGTTTTACAAGAGTTTTGTGAAATGGATTATATTAACAGCTGGCAGGACGGATAGCTATTTCGGTAGTTGCCAAACTACCATCATCAGCACCCTTTGCTGTGACTCCTCCACTTTCATCACAAACCTATCATTTAATAATTTCCTCATAAGTTTCTATAAAGGCACATTTCTGTAACATGTGCCCTATGCGCCGAAATCACCCTAGAAACCTATATACAGATATGTAAAAATATGTCTCAATATTTGCATCTCAAACATATGAATCATATACAGGCATATGCACAACACACATACATGTATTTCTTAAGAAGTACGCATCTAAGTAACCCTTTCATATTTTACCTCTCATTTTACGGGTGCCCATATAGCAAATACTAACGAATTTATAAGTCAGCTTAATATGTATTTAATAGCCAATAATAGTCATCATTTTATTTTTATTAATTTTATAATTAATAGAGTTTTTTTTTTGAGTTAGAAACGTGTCATATGTTAACATTTTATTATTTTCTTTGATTAATTAAAAATTTATTTAAATTTTATAATCAAATATTATCTTCATACCTTCTTATACATGACTTCTTTAAAATCATTTTGATTTAGTTTGCCTTCCACTGCAAACCACTGTGTTACTCTATGGTATGGATAGCATCTGCTGCTTCTCGCTGACTCGTTTAACATGAAATGGAAAGTTAAAGATTCATTCTTATCACCGACAAAATACTATCTTCATTTGTTTTATGGTGACTGCTTTTATGAATAATTAATTAATTCCCAAATAATCAAAAAAAAACAACGTTGTTTTATTTGCATAAACTATTTCCATTAGAAATATTTAGTGGTTTATTTAATGTGAAAGTCTTGTGTTGAGTTGATGCCAAACCACTACACGTTCAGCGATCTTTGGCTGGCAACTTTGTGTGTGTGCTGGGAGCAGCGGGAGTGTTATCATCATTCGTTATCGGCTTATTGACTTTTATGTGAAATTTTTATGGTTTTTCCAACAGTTGTCTGCAACAACGTATTTTTTTTGAATGCACTCCAAGCCAATTGGTCGTGGGTGCAGGTGTTGTGTTTTTGTTTTATAGCAAGCGAGCTTGATATCAATTCGATATGTCGAGGAATGTTGATATATGTATATTTCAAAATATATAAACAAAAATTCGAAATTCTTGTCAAAATGAGATACTTAATTGCGAAGAATATCTCAATATTTTCTCATTTTATACATAACATCTGATCTGAATTTATCACCAAAGTGCTAAACCAAAACATTTTTTGCCATTCTGTGAGGATAATAGTTTCTATACTGACTAGTTTCACTATTAAGATCTAGAATGACAGCTATTTCTATCAAGAAAATTCCACTTTAGAGAATAATGAGTAGCGTGTAGTTCTGTGACATCTCACCAATATCTGATGATTACATATACGTTGTGCATTGAAACGATATTCTGTACCTGTACACACACATTCATTTCCCAGGTGAATACATGTTGGTTTGATGTTCAGTTATCTCGCAGCACTTTGATGAAGTTGCTATATTTAGCGTAACAGTCTCTAAACATATGTACATACATACATACATACATACGTATCATACATATTCATGTATAATACAAAACATGTAACTTTAGTTGTTTCATGTAGTTCTTTTTTTGTTTAGTATTAACATTTTAAAATAATGCAAATGTTGTTGGTTTCGGTTAGCAAAACTTTGTTTTTTTTTACCCGTACTGACGTATTGAATTATTTTAATGCGAGGAATAAAAAAAAATAAAACGGAGAATAAACACAGTTTTTAAGGAAATCATTAGTATTCAAGGTAAAAATAAACCAGGTGAAACATATTAGTTGGCAATACGGAAAAGTCGATATTGAAGCTAATTTGATGGCTATTTTTATTTTCTTTTCATAAACATACACATTTGGGACAGAGGAAATATTCCACCTCGCCGTAAAATGTAACACATATTGTTGCTGTGTAATAATTTATAATTTTGATGTAGGAAATTAAAAGCTTTACTTCGTCGTTAAATTATAAATATTGTATAAAACTGTTGAAACTTGTAACTGGGATTTTTTTCTGTTCACCACATAACCCAACTTTCATGACTACTTTTCAATGTTAAAGAAGACTGTAGTAACATTACGCAATTTTTGGCCTATAATATCCTATTAATATTAAAAAAGTGAATGCCTGTCTTTTTTTTGTATGTTTGTGGGTCAATCACGCCTAAAAGTCTGGACCGATTTTAATGAAATTTGGAAGACAGTTAGTGTACTATGTATATGGAAATTACCATAGACTATATATTTTTTTTTGACCCTATGGGCGGAGTGGGCGTGGCAAAACTTTTTTTAGAGAGATAGAGAGATACAATTTGATACACAGATAGTACTCGGCAACACGAATATGCGGCCGAAACTTTAATTTTGGACCAGTGGGAGGAGTGGGCGTGGCAAAACATTTTTTTAGAGCTAGGGAGATAAAATTTGCTACACAGATAGTGCTCGGCAACATGAATATGAATATGCAGACGAAATTTTAACTTTGGATCAGTGTGCGGAGACGGCGTAGCAAAACTGTATTTTAAGGGCGTGGCAAAACTGTATTTAAGTCCTAGGGAGAAACAATTTGATACGCAGATAGTACTTAACAACACGAACATTAATATGCAAAAGAAATTTAAATTTTAGATCAGTGGGCGGTTTGGTCGTGGCAAAACTGTATTTTAGCCCTAGAGGGATAAAATTTGCTACACAGACAGTACACGGCAACACTAATATGAATATGCAAACGACATTTTTATTTTGGATCAGTGGGCGGAGAGGGATTGACCAAACTGTATTTTAGCCCTAGAGAGATACAATTTGGTACGCAGATATTACTCGGCACTTTAGATTCAAATTTGCAGACGAAATTTTTATTCTCAATAAGTGGCCGAAGAGGGCGTGTCAAACTGTATTTTAACCCTAGAGCGATAATAAAGTGTTTTCCAATAAGAGGTGTTATTTTGGTATTCAAAGAAAAATTCAATTTTTTCAGATAAACGGTGGGATGTGTATTTCATAATAAAGAGGAAGGTATGCCGTTAATAATGAAAAACAACATCAGCCAAATGGCCACCACGTGCACGCTTACAGGACTATATCCTTTTCATGAAATTTTCCATAACAAAATCGCAAAGTGGCTGGCCTATATCCTCGATAGCCTCACGAATTTTATCTTTGAGGTCTTGAATCGATGCTGGGCTGTTGGCGTAGACCTTATCTTCTACGTGGGCCCAAAGAAAAAAGTCGCAAGGTGTTAAATCACAAGATCTCGGTGGCCAATTGTGATCACCTCTTCGAGAGATAACACGGTCCGGAAACTGTTTCCGTAAAAGATCAATAGTTTCGTTGCTTGTGTGGCACTTAGCGCCGTCTTTTTGAAAGTAAACGTTGTCTAGATCAATATCCGACCATAAAAAATCATTTATCATCTCTCGATATCGGAATCCATTCACCGTAACTGTTGATGATCTAACCTCATTTTCGAAAAAGTAAGTTCCAAAGACCCCACCGGACCATAAACCGCATTAAACAGTCACACGTTCAGGATGGAGAAGCTTCTCAACAACAACTCTTTGGTTTTCCGAGCCCCAGATGCGACAATTTTGCTTGTTGACGTAGCCACCGAGGTGGAAATGGGCCTTATAAGTCAATGTGATTTTTCGATGGAGTTCCGAATCATTTTCATGCATTTCAACGCCCCAATCAGCAAAGACACGACGTTGTTGACGATTGGCCGGCTTGAGTTCTTGTGTTAACTGAACTTTATGAGCCTTAAGACCTAAGTCTTAATGCCAAATACGGTGTAATGGCGTTTGTGGAATGCCCAATTCCAAAGAACGACGCGGAATGGACAAACCGGGGTTTTCTTCAACATTTTGGGCTACATCAGCAATATTCTCAGTTGTTCTTGAGTGACGTGCACGCGTTTTATTCTTCACATCACTAACTTGTCCCAACAGCTCGAATTTTTCCACCAATTTCTGTATTGCGGTCCGACAAGGTGTTTCAGTTTTGCGAACTGTGACTGCAAGATTTCCACAATTTTTGTAGTGAATTTTAATAATTTCAATGTGTTGTTGAGGCGCGTATCGTTGCATTTTTAGTAATGGCGTAGTTTCTACTTGTCAAATGTCAAAGATTAAAAGCTTCAATAGTGGTAGCTACGGAAATAGCGGACCATTCACAATAAAACCTCTCATTGGAAAACCCATTACATTTATGGTATCAAAAAGTACTTAACTCCCATCCGATTCGATATCATTCCCGAATTATATGTCATTTGCATTTTATTTGGGAACGATACTCGCCAATGATTCGGGCGTGATATCGCGAGCGGATGAAAATCCACCATCGGCCTCGAATCGAAAAAGCGATTCTTTTACGAAGCGAACCACCCCTCGCCATAAGGTTTGTCGGTTTAGAACCAAAAAGTAAAAATTAGCAGACGGAGTTTTTAAATTCGGTATTCGTCAGGTATGCAATAGCGAAACATTGCCGTTTCAAATAGTATTGTATAAAACTGTTGAAACTTGTCACTGGGATGCGTTTCTGTTCACCACCTAACCAAGCTTCCTCACTACTTTTCAATGTTGAAGAAGACTGTAGTAACATTATGGAATTTTTGGGCGATAATCTATATATATAAAAGGCTTAGGTGACTGACTGATTACTCCCAGCCCAAACGGCTGAATCTATAACCGTGAGATTTGGAATGGGTAATGGAATTTTGGGTAAAATGGGCGTGGCACCGCCACATACAACTCGAATTTTGAAATGGATGTATCTTTTAAACCATTATAGGTCGAGATTTGGTAAGTATATCGGACGTACAAGAGTACAAGGGCGGTGCCACGCCGCTTTTTAGTTATATTGGCCAAATGTTGCAATTATATTTTCTTTGTTGGATACTGTTTATAGGGCCTCTATAATATTCTACATGAAAACATAATAAAAAAAAGGGGCGTGGCACCGCCCACACAAACCGAAATTTCAATCGGTCACATCTCACGTGCCATTAGAGATATGAAGACGAAATTTGGTATATATGTTACTTGTACAAGCAGGATTGCATCTCGCTAAAAAATGGGCGGTGCCACGCCCCTTTTGGAAAAATCGTTATCTCGGCGAAATAAATGGAACGATTGCAATAAAATGTTCACTGTGTAGGGCCATAGGCTACAAGAAAACATAATTATACAAAGGGGCGTGGCACCGTTTTCGAATATCTTACCTTTAGGGGCAAAGGGGGCCGAAAAGGGATAAATCTGGCACTGAACGGCTAAAGGTATAATAAAGGTATATAAAGGTATAAAAATTGAAGTGTATTTTTTAGTTGTGCAATGTGAAGTAAATTTTCGAAATTCGTTCTTTAGTTGTAAAAATACCAAAAAAAAAAGGAATAGAGCTGATGATATCACTCAGATCAAATACCAAAAGGAAACTTTGCGAAAATGCTCCCTATAGAATTAGAGAGCTGCCAGATTGCATTTTTAGAAATTCAAACAATAGCAGAATAAAGATAAAATTTGTACCATCACCCAGACCAAACAGCTGAAGCTATAATAGTAAATGGGCATGCTTCCTATAGAATTAGAGGGGGTAACAGTCCATTTTAGTAGTGGCATACGAATGTTTCTTTTGAAATTCACTCTTTTAGGGATAAAAAGGGATTAAAGCGGTACAATCACTCTGGCAAAGGTTGTTATGAATTTACAAACACATAAATGGAGTATTCGTTCGTCTTATGAAACATTTGCATTTTACCTGTATTGCTTAAAGTCATAAGAAGGTTCATGGCAAGTACGAGTGAAGCAATGCGACCATTGAAAGCTAGTATTGTGTAAAACTGTTGAAACTTGTTGCTGGGATGCATTTCTGTTCAACGGCTAACCCAGCTTTCATGACTATTTTTAAATGTTGAAGAAGACTGTAGTAACATTATGCAATTTTTAGCCAATAATATTTGTTTATATAACTGTATTAGCACAAGCAGCATAGACAGTTTTGAACGAAGATATCTATAGTATTTGTCATTGTCAAAGACCATTTTCTGTGTCACGCCTTTCTATTCTAAAACGTAAAAAATTAAGAACTTTATATTATTATTTTAATTTTTGTATTTTAGTATTAAATACTGTCAAAGAGTTAGGACCATAGTAGGCGTCCTATTTCTGAGAGACATCTTTTCACACCAATTTGATTTTTAGTACTACTGTTAAACTTACCCACCATTAATATCCATTTACATTAAATATGTATTCTCCCATGGACTTATCCAAGTTATCCCCCTCCGTTGTTGGCAGTGGATTTGTGCAAAAAAAAAAAACAAATTGAAAAAAAACTTTGTAATTTAATTTCAAAGTTCAAACAAAGAAAAAAAACACAAAAGATTGACAATAAAATGTAAAATTGTATTTTTTGCTTGAGATTGATGTTGTTTTTCTCTCATTTCCCCATTTACAACAGACACCAGTCGTATTTGTTGTTAGACACCCTAAAAACAAAAAAGGTTCAGCAATTCACACTGCGAATTCGTCCAAAGTTTTGTAATTCATTAAGTGATTGCAAAAAGTAAAAAAAAAACAAAATCTGTTCATTTGCATTAACATTAAAAAGAGTTTACGTTTTTCAAAAGCTTTTTTTTTGTTCCTACTAATGGAGTAAACAAATAAATGTCCTTGATGGCAAAAAAAAAAGAATGTGAACAGAAAACTAAGGTTTAAATATTTAAAGTGTTTTTAATGGACAAATAATGAAATATAATGTAAAGGATACATATAACTTGAATATTGGAATTGTGGTGAAAATGTCACAGAGTAATTACAAAATAGTCTAAGGCTGATGACAGAGTGAGCGCTACAGGCGTTGCTATGCTTGAAGCTACAACCTTTATTGCTATATCAATCTTTGACATGTCAGAGTAAGCGCTAGATTGTGTGCTACATTATGTGTTTTTTGAGAGAGAGAATGGGAGCGCAAACTTTGTTACGCTCTCTTTAGTGTATTTGTTTTTCATTTGTTTATGTTATGTGTGTCTTATTTTGTAAATTTTGTCAACAATTATTCTGTTGTGATAATGTTTATTTTTTTGGTCCCAGACAAAGGAGGGGCAAACACTTCCGTAATAAATGTTTCTGTATCAAAATCCATTTATTTGCACAATTTTTTTAATTTGATTTCACAAACAAATGGAAAAATAGACGCGTGCGGGTGCAATAGAAAAAAACTATGCAAAAAAACCTTTTAAAAACAACGCACGCATGCGCCCATACATTGTCCATGCCAAATTTTTTATTTTAACTCTCTCTCACTTCAATATGTCGCTGCTATAAATCATTTCACTACACGCTTTATAGCGGCCAAGCACTGAAACTATTTTGTAGCTCTGCTCTCACTCTGACAACATTTGAGCGAGCACATAAGTAAACACAAGCAGAGTTTTGTAGCAAGTTGTAGCGACATATCATAGCAACGCTTATAGCGCTCACTCTGTCATCAGCCTAAATGCCTGTGAGCGAGAGTCCTTGATATGGGTAGTCATTGTAACAATGTCTTGACATTTGTCTTCATGTGTTACACTATAAATAGGTTTTCTTTACGCATCATTTGCTATATTACAAATGAAAAATTGTTCACTAACATCTTCCATCTAAGTGTTTTATATCGACAGTCACAGATGATGATTATATACAAACATTTCTAAATACGGTTGAAATGTTGTAAGCTGACATTATTACTTAAAAGCTGATTAGGCGAGTTAAATTTTTATAATTTAATAATTCATAGAAATAAATTTGAATTCATTGTTCAGTTGAATATCATTTCTGTTTTTTGCTAATAGAGTTTTGTTTAACAAAACATGTGTGAAATAGATTATGCGACAGCTGGCAGGGTGGATATCTATTTCTATAGTTGTCATATTTAGGGAAATCTTAAAACTATTTTTTTTTATTATAGCACATATATATAACATGTATTAAAACACATTCTTATCCTTATTTTTTTGTCTTTTTTTTCAGGTACGTAAACATAATTAATATGTCTCAACACATAATATCTATTGATTGGCGTAAGTAAAACTATCTCTATGGATTTATGCGTAATCATTGTATTTTGACTTAATCTACTATAAATGTTTTTTTTTTCTTAGTTTTTTTTTTGTACTAACGACGTTAACACCTACTCATTATCGTTTATTTGTGTTGTGTTGTTTGTGCCCTATCAAGATTAGTTAATTGTGTCATAAATTATAGCATTTATCATTTTTGTTTTATTTGAGTGAGCGTTTTTTTTTGTGGGTTTTTGCGTGCTACCATATTTGGATTACTATTGTGACATCAAGACCGTGGTTCAAAGTCATAAATATTAAAATTTACTTGTTGATGCTATAAAAAATACTTTTTGGTATAATAATAGTACTTTTTAGTAATATATAAGAACTTTTTAGTACAGAAAAAGTACTTTTGGGTACAATAATTGTGCCTTTAGGTAAAATTAAAGTACTTTATGGTATAATAAATGTAATTCTAAGTACCATATAGGAACTTTTTGGTATCATACAAATATTGTTTGGTATAAAAAAAGTTCTTTATGGACACAGAAAAAGTACTTTTGGGTACAAAAAAGGTACTTTTGGGTTAAATTAAAGTACTTTTTGGTATAATATAAATGATGTTTGGTATAACGAAAGTACTTTTTGGGACAATAAAAGTATTTTGTGATGAAATTTAAATTTATTACAATAAAAGTACTTTCTGCTAAAGTCAAAGTACTTTAAGGTACAGTAAAACTACTTTTTGGTACAATAAAATTTTTGTTTTGCCACAATAAAAGTATTTTATGATAAAAATAAATTTTGTACAATAAAAGTACTGTTTGGTAAAGTCAAAGTACTTTTTCGGACGGCTAATGTACTTGTTGGTACTATAATATTACTCTTATGTTTAATAAAATTGCGCTTTGGCTCTCTAAAAGTACTATTTGCTAGACCAAAATTTGTTGAAGAAAAAAAGTATATTTTGATAAAGCAAAACTACTTTTTAGGAAAATAAAAGTACTGGGCGATACTATAAAAGTACTTTTTGATGCAATAAAGGTACCTTTTGGTAAAATTAAGGTTTGGTTCAATAAAAGAATCGTTTGGCATAACTGGAGTAGTATTTAGTATAATAAAAGTATATTGTCATAAAAATTTTAATTTAGTACAATAAAAGTACTTTTTAGTATAGTAAAAGTACTTTATGGTGCAGTAAAAGCGCTTTTTGGTACAATCAAATTATTGTTTGGCATAACAATAGTACTTTTTGGCACAATAAAAGAATTTTCTGATAAAAATAAATTTTGTAACATAAAAGTACTGTTTGGTAAAGTCAAAGTAGAATATTTGCAGTAAAAGTACTTTTTCTACGATTAATGTACTTGTTGGTACTAAAAAGGTACTTTTCTGTTTAATAAAATTGCTTTTTTGGTACTATAAAACTATTTGCTACACCAAAATTTTTTTAAAGGAAAAAAGTATTTTTTGCTTATATAAAATTACTTTTTAGAAATATAAAAGTACTTGACAATACAATCAAAGTTTTTTTGGTATAATAAAAGTACCTTTGGGGTTACATTAAAAGTATTTGTTATATATCAAAAGTACTTTTTTGTACAATTAAAGTACTTTTTGCATGTACTATTATAGTACAGTACAATAAAAGTACTTTTTGGATTACTATTGTGGCATCAAGACCGTGGTTCAAAGTCATAAATATTAAAAATTACTTGTTGATTCAATAAAAAAATACTTTTTCGTATAATAAAAGTACTTCTTAGTAATATATAAGAACTTTTTGGTACAGAAAAAGTACTTTTGGGTACAATAATTGTACCTTTAGGTAAAATTAAAGTACTTTTTCGTACAATAAAAGTACTCCTTAATACCATATAGGAACTTTTTTGTACCATAAAAGTATTGTTTGGTTTATCAGAAGTACTTTATGGGTACAGAAAAAGTACTTTTTGGTAGAATAATTGTACCTTTAGGTACAATTAAAGTACTTTTTGGTGCAATATAAGTGTTGTTTGGTACAATAAAGTACTTTTTGGTACAATAAAAAACTTTTTGGTACAATAAAAGTACTTATGGAACCGTAAATGTACATGTTGGTACAATAAATGTACTTTTTCGTTCAAAAATTTACTTTTTTTGATCAAATAAAATTACTTTGGGGTCAATAAATGTACTCTTTGTGTGACAAAAGTACTTCTTGGGTACAGTAAAAATATTTTTTTTTGTACAGTAAAAGTACATTTTTATACTAGATAGGAACCTGTTGATACAACAAAATTACATTTGGGCTATCATAAAAGTACTTTTTAGAACAATAAAAGTATCTTCTGGGTACAATAAAAGTACTATTTGGACCAATAAAATTTCTTTATGGCTATAGTAAAAGGACTTTTTTGTACATGAAAAGTACTGTTTTTTACAACAAAAGTACTTTTTAGTACAAAGAACTTTTTAGTACAAATAACTTTTTAGTACAAAGAACTTTTTATTACAAAGAACTTTGTAGTACAAAGTACTTTTGTGGTAATATTAAAGTACTAATTGAAGTAATAAGAATACTTTTTGGTACAATAAAAGTACTTTTTGGTAAAATAAAAGTACTTTGTGGTGCGATAAAAGTAATTTTTAGTCAAAGCACCTAACGGTACAGTTAAAGTACTTTTTGGTACAATAAAAGTTCTTGGTACGATAAAAGTACTTTCTGGGTACATCTAAAATAACTGTACAATCTAAATAATGGTACAATTAAAGGACTTGTTGGGACAATAAATGTACTTTGTGCTTATATAAAAGTACTTGTACTTGTTACTTTTAGATACAACAAAATTACTTTTGTGGTTCCTTAAAAGTACCACTTGGAACAATAAACACTTTTTAAACATTTTAGTACAACAAAGGCACTTTTTGGTACAATAAAAGTAATTTTTGGTAAAATAAAAGTCCAATAAATGTACTTAGTGGTACAATAAATGTATTCTTTCGTACAATAAATGTACTTTTTGGTACAATAAATGTACTTTTTTAATAAAAATTAAAGTATTTCTTGGTAAATGTACTTTCTGATACAATGAAAGTACTTGCGGGGTACAATACAAATACTACTTTGTACAATAAAGATTTTTTTTTGGTGCAACAAAAGTATTTGTTGAAGCAACAAAAGTAAATTGTACTCGGTGGTACAACAAAAGTATTTGTTGATACAATAAAAGTACTTTGTACTCGTTAATACAACAAATGTACTCTTCTGTACAACAAAATTATTTGTTTGTACAATAAAATTATTTGTTGGTACAATAAAAGTACTTTTTAGTACCATAAAGGTACTATGTACAACACTGAAATTATTTTTTGGAAAAATAAAGATAAATTTTCGTACAATCAAAGTACTTGTTAATGCAATAAAAGATCTTGTTATATTAAATTACTTTTTGTATACCCTCACCCTACGGGTAGGAGGGTATATATCATTTGAGACGACTCATAAGTGTAACGCATAGAAGAATTCACTTTAGACCATAGGTTTCTTTGAACCAAATTCGATTTATGACTTTTTAAGTCGTTTGAGCTTTGTCCGTCTGTCTGTCCGGCTGGTATACACAATATTTCCCCAAAACTACTTAAGGTATTGCAAATGGGCCCACTTTAGAAATCGAATAATAATATCAATAAACCTAACGCTACTTTGCCCAAATTCTGTATTTAGTTAAGCTATGTCAAGACAAAGCTTTGAGGATAAGAACTGGTAGTCTAGCCATGCCCCTTCTGGTACCTCTCATACAAATGTACCACTCCGTCCACATTAGAAATCGATTAATATTATTAAGACACCCAACGTGATCGTGCCCAAATTCTGTACTTTGTAAAGCTAAATCAGGATAAAGTTTTGTAGAGAAAACTGGAAGTCTAGCCACGTCCCTTCTTGTACCTCCCATACAAATGTACCACGCCGGTCACATTAGAAATCGAGTACTTATATCAATACACTAGAAAGTTTTATGTTTTTCTTATGGTGAGGGTATATGAAAGTCGGTTTTCCTGACAGAAACTTTCTCACTGGTTTAGTTAAAAAATGGATCAATAACACTTACAGCCTGACTATAATAATATACCTTTGCCGGAAGCTCTAATATTTTGTAGTTTATAGTTCTATTTGTCATCTCCACCTACAATTTTATACTATTCCATTGGATAACTTGCCAATCATTGCCAACTTTGTATGTAATGGCACTAAAACGCTTTCCACTCTCCAGCAACATGAGACAAGATGATTCAATCGCTGGCGATGAATCATTGCACTTTTTTTTCGTTACAAACTTGTGATAAACGGCAGAGTAGCAAATTTTCCTTAAGGCACAGGCGGCGACGACGACGACGACGACGACAGCAAAACGAAATAACAATAAAAGAAAATTATAATGATTTGCTGTATTATTAACTGTCCCACAACAACAACAACGACCACTAAAGATTATAAAACAACAAAAACAAACACCAAGATATGAAAACAAAACAAATACGAAATGAAAACTACAACAACAAAAAGAAAACAGAGAAGTGTAATTATCATTTTACGACGGCATTAAAACTTGTAAGACGCTGCACAGAGAGGGAAGGGGTGCCCGCTTGGAGTAAACGAGAAAAACGTAGAAAAACTTTAAGAAAATACTATAAGAAAAAAAAGAAAAAATATGAAGTAACTTCTTTGGAAGCGTTTAAAAATAATAACTGGTTTGTTATTAACGGTTTGTTTTTATGTTTCTTTTTCTTTTTTTTTTTGTTTGCTCTGTTTGTCTTAAACGACGTGCACATTATGCTCAAAGCACTCAGTCATTGCCATACATAACTAGTGTAAGGGGGTGGGGGGGGAGGCCGAATAGATAGAGAGGGGACACAGACCGACACTCTTACAACAATTGGTCTCTACACGGTGAGGAACTCCTCCGGCTACTAAACAACTGACAGAAATAACTGAAATGCATTAACGCCATCTTCGTTTGCCTCCAAAGTCGGTGAATCGCGTTATAAGCGAACGTCGTCGTCGCACTCAACGCCATAATGGTGCTTACCACTTGGACGGGGAGTTTATCTTTTGGCAGTAAAGCCATTCAGAGATAGATTCACAATAATAATTTACTGTTATTAAGCGGATTGAACAAGCTGAGAAAGCCGTTAAAATAACGTTTTAAGGAATGAGTTGGAAGCTGAAGAGAAAAGGTAGTTTTGTAGGGGGTAGTGACGTGTGAGAGAAAGGGAGTCATATAGAATAAATGTGTTTTGTGTGTTAAGTATACCAATGATTGGGGCTGGACTTTGGATCAAAAGAAGTATAAATGCTAAAGTGTTAAACGTATTTGTTTTTCTGCCAGAAATTACCAAAATAATTTTTTTTATCAAATTCATAATAAAAATTTAACTCTTATGAATGAAATGAGCTTTTTATCTAAAAAATATATATGGAGAGAATTTAACATTATTTGCACTGTAAGGTTATTTCATTTGACAAAAATTTCGAAATTTTTTTACGATAATTTTTTAAAAAAAAAGGCAAACCGCCTAATATTCGTCACCCTACGGGTAGGAGGGTATAGGAGGCAACCAAATGTTTTGAAATTTTGCACGAGTTAATATTTCCCCAAAATTACTAACGGTATTCCAAATGGGCTACATGCCCCCCCCTTCTGTTACCTCCCATACAAATACATCATTCCGCCCGCTTTAGAAATTGAGTAATAATATCAATACACCCAACGGGATTGTACCCAAATTCTGTATTTAGTAAAGCACTAACAGGATAAATTTTTGGAAAAAATTAGTTTAAAAAAAACTGAAAAGCAATATATTTTTTAAAAATTTAACTAAAAATTTTTTTTTTAAAAAAGTGATTTTTATTTTTTTTTATTAAGTTTAACATAGTATTAGTTGAAGTTATGTAAGAGAAGTTTTGGTTAGAGGCATACTTACTTACTTAATTTCCCTTTACACCCCATAAATGAGGTATGGGCTAGCTTCTCGCGGTGTTGTGAATTAACACGCTTTTTATTTTTAGATTCACAACTAATGGCACCTACTTGTTTATCAACGGATGCGAACGTCACCGTTTGAGAAGCTTTTTATTAGACATGCCGATTGACTCGACACTTATACTGCGAAGTAGCTGTCGACAACATCGAGGGGGCCGGCAATGAAAGAAAAATTTTGATGGCTGGAGCCAGGAGTCGAACCTGGGATCTCCAGCATGGTATTCGAGTGTTCTAACCACTATGCCACGGCCGGTACGGTTAGAGACATGTCACTTTTTTTTAAATAACAAGACAACATGAAATGAAATGATTTATAATTAACTTACAAATTTTATAGGATTTAATGTTTTAAAATAATGTCTGTCATACACGATCCTGCCGGTCAATTGTGCGAACCCGGTCATATGTCGCTTGGAGTGTCGAATATAGGCTTCTCAATGATCAGTCATTGGTGGTTTATAAGCATATACTAGAGATTTGACATACCGTCACAAAAAATAGTCCCAAGGTGTCAAATCACACCAATACACACTAGTCCTTAATCGATTTTTTCCCATAAACTCATAAATGTAGATAGAGTGGTGTAACTTTGCACAATTAGTAGGCATATTTTTTAAATATTCAACCCTATTCTAGAGTTTCTACCTTAAGCCGTTTGGTCAGGGTGATGGTACCAATAGTATCCTTTTTTCGGACTTTATCCCATAAAAGACTTATTTGGACGTTTGGTCTGGATAATAGTACCAGTTTTGTCCCCTTTTCGCCCTTGATCCTACTAAAAGTACAAAATTCAAAAAATCTGTCAACAGCGTCCAACTACTCTATGAAATAAATATTCATCCACATTTTCGCGATTTTATCTTGAGCCGTTGGTTTGGGTGATTGTACCGGTTTTATACCTTTTTGGTTCTTATTTTAACCCTAAAAGTACGAATTTCGAAAAATCACTTCGTGCAGCTCTCTAAAATTTTGGGAGCATGTCCATTAGGGTAATAACTTTTTGCATTTTTTGCAAATATCAAATCTCCCCAGACAAAATCGTGTAGGGCATGGAAAAATATAAGGAACTGCGTTTTTAGTTTTTCGCTATCGTTAAAAAAGGTTACGCACCAAACGCGTTAAAGTTTTGAATCAAACAAAGTTTAAAATAAAATATAGTCGAAGATATATATCCGCTTTGTAAAACATCGCGTATTTTGAGCCTAAAGTTTATATCTTACAATACCTACTTTTAATCATTTATTGTTATTATTTGTTAACATACTTACATAGGTATAAACCATACTTAAAAAAAAAATATAAAAAAAAACATATAAAAGGCATTTTAGAAATCGCTGTCGGTGCGTAAGGTTTTTTTTTAGCAAATTGAACTGAAATAGTTTTTTTTATCATTAATACAATATTTGCTATAAGAAAAGCCCTGGGGAGAATGTTGTCCAAAAAAAGTTATTACCCTAATGTCCATATGCATTTTCGCGATTATGATCTTAAAATATCTTACTATATGAATTTGGATACCCATAATAACTTTTTGTGGGTTGGTTTTTATTCCTATCCCAATAGCACCCCCCTTTAAAACTCTCTCAATAGCTCACCTGCTCTTAATTATCTTCGTTGCAACAACAAAGAGGAGTTTATACCAATATCTGTTAGTTGCCAACACTTGGTAATGCTATTAACGATATTTTCTCTCTTCCTACGTCTCTTTCTCCCCTCTGGCTGCCATTCTCAATAAGATTAGAATTAGAATTGTTGCTGCCTTGTGTGGTCGTGTGGTGTTGGTGGTAGTGGTGTCTTGGCTTAGATTCTTTTGTGTGTCTTGACTGTTCCAAATCGGTTATTATGGGGCAAAGCAAAAAAAAAACAAAAAGCCTTCTAAATTGTGTGATATTTATACCGTTATGTTAACAACGTCTCTTCTTCTTCTTCGTATTTAAGTCTTTGTCTTATGCCAGTTGTTGTTGTTGTTGTTGTGTAACAACTCATCTTCATTTCATAAGACGAACGGACGGACGGATGTTTATAATTTTTTTTTTAGGTTTTAGAAAACTTTCTTTAAGCTTTATGAGAAAGGAAACAAAAAAGATATCTAAAGCAAAGAGTACAAAATAGAAACCAAAGAATAAAACAAATAATAATAGAATTTTGTTTTGTGTTGTATCTTTTATGCACATTAAACACATACATACGTACTTATGTATGTGATATATAAATATGTATATGATAGTGTCGTAGAAATGAATTGCTTATGGTTATTTGAAATGGAATGTAGCGATATGTTATAAGGTGGTCACTTGTTAGACATTGCAAATGTTAGAGCTATACCGTTTACACATAGAAAAGTACTGGCTACTCGAATATGGAACTGGTATTCGAGTACCCAGCTCAAAAAAACTTCTTTAGTTGACATTGCAAATGCTTAATACCTTGGCATCACTACTATACTATTGCATTGTATATTTTCATAAATACAGTTCCACACATATCTGCACAACATATGTATGTATGTATGTACGTTTGTATATGACATTACACACATATTATATTAATGTTAATGGCTTTCACTCTAACATGCAATCGTCTTCTGCTTTAAAAGTACTACATACATATATGTATTTCTTCTTCTTATGTCAATGTCTAAGTTTTTCTTTCTATCGTTTGTGTTATGTGTTTCTGGAACACCAGACGACTATGACTATTACGACGATGGAGACAACAACAAAGTTCTTGAGATTTTTCTTTCTATGTTTTAGCTTGAACCATTTTTCTCCTCAGCGCTTTTACAACCTTTATATACTTCTACCCTCCTGCCATCATTACCAAAATCAAAACTCATCTTGAGCTGTTTTCTATAGAATACTTGTATTTATATAGGTCTTTCTCTTGCCATAATTGGTTAGAGAGAGAGTTAGGGAGGGAGGCCGTATGAAGATAAGTCTCTCTCTGTGTGTATGTGTGTGGAGCTTTAAAGATACTCTGTTAGCTTGTTGAGTAGTTCTTGGCTAGAGGCATTTAAAGCTAGTTGTTATTTAATTGTAGGTTAGTGTTAAAAAGAAAAAAAAAACAAACTAATGTTTGATTTGTATTTGAAAATATGAGAGGATTATACGATTATGATTTTAAGTTGTGCAAAAACGAGGCTTGTATGAAAATTACCCTGGGACGTTTGCTGTTCAATATGGTTACAGAAGTAACAAATAAATGAATGTTTAGTATTTGCTTAATTCGAGATTAAATCATTATCACCGAGTTATTTTTCCATAAATGAGATATGGGAAAGTAAAAACATGCTTCTCAGAGAAATACTTTTGAAGTACATACATACGTTTGGGAGATAGAGTGTTTAAATGTTCTGAGAAAAAATATTCCCCTGAAAATTTAAATGTATGTCTCCGAAATGTATTTTTACACAGGGTTATTCAAATTCCTTGATTCGACTTTTTACCAAAAACATTCAAACTTTAAACAACTGTAAAAATAAATTGTGACGCAGTGGACAAATTGGAGTTTAATGTTTTATTACTGAGGTCAAATGGTAACGTATTCACCCCCAAGACAATGAACCTCAATTTTTGCATAGTGTTATAAATCACTTCCAATATGTACTTTAAGAGAACTTCAAACAGATTTTTATAATATTTAGCTAAAAACTTACCGGTACAAAATACAAAAATTACTGTTATTGCAATAGAACAAACATTTTTAGTGTATCAAAAAGTAATTTTCCAAGTATTACTTTCAGGTGTACAAAAAAAGTACTTTTATTGTTCAAAAAAGTTTTGTTATTGTATCAAAAGAATAGTACGTTATTTTTTTAATCAAAATTTACCGTTATTTCACTTCAAAGTACCATTATTTTTACACAATTAACTTAATTGTACCAACAAGTATTTTTGTTGTACGAAAAAGTACTTTAATTGTAACAAAAAGTACTTTAATTGTAACAAAAAATACTTAAATTTTACCTAAATGTATTTTATTTGAACCTTTTTAGTCTAATAAAAAGTACACTTTATATGGTAAAAAGTACTTTTTTGTACCAAAAAGTACTTTTATTGCACCAAAAAGTACTTTTATTGAATCAAAAAGAACCTTTTTTCCCAAAACGTACTTCTATTGTACCAACAAGTACCATAAATTAACAAATGTACCATAAATTAACAAATGTACCATAAATTAACAAATGTACCATAAATTAAAAAAAAGTACTTTTGTTGCTCCAAATTGTACCTTTATTGCATTAAAAAGTACTTTTATTGTTTCAAAAAGTCCTTTTATTGTTTCAAAAAGTACTTTTATTGTAACAAAAAGTACTTTTTTCGCACCAAAAAGTATTTTTATTGAGTCAAAAAGAACCTGTTTTTTGCCAAAACGTACTTCTATTGTACCAACAAGTACCATAAATTAACAAATGTACCATAAATTAACAAAATGTATTTGTGTTGCTCCAAAATGTACCTATATTGCACCAAAAAGTACTTTTATTGTTGCAAAAAGTCCTTTTATTGTTTCAAAAAGTACTTTTATTGTAACAAAAAGTACTTTTATTGTAACTAAATGTACTTTTATTTGTTTTTGGAGTTGCTCAAATGCCGTGTAGCTCAACTACTCACACGTTCATGTGTTCAACAACGAGGGAGCAGAAATGTTGATAGATGATTGTGAGTGGGTTCGAACCCAGTTCACCCACAGAATTGTCGCATGTTATAATCATTACTTTAAAGTTGTTAATCGTTATAGAAGCGCTAATAGCAATTAAAATAAAAAACCAGTTCAGATATTTCAATCAAATGAACAGACTGATAAATACCCTCACCCATACGACTTTCGGTCGCAGTATTGATATTCTTACTCCATTTCTAAAGTGGGTGGAATGGTATATTTGTAGGGAAGGTACCAGAAGGGGCGTGGTCATGTAGCCCATATGCAATCCTGTTAGTAGTTTTGGAAATAATGTTAACACACGCAAAGTTTCAAAATAATTAGTGACGTCTTTCAAAAGTTATCCTACATACAGACAGACAGACGGGCATGGATTAAAAAAGTCGTAGATAGAATTTGGTTTAAAGAAACATAGAGTCTAAAGTGACTCCTTATATGTGTTACACTTTTGGCTCGTAGCAAATGATATATTCACTACTACCCATAGCTTGAGGGTAGAAATACATTCATATATCTTAGAACACACATATTACAAATCTACATATTTTCACGCGTTTGCGTTGCATTCTACAAAATTTAAAAGTGACTGCAACTAAAGTTTTAACATTCTTTTGCGTTTTATTGCACATTGTGTGTTTTTCTTTTGCAGAGTTCATTATTATAATAACTTAGAGGCAAAAGAAGATAATTCCACGATGCAGCGCAAAAGTAAAGAAGAAAAAAAAACACAACTAACAAAAAATAGCAACCAACCAACCACGTTATACAAATATAACGTGAGGTTTTGGCGTTAACGGCTCTGCGTTTGAAAACTTTAACAAATAATGAACGCGATAGCTTAATCCAACACGTCTCTGCAACGAGTTGTTTGAGTAAAGATTTCTGTTAAAAATGCACAGGAGGAGGTTGAACATGTAGCAAAGTTCGTGCTTAGACGCATATTAGAAATTTGAAATAATTTTTAGTTGTTGTTTTTTTTAAATGTTTTCAACTACATATTTTTATTAAATTTATTTAATATAGTGAAAGAAACCTACAACCCAACAAGAAAAATGGCACGCAAACGTATAAAGAAAAAATGTAAACGTTTCATTTACAAAGTTATGTTTAATATTCGCTGCGAATAAAGTGAAGTTTTTTGTTTTGTTTTGTATAACTTTAGATGTTTTGTAATGAACGAAGAGCAGCGTGTAACAGAAGATTTTCGTGTTTGAAAAATATTTTGTTTAGTTAAGAGCTTTAATAAAAGAAAAATTTATGTAAATTTTGTGGCGGTCATAATATTATAGTTTATTGAGCTGATTACGTTGTGGGTTTGCTTGGTATCGTCATATTTTTAAAGAGAGATCTTGTAATAATTATATAAAAGTAGTGATTGTCTAGATTTCTTTGTCACTGACAATAAATTGTTGTAAAGAGCATTGTTCTTGTCCAGGATTTTAAGAGAGATTTCAGCGTTTCGTATATATAATTACTAGCGTAACCGGAAATATGCACTAAAAATCGTGTTTTATGCGCTTAAATTATGCCCTTAAAATAGCCAAATATGCACTTTAAATTAATATGCTCTAAAAAATTTAAGTCATACAAATTGTCTTCTACTTCATCGCCAATGACTGCATTTATTAGTTTTAAAATGCCTTCATAAATGTTAGCATAGTTAGTAACTGATTCAAGATATGTTCGAAAGCGTTTAGATACTTATAGTTTGTGAATATGCCTAAAAATGGATATTATTTTAAAAATAAGTTCTAAAAAATATGAAATATGCTTTAAAAATGGATATTTTTTTAAAAAGATGCCCTTAAAACCAAAATATGCTAAAATATGACGTTATGGATAAAATATGCAAAAATATGCTCCAATAAATAGGTGTCAACACACTTGTAAGAGTATAAAACATATAAATACTTAACCCATTTGTTTATATCTCGTTCTAAAAAAACATGCATTTGCATATTTCCGGTTGCCCTGATAATTACATTTCATTGCGTGTAGTTGCTTACAAACGTGTAGATACTTAATTGCTACAAACATGTAGCAGATTTGGCTGTTACAATTGAAGTAAGTAAAGTTGCAAAGATTTCCATATTTTATATTAAAAATATGTTCTGAAAAATAAGAAATATGCTTAAAAAATTGATATTATTTCAAAATATGCTCCTAAAACCAAAAAAATGCTAACATATGACTTAATGGGTAAAATATGCTCTAACAAATAGGCGTCAAAACAATTGTAAGAGTATGAAACATATAAATACCTTACCGATTTGTTAATATCTCGTTATAAAAAAACATGCAATTGCATATTTCCGGTTGCCCTGATAATTACACTATGCAACACCAGAAATACATTAGTATTTTCATCACGTAAAGATACTTACAAACGTGTAGATACTTATAGGTTCTGGGTGTAATGCAAGGTCTGGAAACATTTGTTTAAAAAGTTCCTTTCTATATGGGCGACAAAAACTGGCTGTTTCATTTGGAAAAAAGCAAAGTTGCAAAGATTTCCATGTTTTTATATAAAAAAAAATAAAAAATATGCCTAAAAAAGGATATTTTCTTTTAAAAATATGTTGTGAAAAATATGAAATATGCTTAAAAAATGGATATTATTTCAAAATATGCTCCTAAAACCAAAAAAAAAAAATACTAAAATATGACTTTATGGGTAAAATATGCAAAAATATGCTCTAACAAATAGGCGTCAAAACAATTGTAAGAGTATGAAACATATAAATAATTTAACAATTTGTTAATATCTTGTTCTAAAAAAACATGCAATTGCATATTTCCGGTTACCCTGTTAACTACACTATGCAACACCAGAAAAACATCAGTATGTTGAACACGTGTAGATACTTGCAAACGTGGAGATACTTATAGGTTCTGGGTGTAATGTAAGGTCTGGAAACATTTGTTTGAAAAGTATGGGCAACAACAATTGCTACAAACATTTAGCAGATTTGGCTGTTACATTTGAAAGAAGTAAAGACGTAAAGATTTTCATGTTTTTATATAAAAAAAATAAAAAATATGCCTAAAAAGGGATATTTTTTAAAAATGCGTTTTAAAAATATGAAATATGCTTTAAAAATGGATATTTTTTCAAATATGCTCTTAACACCAAAAATATGTTAAAATATGTCTTTATGGGTAAAGTATGAAAAAATATGCTCTAACAAATAGGAAAAAGAAAAAATATGCCTAAAAAGGGATATTTTTTTTTAGAAATATGTTCTGAAAAATATGAAATATGCTTTAAAAAAGGGTATTTTTTCAAAATATGCTCTTAAAACCAAAAATATGCTAAAATATGACTTTATGGGTAAAATATGCTCTTACAAATAGGTGTCAAAACACTTGTAAGAGTATTGAACATATAAATACCTTACCCATTTATTAATATCTCGTTCTAAAAAAAACATGCATTTGCATATTTCCGGTTGCCCTGATAATTACACTATGCAACGCCAGAAAAACATCAGTATTTTCATCACGTGTAGATACTTACAAACGTGTAGATACTTCTGGGTGTAATGTAAGGTCTGGAAACATTTGTTTAAAAAGTTCCTTTCTATATGGGCGACAACAATTGCTACAAACATTTAGCAGATTTGGCTGTTACATTTGAAATAAGTAAAGATATAATGATTTTCATGTTTTTATATAATAAAAATAAAAAATATGCATAAAAAGGGATATTTTTTAAAAATGCTTTCTAAAAATATGAAATATGCTTTAAAAATTGATATTTTTCAAAATATGCTCTTAACACAAAAAATATGCTAAACTATGACTTTATGGGTAAAATATGCAAAAATATGCTTTAACAAATAGGTGTCAAAGCACTTGTAAGAGTATGAAACATATAAATAATTTAACAATTTGTTAATATCTCGTTCAAAAAAAAACATGCATTTGCATATTTCCGGTTACCCTGATAATTATGCTATGGAACACTAGAAAAAAATCATATTCGCACTATACTTTTCTACATTATTAATCTAATCGAGTTATGAAACTTTAAATAATAAAAATACGTAATTTACATGATAATATACATATGGAGACCATGACTCTATGTTATCATATCTCCTTCTATACGGCCCCTTTCGTGTCCTTCGAAGATTACTGCAATTATCCAGAAATAGCAAATATCATAAATTACCTTGGAAATACTAAATCGTAGATTTATCTTTATCCTTCATCAGATATAACTATTAAAACTATCTTAATTATAAAATTTCAAATGTGAAACTTAATATTTTGCGTACATTTGCGTACAGTGCTCATTAGTTTTCTTGTGGTGTATTACATTTTTAAGATTAAAATAAAGTGCAATCATAATAATAATAAGTCCCTTTGATGCTGCCAGATTAATGAGCATTAAGAAAGTACAAATCCATAATTGAATACATATTTGCGCAATTAAATTAATTTGTAGTCATAACGTTGAAATGTATACTCGGCTTAACTCGCACACACACACACACACACACATACAAACAAACCTAATCCATCTTCTACAAACACACACACACACATATTTACACCCAATCTGTGATCTTATACATAAATTTGCTAGACATCCACCTAATGTCCTTAGAAGTCCTTTACATACAATAGTAAACGTATGCACTCGTAAGTTATTCGCATACATACTTAGTTGACAAATAGCGAGTATGCGTGTATGCATGAGCCCTAAAGGTTAAAATAGTTGACATAATTCTAACACACAAGTGTCCTTTCAACGTTTGCAGTACACCACACACACATTCTAGATTCATCCCACACACATAAATTTGAGTCTCTTACTCACACACATCTGCTTGGAGACGAACTTGTGCCGACATAAACAATCATAATGTAATATAATCGTGGGATCCTTAACATAAGAATGTCTAAAACGCCAAAGAGTGGATTAACCACACACGCATGCAAACAGACAAACACACACACACAGCTAGCTACTTCATGTAATTGAGAGTAGTGACTGGTATCACTAAAATCCTTAAATCACAAGGATCACGAGGACGAGTTGCCATCGCACTCCCACTCGCACTTTTTCTACGTAATTCACGTACTTAACGACACCGACAGCAAAGCCAAAACGAAGAAAATGAAATGAGAGTGGGTGAAAGACACAAAACGTAAAACCGGTGCGTTGCGTCTGGCAGAATTTTAATTAAAACATAACAAAGCAGAAATCCTTACAGTGAAAGCGAGTGGTTGGTAGCAAAACTGAAGTAACTGAAAAGAAAATCCTTGAACTAAAATATAAATTGCAATGGATTTTTTGCGGTTTGTTTTTCTTTGTCGATGTCGAAATGTAATTCTAATTCCTAGTAACTAAAAATAGGAAAACTAATAAGAAATTCTAACGAAAAGTATTGTCAGACAGGGAAAGAGTTTGTACACAGTGAATTTTTCGATAGCCGTCTGCTCCAAAAAGAGTAATTGGAAGGGAAAATTAATAAATCAAATTGTATTATGTTAGGATATAAAACTATGGCGTAGAAACAAGGAAACATTTCAAGTAAGGAATTTTAGTAAATAACGACAAAAACCAAGAGCTTTCCTAGAGGAAGTAAAGAAAACCGAATTAGAAGTCAAATTTCATATTGTGATTACGATGAAAGTACTTTTTAGTGTAATAAAAGTACTTTTTGTGTACAATTAATGCAATTTTAGGGTATAATAAAGTACTTTTAGTACAATAACAGTATTTTTTGGTTAACAAACGAAAATTTTTTCATAGAAACATTTGGTTCGATAATAGTACTTTTTGGGTACAATAAAAGATGAGCTTGTTTTAATGTCCGTGAAGATAGATTCGGAATCTAACTAGCGGAGACAACAACCAGTTCGGTTAACATAATTATGTTAACTGGTTAACAGAGCTCTGTTAACCATTAAAATCAACACTCTTTAAATAAAAACGCTTTTTTTTAATTTTTATAAGCAAAAGAAATGTTTTTATAAATTAATTATATAAACAACATATCAAATATGACATATTCCACGCAAAAGAATAACAATTGTAAATCACAATAGAGTTACTTATGCTGCAACAGTCACGACTTTTCGGAATATAAGTCTTAATAAAACAAAAGCAGAGAATTCTCCCGGTATCTCACCTATACCATGATATTGTACTTACGAAAAGCTATCAGAAAAATGTATCCCCAAATTTCAAAAGAGCTCCAGAGCTCCACATTCGTCACTTTAATATGGCCCATATGAAATTCAGAATCTCCCACTGTGCGAAAACGAAGAATTCTCCCGGTATCTCACCTATACCATGATATTGTACTTAGGAAAAGCCATTAGAAAAATATGTCGCCATAATTCAAAAGAGCTCCAGAGCTCCACATTCGTCACTTTTATATGGCCCATATGAAATTCAGAATCTCCCACTGTGCGAAAACGAAGAATTCTCCCGGTATCTCACCTATACCATGATATTGTACTTACGAAAAGCTATCAGAAAAATGTGTCCCCAAATTTCAAAACAGCTCCAGAGCTCCACATTCGTCACTTTTATATGGCCCATATGAAATTCAGAATCTCCAACTGTGCGAAAACGAAGAATTCTCCCGGTATCTCACCTATACCATGTTATTGTACTTACGAAAAGCCATTAGAAAAATGTATCCCCAAATTTCAAAAGAGCTCCAGAGCTCCACATTCGTCAATTTAATATGGCCCATATGAAATTCAGAATCTCCCACTGTGCGAAAACGAAGAATTCTCCCGGTATCTTACCTATACCATGATATTGTACTTACGAAAAGCCATTAGAAAAATGTATCCCTAAATTTCAAAAGAGCTCCAGAGCTCCACATTCGTCACTTTAATATGGCCCATATGAAATTCAGAATCTCCCACTGTGCGAAAACGAAGAATTCTCCCGGTATCTCACCTATACCATGATATTGTACTTAGGAAAAGCCATTAGAAAAATATGTCGCCATAATTCAAAAGAGCTCCAGAGCTCCACATTCGTCACTTTTATATGGCCCATATGAAATTCAGAATCTCCCACTGTGCGAAAACGAAGAATTCTCCCGGTATCTCACCTATACCATGTTATTGTACTTACGAAAAGCTATCAGAAAAATGTGTCCCCAAATTTCAAAACAGCTCCAGAGCTCCACATTCGTCACTTTTATATGGCCCATATGAAATTCAGAATCTCCCACTGTGCGAAAACGAAGAATTCTCCCGCTATCTCACCTATACCATGATATTGTACTTAGGAAAAGCCATTAGAAAAATATGTCCCCAAATTTCAAAAGAGCTCCAGAGCTCCACATTCGTCACTTTAATATGGCCCATATGAAATTCAGAATCTCCCACTGTGCGAAAACGAAGAATTCTCCCGGTATCTCACCTATACCATGATATTGTACTTACGAAAAGCCATTAGAAAAATGTATCCCCAAATTTCAAAAGAGCTCCAGAGCTCCACATTCGTCACTTTAATATGGCCCATATGAAATTCAGAATCTCCCACTGTGCGAAAACGAAGAATTCTCCCGGTATCTCACCTATACCATGATATTGTACTTACGAAAAGCTATCAGAAAAATATGTCGCCATAATTCAAAAGAGCTCCAGAGCTCCACATTCGTCACTTTAATATGGCCCATATGAAATTCAGAATCTCCCACTGTGCGAAAACGAAGAATTCTCCCGGTATCTCACCTATACCATTATATTGTACTTAGAAAAAGCCATTAGAAAAATATGTCGCCATAATTCAAAAGAGCTCCAGAGCTCCACATTCGTCACTTTAATATGGCCCATATGAAATTCAGAATCTCCCACTGTGCGAAAACGAAGAATTCTCCCGGTATCTCACCTATACCATGATATTGTACTTACGAAAAGCCATTAGAAAAATGTATCCCCAAATTTCAAAAGAGCTCCAGAGCTCCACATTCGTCACTTTAATATGGCCCATATGAAATTCAGAATCTCCCACTGTGCGAAAACGAAGAATTCTCCCGGTATCTCACCTATACCATGATATTGTACTTACGAAAAGCTATCAGAAAAATATGTCGCCATAATTCAAAAGAGCTCCAGAGCTCCACATTCGTCACTTTAATATGGCCCATATGAAATTCAGAATCTCCCACTGTGCGAAAACGAAGAATTCTCCCGGTATCTCACCTATACCATGATATTGTACTTACGAAAAGCTATCAGAAAAATGTATCCCCAAATTTCAAAAGAGCTCCAGAGCTCCACATTCGTCACTTTAATATGGCCCATATGAAATTCAGAATCTCCCACTGTGCGAAAACGAAGAATTCTCCCGGTATCTCACCTATACCATTATATTGTACTTAGAAAAAGCCATTAGAAAAATATGTCCCCATAATTCAAAAGAGCTCCAGAGCTCCACATTCGTCACTTTAATATGGCCCATATGAAATTCAGAATCTCCCACTGTGCGAAAACGAAGAATTCTCCCGGTATCTCATCTATACCATGATATTGTACTTACGAAAAGCTATCAGAAAAATGTATCCCCAAATTTCAAAAGAGCTCCAGAGCTCCACATTCGTCACTTTAATATGGTCCATAAGAAATTCAGAATCTCCCACTGTGCGAAAACGAAGAATTCTCCCGGTATCTCACCTATACCATGATATTGTACTTGGGAAAAGCCATTAAAAAAATATGTCGCCATAATTCAAAAGAGCTCCAGAGCTCCATATTCGTCACTTTTATATGGCCCATATGAAATTCAGAATCTCCCACTGTGCGAAAACGAAGAATTCTCCCGGTATCTCACCTATACCATGATATTGTACTTACGAAAAGCTATCAGAAAAATGTATCCCCAATTTTCAAAAGAGCTCCAGAGCTCCACATTCGTCACTTTAATATGGCCCATATGAAATTCAGAATCTCCCACTGTGCGAAAACGAAGAATTCTCCTGGTATCTCACCTATACCATTATATTGTACTTAGAAAAAGCCATTAGAAAAATATGTCCCCATAATTCAAAAGAGCTCCAGAGCTCCACATTCGTCACTTTAATATGGCCCATATGAAATTCAGAATCTCCCACTGTGCGAAAACGAAGAATTCTCCCGGTATCTCACCTATACCATGATATTGTACTTACGAAAAGCTATCAGAAAAATATGTCGCCATAATTCAAAAGAGCTCCAGAGCTCCACATTCGTCACTTTTATATGGCCCATATGAAATTCAGAATCTCCCACTGTGCGAAAACGAAGAATTCTCCCGGTATCTCACCTATACCATGATATTGTACTTACGAAAAGCTATCAGAAAAATGTATCCCCAATTTTCAAAAGAGCTCCAGAGCTCCACATTCGTCACTTTAATATGGCCCATATGAAATTCAGAATCTCCCACTGTGCGAAAACGAAGAATTCTCCCGGTATCTCACCTATACCATGATATTGTACTTAGGAAAAGCCATTAAAAAAATATGTCGCCATAATTCAAAAGAGCTCCAGAGCTCCACATTCGTCACTTTTATATGGCCCATATGAAATTCAGAATCTCCCACTGTGCGAAAACGAAGAATTCTCCCGGTATCTCACCTATACCATGATATTGTACTTAGGAAAAGCCATTAAAAAAATATGTCGCCATAATTCAAAAGAGCTCCAGAGCTCCACATTCGTCACTTTTATATGGCCCATATGAAATTCAGAATCTCCCACTGTGCGAAAACGAAGAATTCTCCCGGTATCTCACCTATACCATGATATTGTACTTACGAAAAGCTATCAGAAAAATGTATCCCCAATTTTCAAAAGAGCTCCAGAGCTCCACATTCGTCACTTTAATATGGCCCATATGAAATTCAGAATCTCCCACTGTGCGAAAACGAAGAATTCTCCCGGTATCTCACCTATACCATGATATTGTACTTACGAAAAGCTATCAGAAAAATGTATCCCCAAATTTCAAAAGAGCTCCAGAGCTCCACATTCGTCACTTTAATATGGCCCATATGAAATTCAGAATCTCCCACTGTGCGAAAACGAAGAATTCTCCCGGTATCTCACCTATACCATGATATTGTACTTACGAAAAGCTATCAGAAAAATGTATCCCCAATTTTCAAAAGAGCTCCAGAGCTCCACATTCGTCACTTTAATATGGCCCATATGAAATTCAGAATCTCCCACTGTGCGAAAACGAAGAATTCTCCCGGTATCTCACCTATACCATGATATTGTACTTAGGAAAAGCCATTAAAAAAATATGTCGCCATAATTCAAAAGAGCTCCAGAGCTCCACATTCGTCACTTTTATATGGCCCGTATGAAATTCAGAATCTCCCACTGTGCGAAAACGAAGAATTCTCCCGGTATCTCACCTATACCATGATATTGTACTTACGAAAAGCTATCAGAAAAATGTATCCCCAATTTTCAAAAGAGCTCCAGAGCTCCACATTCGTCACTTTAATATGGCCCATATGAAATTCAGAATCTCCCACTGTGCGAAAACGAAGAATTCTCCCGGTATCTCACCTATACCATGATATTGTACTTAGGAAAAGCCATTAAAAAAATATGTCGCCATAATTCAAAAGAGCTCCAGAGCTCCACATTCGTCACTTTTATATGGCCCATATGAAATTCAGAATCTCCCACTGTGCTAAAACGAAGAATTCTCCCGGTATCTCACCTATACCATGATATTGTACTTAGGAAAAGCCATTAGAAAAATATGTCGCCATAATTCAAAAGAGCTCCAGAGCTCCACATTCGTCACTTTTATATGGCCCGTATGAAATTCAGAATCTCCCACTGTGCGAAAACGAAGAATTCTGCAGATATGACACTTATGCCAGGATATTATACATAGGAAGAGCTTTCAGAAATATGTGTCCTTAAATTTTCGAACAGCTTCAGAACACCAAATTCTTCACTTTTATATGGCCTTCAGATGACCTTCAGAAGTAACAGAATCGCCCACTGTGCGAAAACTAAGAATTCTGCAGATATGACACTTATACCAGGATATTATACATAGAAAGAGCTTTCAGGAAAATGTGACCGTTAATTTCAGAACAACTTCAGAACATGAGATTCTTAACTTTATAATTTGCCCCAAGAAATATTTTTTGCCCATTGTGCAAAAATTCTAACGCCTGCGTCATTACCGTTGTTCCAGTTTGATATCTCTTTTCTAGTAGTTAATGCTTCTATAAACTTATTTAATTTAACAAACTTTAAGTTTGAAGAAAATCCTTTTTTTCATACAAACATAATGGAAAAATAATAATTATAAATATTATAATAAATATAAAATAAAACAAAGGAATGACCTTAAGCCTAACCATATCAAACAAATAATATTAAAATAATTTATTTGAAAAATTCCAAATATGATATATTACTATCCAATCAATCAATTATTAACAAAAACCAAACATTTTGAAAAAATAAAAATGCTCCTTAAGAAGCATAAATTAACATAAAATTCTTGAAGTCCCCATCCAGGTATCGAACTGCCGACCTCACGGCTCCTACGCGGTCATGCTAGCACCTACACCACAACGGCCGGTGTTCATGCGCAGAAAATTTGTGTAATGTAGATCGTAAGGCTTGAATAACTGCATAACAAGCGAAAATTTTGAAGATGTCAAGAGCAATGTAATAAAACTTTATGATCTTGTTGTGTGTGCGCGTAGGTGAATATGTTTGCAAAATGTTCACACTACATACGTACATACACAGTACCACAACGGTGGTAGCATCAGCAAAACAACTGCATATTGTATTTGTTTTTAAGTAGTTATAAGGAAACTAAAACTTCTGTTGCGAACATAGGTATTTTATGATATACAATTAAATGACATAAATTTACTTTTATTTTATGTCTGCTGTTGTCATCTTAAAAATGTTAGCTTGTTATTAATGATTAACCTTTCGGTTTACAATTCTAGAATATTCTGATGGTGTGGAGAAGTCTGAGTTCGAATCCTGAATAGGTTGAGATAATTTTTTGTTTTACACACAAATAATTTTTCTCAACAACCAACAAGAAACAATGACAGTTAACATTTTTTTTAAATAAAAATTGTTAATTTTCGAGTTATTGTTATTTTATTCGAACTTTTTTAATTTTCATCAAAAATTGTTTATTTACATATACAAATAACCTTTGAAATTTCTTAAAAATCTAAAAAAACCTTAACTTATGTTGAGTAGTCACACTTTATTTTGTTAATAAAAAAATTTATTATGGACACATTAATTCTTTTTGACAACAAAGACATAATGGGATTAAGACTCTGTTAAATACATTTTTCTATTTAGCAACAGATGGCCTACTTCTGTTAACGCACCATCTCAATTTCCAGCCTTATTCCTATATTGAGATGGTATCACAGGAATAAATAAGAAACATAAGAAAACATTCAAATACTACAAGAATTAAATGAAAAATATTTCAAAGTCGAAAATGTTTTGTTTACAAATCACAATTTCTTCCGTTCCCATGATATGGAATTCTGTTAAATCACAATCTAGCTCTGTTAAAACACCATCTCATTCTACCGCGCCCACATGTGTTTTGTATACAGAATGACGCAAAACACAACTAACAGGTAGTAGCAGAAACGGTTTATTAGCTGTAAAAAATTGCACAAACACGGTGGTGAAAACGTGATAACTGATGTTTTCCTGTAATAAAAAAAAACCTTTCTGCTACTACCTGCTAGTTGTGTTTTATTCATTCAAAAATTACACATAAAATGACCGAGATGCGTCATTCTGTGTACAAAACACATGTGGGCGCGGTAGAATGAGATGGTGTTTTAACAGAGCTAGATTGTGATTTAACAGAATTCCATATCATGGGAACGGAAGAAATTGTGCTTTGTAATCAAAACATTTGCGACTTTGACTTATTTTTCATTTAATTCCTGTAGTATTTGAATGTTTTTTTATGTTCTTTTTTATTCATGTGATACCATCTTAATATAGGAATAAGGCTGGAAATTGAAATGGTGCGTTAACAGAAGTAGGACATCTGTTGCTAAATAGAAAAATGTATTTAACAGAGTCTTAATCCCATTATGTCTTTGTTGTCAAAAAGAATTAATGTGTCCATAATAAATTTTTTTATACACAAAATAAAGTGTGACTACTCAACATAAGTTAAGGTTTTTTTTAGATTTTTAAGAAATTTCAAAGGTTATTTGTATATGTAGATAAACAATTTTTGATGAAAATTAAAAAAGTTCGAATAAAATAACAATAATTCGAAAATTAACCATTTTCATTTAAAAAATGTTAAATGTTTCTTGTTGGTTGTTGAGAAAAATTATTTGTGTGTAAAAAAAATTATCTCAACCCATTCAGGATTCGAACTCAGACTTCTCCACACCATCAGAATGATCTGGGAATGTAAACCGAAAGGTTAATCATTAATAACAAGCTAACATTTTTAAGATGACAACAGCAGACATAAAATAAAAGTAAATTTATGTCATTTAATTGTATATCATAAAATACCTATGTTCGCAACAGAAGTTTTAGTTTCCTTATAACTACTTAAAAACAAATACAATATGCAGTTGTTTTGCTGATGCTACCACCGTTGTGGTACTGTGTATGTACGTATGTAGTGTGAACATTTTGCAAACATATTCACCTACGCGCACACACAACAAGATCATAAAGTTTTATTACATTGCTCTTGACATCTTCAAAATTTTCGCTTGTTATGCAGTTATTCAACCCTTACGATCTACATTACACAAATTTTCTGCGCATGAACACCGGCCGTTGTGGTGTAGGTGCTAGCATGTCCGCGTAGGAGCCGTGAGGTCGGCAGTTCGATACCTGGATGGGGACTTCAAGAATTTTATGTTAATTTATGCTTCTTAAGGAGCATTTTTATTTTTTCAAAATGTTTGGTTTTTGTTAATAATTGATTGATTGGATAGTAATATATCATATTTGGAATTTTTCAAATAAATTATTTTAATATTATTTGTTTGATATGGTTAGGCTTAAGGTCATTCCTTTGTTTTATTTTATATTTATTATAATATTTATAATTATTATTTTTCCATTATGTTTGTATGAAAAAAAGGATTTTCTTCAAACTTAAAGTTTGTTAAATTAAATAAGTTTATAGAAGCATTTACTACTAGAAAAGAGATATCAAACTGGAACAACGGTAATGACGCAGGCGTTAGAATTTTTGCACAATGGGCAAAAAATATTTCTTGGGGCAAATTATAAAGTTAAGAATCTCATGTTCTGAAGTTGTTCTGAAATTAACGGTCACATTTTCCTGAAAGCTCTTTCTATGTATAATATCCTGGTATAAGTGTCATATCTGCAGAATTCTTAGTTTTCGCACAGTGGGCGATTCTGTTACTTCTGAAGGTCATCTGAAGGCCATATAAAAGTGAAGAATTTGGTGTTCTGAAGCTGTTCGAAAATTTAAGGACACATATTTCTGAAAGCTCTTCCTATGTATAATATCCTGGCATAAGTGTCATATCTGCAGAATTCTTCGTTTTCGCACAGTGGGAGATTCTGAATTTCATACGGGCCATATAAAAGTGACGAATGTGGAGCTCTGGAGCTCTTTTGAATTATGGCGACATATTTTTTTAATGGCTTTTCCTAAGTACAATATCATGGTATAGGTGAGATACCGGGAGAATTCTTCGTTTTAGCACAGTGGGAGATTCTGAATTTCATATGGGCCATATAAAAGTGACGAATGTGGAGCTCTGGAGCTCTTTTGAATTATGGCGACATATTTTTTTAATGGCTTTTCCTAAGTACAATATCATGGTATAGGTGAGATACCGGGAGAATTCTTCGTTTTCGCACAGTGGGAGATTCTGAATTTCATATGGGCCATATTAAAGTGACGAATGTGGAGCTCTGGAGCTCTTTTGAAAATTGGGGATACATTTTTCTGATAGCTTTTCGTAAGTACAATATCATGGTATAGGTGAGATACCGGGAGAATTCTTCGTTTTCGCACAGTGGGAGATTCTGAATTTCATACGGGCCATATAAAAGTGACGAATGTGGAGCTCTGGAGCTCTTTTGAATTATGGCGACATATTTTTTTAATGGCTTTTCCTAAGTACAATATCATGGTATAGGTGAGATACCGGGAGAATTCTTCGTTTTCGCACAGTGGGAGATTCTGAATTTCATATGGGCCATATTAAAGTGACGAATGTGGAGCTCTGGAGCTCTTTTGAAAATTGGGGATACATTTTTCTGATAGCTTTTCGTAAGTACAATATCATGGTATAGGTGAGATACCGGGAGAATTCTTCGTTTTCGCACAGTGGGAGATTCTGAATTTCATATGGGCCATATTAAAGTGACGAATGTGGAGCTCTGGAGCTCTTTTGAAATTTGGGGATACATTTTTCTGATAGCTTTTCGTAAGTACAATATCATGGTATAGGTGAGATACCGGGAGAATTCTTCGTTTTCGCACAGTGGGAGATTCTGAATTTCATATGGGCCATATTAAAGTGACGAATGTGGAGCTCTGGAGCTCTTTTGAAAATTGGGGATACATTTTTCTGATAGCTTTTCGTAAGTACAATATCATGGTATAGGTGAGATACCGGGAGAATTCTTCGTTTTCGCACAGTGGGAGATTCTGAATTTCATATGGGCCATATAAAAGTGACGAATGTGGAGCTCTGGAGCTCTTTTGAATTATGGCGACATATTTTTTTAATGGCTTTTCCTAAGTACAATATCATGGTATAGGTGAGATACCGGGAGAATTCTTCGTTTTCGCACAGTGGGAGATTCTGAATTTCATATGGGCCATATAAAAGTGACGAATGTGGAGCTCTGGAGCTCTTTTGAATTATGGCGACATATTTTTTTAATGGCTTTTCCTAAGTACAATATCATGGTATAGGTGAGATACCGGGAGAATTCTTCGTTTTCGCACAGTGGGAGATTCTGAATTTCATATGGGCCATATTAAAGTGACGAATGTGGAGCTCTGGAGCTCTTTTGAAAATTGGGGATACATTTTTCTGATAGCTTTTCGTAAGTACAATATCATGGTATAGGTGAGATACCGGGAGAATTCTTCGTTTTCGCACAGTGGGAGATTCTGAATTTCATATGGGCCATATAAAAGTGACGAATGTGGAGCTCTGGAGCTCTTTTGAATTATGGCGACATATTTTTCTGATAGCTTTTCGTAAGTACAATATCATGGTATAGGTGAGATACCGGGAGAATTCTTCGTTTTCGCACAGTGGGAGATTCTGAATTTCATATGGGCCATATTAAAGTGACGAATGTGGAGCTCTGGAGCTCTTTTGAAATTTGGGGATACATTTTTCTAATGGCTTTTCGTAAGTACAATATCATGGTATAGGTGAGATACCGGGAGAATTCTTCGTTTTCGCACAGTGGGAGATTCTGAATTTCATATGGGCCATATTAAAGTGACGAATGTGGAGCTCTGGAGCTCTTTTGAAATTTGGGGACATATTTTTCTAATGGCTTTTCCTAAGTACAATATCATGGTATAGGTGAGATAGCGGGAGAATTCTTCGTTTTCGCACAGTGGGAGATTCTGAATTTCATATGGGCCATATAAAAGTGACGAATGTGGAGCTCTGGAGCTGTTTTGAAATTTGGGGACACATTTTTCTGATAGCTTTTCGTAAGTACAATAACATGGTATAGGTGAGATACCGGGAGAATTCTTCGTTTTCGCACAGTGGGAGATTCTGAATTTCATATGGGCCATATAAAAGTGACGAATGTGGAGCTCTGGAGCTCTTTTGAATTATGGCGACATATTTTTCTAATGGCTTTTCCTAAGTACAATATCATGGTATAGGTGAGATACCGGGAGAATTCTTCGTTTTCGCACAGTGGGAGATTCTGAATTTCATATGGGCCATATTAAAGTGACGAATGTGGAGCTCTGGAGCTCTTTTGAAATTTAGGGATACATTTTTCTAATGGCTTTTCGTAAGTACAATATCATGGTATAGGTAAGATACCGGGAGAATTCTTCGTTTTCGCACAGTGGGAGATTCTGAATTTCATATGGGCCATATTAAATTGACGAATGTGGAGCTCTGGAGCTCTTTTGAAATTTGGGGATACATTTTTCTAATGGCTTTTCGTAAGTACAATAACATGGTATAGGTGAGATACCGGGAGAATTCTTCGTTTTCGCACAGTGGGAGATTCTGAATTTCATATGGGCCATATAAAAGTGACGAATGTGGAGCTCTGGAGCTGTTTTGAAATTTGGGGACACATTTTTCTGATAGCTTTTCGTAAGTACAATATCATGGTATAGGTGAGATACCGGGAGAATTCTTCGTTTTCGCACAGTGGGAGATTCTGAATTTCATATGGGCCATATAAAAGTGACGAATGTGGAGCTCTGGAGCTCTTTTGAATTATGGCGACATATTTTTCTAATGGCTTTTCCTAAGTACAATATCATGGTATAGGTGAGATACCGGGAGAATTCTTCGTTTTCGCACAGTGGGAGATTCTGAATTTCATATGGGCCATATTAAAGTGACGAATGTGGAGCTCTGGAGCTCTTTTGAAATTTAGGGATACATTTTTCTAATGGCTTTTCGTAAGTACAATATCATGGTATAGGTAAGATACCGGGAGAATTCTTCGTTTTCGCACAGTGGGAGATTCTGAATTTCATATGGGCCATATTAAATTGACGAATGTGGAGCTCTGGAGCTCTTTTGAAATTTGGGGATACATTTTTCTAATGGCTTTTCGTAAGTACAATAACATGGTATAGGTGAGATACCGGGAGAATTCTTCGTTTTCGCACAGTGGGAGATTCTGAATTTCATATGGGCCATATAAAAGTGACGAATGTGGAGCTCTGGAGCTGTTTTGAAATTTGGGGACACATTTTTCTGATAGCTTTTCGTAAGTACAATATCATGGTATAGGTGAGATACCGGGAGAATTCTTCGTTTTCGCACAGTGGGAGATTCTGAATTTCATATGGGCCATATTAAAGTGACGAATGTGGAGCTCTGGAGCTCTTTTGAAATTTGGGGATACATTTTTCTAATGGCTTTTCGTAAGTACAATATCATGGTATAGGTGAGATACCGGGAGAATTCTTCGTTTTCGCACAGTGGGAGATTCTGAATTTCATATGGGCCATATTAAATTGACGAATGTGGAGCTCTGGAGCTCTTTTGAAATTTGGGGATACATTTTTCTAATGGCTTTTCGTAAGTACAATAACATGGTATAGGTGAGATACCGGGAGAATTCTTCGTTTTCGCACAGTGGGAGATTCTGAATTTCATATGGGCCATATAAAAGTGACGAATGTGGAGCTCTGGAGCTGTTTTGAAATTTGGGGACACATTTTTCTGATAGCTTTTCGTAAGTACAATATCATGGTATAGGTGAGATACCGGGAGAATTCTTCGTTTTCGCACAGTGGGAGATTCTGAATTTCATATGGGCCATATTAAATTGACGAATGTGGAGCTCTGGAGCTCTTTTGAAATTTGGGGATACATTTTTCTAATGGCTTTTCGTAAGTACAATAACATGGTATAGGTGAGATACCGGGAGAATTCTTCGTTTTCGCACAGTGGGAGATTCTGAATTTCATATGGGCCATATAAAAGTGACGAATGTGGAGCTCTGGAGCTGTTTTGAAATTTGGGGACACATTTTTCTGATAGCTTTTCGTAAGTACAATATCATGGTATAGGTGAGATACCGGGAGAATTCTTCGTTTTCGCACAGTGGGAGATTCTGAATTTCATATGGGCCATATTAAAGTGACGAATGTGGAGCTCTGGAGCTCTTTTGAAATTTGGGGATACATTTTTCTGATAGCTTTTCGTAAGTACAATATCATGGTATAGGTGAGATACCGGGAGAATTCTCTGCTTTTGTTTTATTAAGACTTATATTCCGAAAAGTCGTGACTGTTGCAGCATAAGTAACTCTATTGTGATTTACAATTGTTATTCTTTTGCGTGGAATATGTCATATTTGATATGTTGTTTATATAATTAATTTATAAAAACATTTCTTTTGCTTATAAAAATATAAAAAAAGCGTTTTTATTTAAAGAGTGTTGATTTTAAAGGTTAACAGAGCTCTGTTAACTAGTTAACAGAATTATGTTAACCGAAATGGTTGTTGTCTCCGCTAGTTAGATTCCGAATCTATCTTCACGGACATCTTGTTTTAAGCATGCAACAGCTCATAGAGAACATTTGGCTTCAGGAGAGCGTGCCAGAGGATTGGAATATCAGTGTGCTATGTCCAATCTACAAAAAAGGTGACCGCAGTGAGTGTAAAAACTGTGGAAAACCTGATTGGACCTTATCAGTGCGGCTTTAGACCAGGCAAATCCACGACAGATCAGATATTTACACTACGGCAGATTCTTGAGAAAACCCATGGGAAGCAAATCGACACTTACCATCTCTATGTCGATTACAAAGCTGCCTTCTATAGTCCCATCAGGCATCGACTATACGAAGCCATGTCTGAGTTCGGTATTCCTGCGAAGATAATTCGTCTCTGCCGGTGTACCCTTACGAATACCAAATCCTCTGTTCGGATTGGCAAGGATCTATCTGCACCATTCGATACGACGAGAGGTCTTAGACAGGGTGACGGTTTGTCATGTATGCTGTTCAACATAGTGATGGAGAAGGTATTAAGGAAAGCAGCGGCACCATATTTAATAAGAGACACATGCTGCTCGCATATGCCGATGATATCGACATTATCGGTCGAACGATGCGAGAGGTAACAGCTGTTTTCACATCAGTTGAAAGGGAGTCAGCGAAAATGGGTTTGGCAGTGAATGAGGACAAGACGAAGTTAATGGTATCATCGAAAAAAGTGTCCACCCGTTGGGGACGCAGCATGAACGTTGAAAACTATTGCTTTGAGGTAGTGGATGAATTTATCTACCTTGGATCCGCCATGAATAAAAACAACAGTGTCATCCTTGAAATAAAACGGAGAATATTGCTTGCTAAAAGGTGTTTCTTTGGACTACGCGAGCACTTTATAAACACCACCCTATCTCGAACTACCAAAGTCCAGCTGTACCAGGTACTAATTTTACCGGTCCTGTTGTACGCCTCCGAATCTTGGGTGCTTACACAGGCAGATGCAGCTCATCTGGCGGTGTTTGAGAGAAAAATACTCCGCAAAATATATGAACCCATTTGCGTAAACGGCGAGTTTAGGATTCGGATGAACCATGAGCTGTACGAGTTATACCACGACATTGATGTCGTCAAGCGAATCAAAGTGCAACGATTACGCTGGCTAGGCCATGTCGTGAGAATGGATGAGGAAACTCCAGCGCGAAAGGTATTCTATCAAGACCTCGAAGGACGGCGCAAAAGAGGGAGACCGAGGGAGACTACGTTGGAAGGACCAGGTGGAGGAATCACTGACGCTGCTTGGTAGGACTGAATGGAGACGGTGCGCACAAGATCGAAGCGAATGGAAATCTTTGATCATTTCGGCCTCTGACTTAGGCACTGAGATATAAATATATATATGTGTCAAGTTGTTTTAAAGGCTAATAATAATAAAAAAAAGTACTTAATGGAACGATAAAAAGCCTTTTTTGGAGCAATAAAAATATTATTTGGAGCAATATTAGTAATTGTCAGTTCAAAAAAAGTATCTGTCTGTACAATATAAGTACATTTTGGTACAGTAAAAGTACGGTCGAAGTAAAAGAAATGGCATAGTGATCGGCCGTGGCATGGTGGTTAGAATACGCGACTACAATGCGGGAGATCGCAGGTTCAAACCTGGCTCCAGTCATCTTAAAAATAAAATTGTTCTTTCATTGTCGGCTCCCCTCGAATGTTGTTGACAGCAACTTCGCAGTATTAAGTGTCGAGTCAATCGGCGTGTCTAGTAAGAGCTTCTCAAACAGTGACGTTCGCATTCGTCGATAAACAAGTAGGTGCCGTTAGTTGTGAATCTAAAAATAGAAAGCGTGTTAATTCACAACAACGCGAGAAGCTATCCCATACCTCATTCATGGGGTGCAAAAGGCAAATTAAGTTTAAGTTTTTAAGTACTTATGGTACAATAACAGTAGTTTTTTTTAGCAAAAGAGAATCCGATAACAGTCTTTTTTGGTATAATAAAAGTACTTTTTGGTACGATAATAGGAATTTTTTTTGGACGAATAAAAATATCATTGGGTGCAATATTAGTACTTGTCAATTCAATAAAAGTACTTGTTAGTACAATACAAATACTTTTTGGTACAGTAAAAGTACTTTTTTATACTAAAAAGTATTTTTTGGAACAATAAAAGTGCTTCAATGTATGTGTGTCAAATCGTTAGGATTTCTGTTGTTACAAGATGAATTAACTGATCAAATCTCATTATCCGCCTGATACCGTTTCGGAAGTAATGGGAGAAATATAAATTTTTCAAAAATAGGTCAGTTTGTACGAAAGGTACCAGAAGGTTCAACGGATATAGTCCACATGCATCCCTGAGTCAAATTTTTATAAGCGCGCGCAAAATAGATATGTATGTAAAACTATGTCAATTAAATCATTTGCATGGGAGGTACCAGAAGGGGTGTGTCAAATAGTTAGGTATTCTGATGATTTGCAAGATAAATTAACTGACAAAATCTCATTATCCGCCAGTTGTCCGTTTGGATGTTATGGGAGAAATATAAATTTTTCAAAAATAGATAATCTTGTATGGGAGGTACCAGTAGAAATGGGGCTACCCATTACTACGTTTTGGAAAATATTAATACTGGTAAATTTTCATAGCCATTCAGGCAGCCAGACCGACGGACGGACATAGTTCAATCGTCTTAAAAACTTTTCTTGTATCAAATGATATATGCTTTTATCTCTCAGCGTGATGGTATAAAAAGTACTTTTAATGTTTTAAAAATACTTTGCATTGTAGCAAAAAGTACTTTTATTGTACCCAAACGTACTATCAATATACCAAAATTACTTCAACTGTACAAAACGAACTTTTAGAGTACCAGAATCAAGTTTTATTTCATTGTGCCAAAAAGTACTTTTTTTTACAAAAAGTTATTTTAAAAATGCTTTTAAAGAAACATTTTAAACAATTCATTATAAAAGTTATGTAGAAATCTACTAGTCCAAAAAGCATGTAGATTTTATATCCTACTGTCAAAGAATACTTTAATGTAACAATAAAGTACTTTAAATTTGCTAAAAAGTACTTTTATAGTACGAAATAGTACTTAAGCTATACCATTGTATTACAAATTACTTTAATTTTATCTAAACGATAAGGAAGTACTTTTATTATACAAAAAAGTACTTCAACTGTACCAAAAAGCAGCAAAGGACAAAATGTTCTATTTTTGTACCAAAAATTATCTGTATTGTTACAAAAAGTACTTTTATTATTCAAAAAGTACTTTTACTATTTAAGAAGTACTTCCTATACAAAAAGTACTTTTATTTATTTTTACAGAAAAAGTACTTTTATAATACAAAATGGTACTTTCATTGCATATTATTTAAGACTCCATCTACGTTTTTAGATGATACGCAATCGAAAAGATCTAATACAGCTCGCAGAAAGCGGAATATTGCCGCCGGCCGTGACATAGTGGTTAGAACACGCGTCTACCATGCAGGAGATTTGCTATTCGATTCCCAGCTCCAGTCATCTACATTTGTTCTTTCATTGCCGGCCACCTCGATGTTGTCGAAAGCAACTTCGCAGTATAAGTGTCGAGATAATTGGCATATTTAGTAAAAGCTTCGCAGACAGTGACGTTAGCAATCGTCGATAAACAAGTAGGTGCCGTTTGTTGTGAATCTAAAATAGAAAGCGTGTTAATTCACAACAATGCGAGAAGCATCTCATATCTCATTCATGGTGTGTAAAGGGAAATTAAGTTTTTTTTTAGTAAGCCCAGAATGTTTTGATCAAAGACCGCGGCCAATCGATACGATGCCGAGCGCAGCATCATGGCCGGAATTTTTGTTATAAACGTATATCATACGGCTTCACGACACGGGAAGTTATAGGTCGTGAGATATCACAACTTTGTATTTTTGCCTATGAATATTTGTGATGTGAAAAAGATATCAATGGTTTTGATGGAAAAAGTGATAGAAAGTTAACCTACGGACTAGACCAACTAGACACTAGCGTGGTTGCGACCAACATTGGAATAATATTGTCATTGAAAGTAATTGTTTGTGATTGTTCTATAATGAAAATTATAACAATCAATGCTATTTTTGGTGTATTATTTACAATTAAAAAATTCTAATAAAAAAATTCTAAAAATATTTAAAATATTAAAAAATATTAAAAATATTAAAAATATTAAAAATATTAAAAATATTAAAAATATTAAAAATATTAAAAATATTAAAAATATTAAAAATATTAAAAATATTAAAAATACTAAAAATATTAAAAAGTTAAAAAATATTTAAAATATTAAAAATATAAAAATTTTTTTAAAAATATTAAAAATATTTTTAGTATTAAAAATATAAAAAAATATTAAAATTATTAAAAAAACATAAAAAATATTAACACAACTTTAGACAAAATATTGGCTTAGCTCTTTTTCACTTTTATTAGCTATAAAAGATACTGGTTTTCTTTAAACACTCCCAAGTGGTTTATTTAAACATCTTTGTTTTTACACATTTAAAAGATAGCTTATATCAAATAAATTTTATGCCGTTTTCCAATCTAAGTATTTTCAACTCATTGTACATTTTACATATCGTCTAACTTTTCACAAAATATTTACTTGTGACTATTTCATTCTCTCAACCTAAAAAAAGTTTTATATTCAAAACTTTTATGATAAATATTCACAGCATACCCAATAGAAATTTTTTAAGATCTCCCAAGTCAGCCTGTGTTGTTGCCTGTTTTAAGGCAACCAAAATCTCGTAAGTTTTTATATCATATGCAGCATGCATGGATACTGAAGATAAAGGTGATGGCATTTGCTAAATTTTCTCTCAATGCTCAGAATTTTAGGATTTCATATAAATCTTTAATCTCAAGACTTATGAAATATCTATGATATTTTGGTAGCAGCATACTTTCTGCGATGCCGACTGGAAATCCTTTTGGAAAATACTGACGGGAAAATAACAAAGGATATCGCGCGACAGTATTATAACGTAATCCATTTGAAAACAAAGAAATGCGCTACTTTGTGCTCTGCTTTGTGTTCAGATGTAGACGGAGAAGGGATAGCGTCAGTCTATCACTATTCCTCCTGCTTGTTTATATTAATAGCAAAAAAAATATTAATCTTACACACACATACTGGGCTGACTGTTTTTTATGATCAAACGTTTTCTTTTTAGTATTACCTCCTATATATCCTTTAGCTAGCAAGCTCTCTCTCACTGTCCCGTCGCACCTCCCCTTCCGTGTGTGGCCGTAAAGTACTGCCGATGCTTTCTTGCTGTTGTTAAATACAAAAATAAAGTCAGATAAGTCATGTGACCTTTTATTTTGCACTTATGTATTTCCTTTTTTTATACCCCTTAATATACCACCTTTGTCAGCCACCACCCCCTGCGCTATCCCTGGCCAACAAAACATACTTGAATTCACTTTATATTTATTTCTCGTTGTGTGTGTTGACGTGCGTTAGTTGTTTTCGTTTTTGTTGTGTTTTTCATAAACGTCGTATGTGGTCGTTGTCGTCCTTATTATAAACCGCCAGGATGCGTGCGTGTTTGATGATTATGATGATGACGATGACTGGGATGGGATGTCGACTGTGCCCTCTGACAAGGATGCATGGCAACAATCCCAACGTTGGCAATTTCTCGAGTTTTTTTTTTTATCAAAACCGCATAAAAAACATGTGAAATTTATGGGCGACAAAATTTATTTATACATAATATGTTTGCTATGTTGTCGTTTGCGGTTTGTAATGTCTATAGAACTGTGTTGTCTGCTCCACCCTTTTTTTTGTCAAGAACTCCTGTATAGAGGGGAAAAACCTGATGTTGCACAGTGGTTGTAAAGAGACTTAATGGGGGTTCATAATATTTCGATATCTATAAAATTTTTATTTAATATTTATTATGTTTTTAGTATTTTTAATATTTTTAATTATATTTATTTATTTATTGAATTATTTTTAATATTTTAAGTGTTTGTAATATTTTTAATTATTTTAATATTTTAAATATTTTTAATATTTTTAATATTGTTTTTTGTTGATCTGTATTGAATTATGATATGGTCATAGTTCGGTTTGAGATCAGTTTTTATCACAAACCTTAAGGGAAGAAAGAATCTCAAAGCTAATGAGAACTTTTCCCAACGGAGCGAAGAAAGCATCCTCGAAGCGCACAACATGCCAACATAATACACACACAAGCACTTGCCTATGCATATGTCCATCGGACACAATTGCACAGGTGTTTTGTTGTTGGCAAAGTGCCAACCCCGTTCTGCGTACCGTCAGTGTATCATCGTTCTTAATTTGTTTTTTATTGATCTGTTGATCTCCAACTGGCGGATGTCCTCGACAAATACAAGGCTGACATCACCGCCATACAGGAAATGAGATGGACGGGACAGGGATGCACACGACGAAAGAACTGTGACATCTTTTACAGCTGCCATGCAGAAAGACACGAATTTGGATGTGGTTTCATAGTCGGCAAGAGACTTCGACACCTAGTCTCGCGGTTTAACCCTGTAAGTGACCGAATAGCCACCATTCGCATCCGGGCGAAATATTTTTACATCACGCTGATTTGTGTACACGCCCCGACGGAAGATAAAGACGATGAGATTAAAGATGCATTTTACGAGCGCCTAGAGGAAACATACGACCGCTGCCCTGGCCACGACATTAAAATTGTTCTGGGAGACTTTAATGCAAAAATAGGAAGGGAAGATGTTCTTGGTCCATCGATCGGTAAATTCAGCCTGCATACCGACACGTCAGACAACGGGTTTAGGCTGGTTAGCTTCGCAGCGGGAAGGAACATGGTAGTTAGTGGAACCAGATTCCAGCACAAAGATATCCACAAGGCAACTTGGCTATCCCCCGATCAAAACACCAAAAATCAAATTGATCATGTGGTAATTGATGGCAGGCATGCATCTAGTGTCATGGACGTGCGTGTGATCCGTGGTGCTAATATTGGCTCGGATCATTACCTGGTTGCAGCCAAGGTTCGCACAAGATTGAGCAGAGCGAAAAACGCACGTAACCAAACACAAAGAAAGCTGGACATCGCGAAGCTGCAAACCCCCGAGATGGCTACTGCCTACTCCGACCAACTCTCCCAACTTTTACGACACAACGCCTCTACTTCTGACGTTCCCGATACACAGTGGCAGCATATTGCGCATTCCATGGCAACCGCCGCAACAACCGTGCTAGGATATGAAAAGCGGCGCTCAGACGAATCCTGGTACGATGAAGAATGTCGCATAGCGTCTGAGGAACAGGATGCTGCTTATATGGCAACGCTACAGCCAATTGCAACCCGTGCTGTTAGGGAACGGCATAAGGAGAAAGCAAAACGGACGAGACAGCTATTTAGGCGAAAAAAACGTCAGATGAAGGAACGGGAGAACGAGGATATTGAGCGATACAGGGATAGAGGTGAGGCCCGAAAATTTTACCAGAAAGTAAGAGCAAATGGATACGGTAATGGCCTCCCCACCTGTAATGACAGTGATGGAAATCTGGTCACGGATACGCAGAGTGTGCTGCACATATGGAGAGAACACTTCCAGCAACTGCTGGTTCCAGAAGGCAGCGCACATGAAGTTATCACGCCAATTGTCAACGACGTCATAGATTGCCCACCACCAAGTCAAGCCGAGGTAAGAAGAGCAATATCGCGACTGAAAAACAACAAAGCAGCCGGTGCCGACGGTCTGCCAGCAGAGCTCTTTAAGTCCGGTGGCGAGGAGTTGATAACGAGCATGCACAAGCTCTTGCGCACGGTTTGGCTTAAAGAGTGCATGCCCGACGATTGGAATGTAAGCGTATTATGTCCTGTGCTGAAAAAAGGTGATCCAAGTGTGTGCTCCAACTACCGTGGGATCAGCCTTTTACCCATCGCATATAAGGTCCTGTCGAGTGTGCTATGTGAAAGACTAAAGCCAGTGTTATCCAACCTGATCGGGCCTTATCAGTGTGGCTTTAGACCTGGAAAATCAACAACTGACCAGATTTTCACACTTCGGCAAATCCTGAAAAAGACCCAAGAGAAACAGATCGACACGTACCATCTTTTTGTCGACTATAAAGCTGCCTTCGACAGCCCGATACGGCAGAAATTACTTGAAGCCATGGCTGAGTTTGGTATTCCAGCGAAGCTGATACGTCGTTGCGGAATGACGCTGACTGACACGAAGTCTTCAGTGAAGATTGGCAAGGACCTTACGGAGCCATTCTATACCAGACGAGGCCTAAAACAAGGCGACGGCCTATCGTGCGATCTCTTCAACATTGTGATGGAGATGATAATGAGAAAAGCTGCAGTAAACACGAGTGGCACTATATTCAACAAAAGCCACATGCTACTCGCGTACGCTGATGACGTAGACATCATCGGTAGAAAACTGCGGGATGTGACTGCAGCATTCTCGGGTATACAGAAGGAATCAGCGAAAATGGGCCTAACGGTGAACGAGGACAAAACGAAGTTATTAGTTTCAACGAACAAAGAATCTACTCGTTTGGGAAACTGCGTGAACGTTGACAACTATAATTTCGAGGTGGTAGATAATTTTGTCTACCTAGGCTCCGCCATCAACAAAGCAAATAATGTCAGCCTAGAAATCCGGAGAAGAATCCTGCTTGCAAATAAATGCTAATACGGACTAAGCAAGCGTTTCAATGACAGAGCCCTCTCTCGACGAACAAAACTCCAGCTATACCAGATACTGGTTCTACCTGTCTTAATGTATGGCTCAGAATCCTGGGTTATGACACAAGCAGATGAATCGGTTCTGGCGGTATTCGAGAGAAAAATACTCCGTAAAATATATGGGCCCATCATCGTTAACGGAGAGTATCGGCGTCGTATGAATCATGAGCTGTACGAGCTGTACACTGACATTGACGTGGTCAAACGCATTAAGGTTCAACGGTTGCGTTGGCTAGGTCATGTTGTACGCATGGACGAAAATGCTCCAGCTCGAAAAGTCTTCGACAATGAACTCGATGGACGGCGCAGAAGAGGGCGACCAAAACTCCGTTGGAAAGACCAGGTTACTGAGAACCTTACAGAACTCGGTGTGACTAACTGGAGAAGAAGCGCAGAAGATCGAGGCGCTTATAATATTTTTCTACGTGCGGTATATAATCCACTGGGATTGCATAGAAGTACCAGTTAAGTAAGTAAGTAAGATGTTATTAATATTTTTAATATTTTTAATTTTTTCAATATTTTTAATATTTTTAATATTGTTAACATTGTTAACATTTTCAATATATCTAATATTTTTAGTATTTTGAATATATTTAATGTGTTTAGTATTTGTAATATTTTTAATATTTTAAGTATTTGTAATATTTTTAAGTATTTGTAATATTGTTAATATTTTTAATAGTTTTAATATTTTCAATATTGATATTGTCATAGTTCGGTTTAAGATCATTTTTATTGGCAATTATGTATTATTGCCAATAGGTTTTTTTGTCAAGAGTGTGAAATGGTTTATGTTGACAGCAGGTTAGGCGTATGACGTCATTTCGACATTAACTGAAATGTCTCGTCAGCGCTCTTTGCTGTGTCTTCTCCTCTATCATCACAAACCTTAAGGGAAGAAAGAATCTCAAAGCTAATGAGAACTTTTCCCAACGGTGCGAAGAAAGCATCCTCGAAGCGCACAACATGCCAACATAATACACACACATGCCCTTGCCTATGCATGTGTCCATCGGACACAATTGCAAAGGAGTTTTGTTGTTGACAAAGTGCCAACACCATTCTGCGTAATATTTTTAATATTTTTAATCATTTTAATATTTTTAGAGTTTTTCAAATTTCTTTTAATTTCAATATTTTTTATTTTTTTTTTAATTTTTTTGATTTTTTAATATTTTTTGGGGGTGATAATATTTAGATATTTATAAAAATTTTATTAATTATTTTTAATATTTTTAAATATATAAAAATTTACGTTAGTGTATCAAATAATACATCAAATAATACACCCGCACTAATGACGCGTTTCGAACTCCATGACGAGTTCATCTTCAGACCCCTTTGTGACGAACTGATGCACAATGGTACATCATTTTAATAAATATAACATTTTTAACGATATCTTTAATATTTTTAATATTTTTTTTTATACTTTTAATATCTTTTCTATATTTGTAATTTTCTTATTATTTGTTTAATATTTGCCATTGGTCATTTACTCTGCTTTTACTTTTCTCTGTTGAATATAGCTGTAACCATTTCCATAGAATACCGCTCTACTAACCACTGCTCCAGGTTAAGGACCCTCTCCACTCCACCTCATATCCTTTTGTCGTGTGTGCTTTTTTAACTAATGCCGTGACATATTGCACTCGTGTGTCTGCCCTCCACGTGTCTATAGTCTCAACTTATGTCGCTCATTACCTCTTTGGGTTTTGTAATAAGGCACTTGCAAAAGTTGCTTTTCACTTCTGAGGCAAGCCAACGGTTTCATTTATAACCACAATTTTCCAGAATTTTCTCACTTTTGCTATGTTTGCGTGAGGATTTCTTTTGTACTTTTTTCACCTTAGCGTTGCATTCGTTGCTTTGAGGGAGCAGAGGTAGGAAATGTAATGACTTAAATACAGGAAAAGGCGTTGATGTTTAATTTGTTATACAAAATATTATGGTTAACGCACATACCCTCTCTTTTTAAAGCACATATACAATTTTGCTATACTCTCTCTGCCTCTCTCTGACTCCTATTCGATTCTGTATTAACTGGTGCGTTTATTGAATGCAGTTTCCTTATGTTAATTTACTAATGTATACTTTAAGACGTTAAAGCATTGTTGTTTCTACCAAAACTTTTGAAAATGCTTGTGCGGCCTTTATAAACTCCTATGCACAATGTTTGGCTAATAGCTAGATTAAAACAAGAATTATGTGGTATTATTGAAATGCTATGAGCAGAGGTTTATCGACACAGCATACTTTTGGGCTACTATTAAAACACAGAGTAAAAATCAATTACATAACAATGGAATTTCTAATGTATACATATGGATTAGAAATAATACAAAGACCTTTCGTTTACGGTGTCAGAAATCAATATAAACTTGAATTTTATAATATTTAATTAAGTTTTGCCTTTATAGTACCTGCATATTCTTTCAATTATGATTAATGGTTTTGTATTTGTATTTTCTGTTTCTTTGCAGGTAAGCTAAGCCTAATGGTTCAATATAAATAATGAAGGAAGGTAACTACTTTATATTTATCCAACACATATGAGAAGTATATTTCTACTGAAGCGATTTAGCGGATAGTCTAGTTTTAGAGATTACATTGACTTAGATTAGAGTTTGCAGATGAAAGAAAGATTTATGTATGATCTCATTTTTAGGACTAAAAAGTGGACTAAAAAGGAATAGAACAGGTACCATCACTTTGAGCAAACGTCTGTAGCTATAATTGCAAATATATCAGCAGGCATGCTCCATATAGAATTATAGAGCAGCACGAAGGGCATTTTTTAACATTTGTACTTTTAGGAGTAAAACGACCGAAAAAGGGATAAAACTGGTACCATCAGCTAAAGCCGAGACCAAACAGCTAAAGATAGAATCGCGAAAATGAAGGTGATTATCTATTTGATGATATACTTGTGCGGAAAGAAGTGATTTTTTCAATTTCATACTTTTAGGGAGGAATAGGTGAAAAAGGGATGAAACTGATACCATCATAAAAACCACACGACTAAAGGTGGAATAGCAAAAATTGGGCTGAATACGTAATTTGGAGATAAAAAGGGGGAGAAAGAGGTATTAACACCCAGACTAAGTGGCTAAAGGTGCAAACACAAAAATTGAGATGAATGGAGAGGACGTAACTGGTCTCACCACTCAGACCAAACAGCTAAAGCTAAATCACTCAAAGGTACTGACGTGTAATTAGCGGCGGAGCAACCCGACCCGGGATAGGTGGTCTTTAATGTTCTTAATCTTTTTTAACATTTTTATTACTTTAAATGAATTTTAAGGCTTTTATTGCTATCCATATCTTTATTAATTTTAATATTTTTAATAATTGTTATATTTTTGTTATTAAAATTTTTAGTGTTTGTAATAGTTTTAACAATTTTTAATATTTTTGATATATTTACTATTTTTAATATATTTAATTTTAACCTTATTAATATTTTTAATATCTTCAATATTTTTAGTATTTTTAATATTTTTAATTTTTTTAATATTTTTAATATTTTTAATGTTTTTAATATTTTTAATATTTTTAATATTTTAAATATTTTTGTAATATTTTTAATACTTTTAATATTTTTAATATTTTTAATATTTGTAATATTTGTAATATTTTTTAATATTTTTAATACTTTTAATATTTTTAATTTTTTAAATATTATTATTATTTTAATTATTTTTAATATTTTAATATATTTGCTATTTGTAATTTTTTTGATATTTTTAATAATATTAACTTTTTTTAAATTTAATATTTAAAATGTTGAAAATATTAATTTAATATTTTTTTTTATTTTTATTTTTATTTATTTTGATATTTTTTTAGTATTATATATTAAAAATTTTAAAAATAAAAGTAAAAATATTTATTAAACTTTTTTAATATTATTAATGTACCAGCTGAACCGGCAAACGTTGTATGTATGTTATTTCTAGGATTCATTTTTTCCTTAACATTTAGGGGGATGCAAAATAGATTTTGGCCGATTCTCAGACCTACTTGATATGCTCACAAAATTTCATGAGGATCGGTCTAGCCGTTTCGGAGGAGTTCAATCACGCCTGACTAGAGTTTCTCTCCCGGGATTTCCCGGGATTCCCGGTCATTTTTCATTCCCGGTTTCCCGGGAAATTCGTCCGGGATTCCCGGGAAATTAAAACACCTTTGGCAGATCAAATTTAAAGAACCGAATTGAAGAAAGAAAGGGCAAGCGACTTTATACTTTTGTGAAGTATCTTAGAGATCCAACAGTATTTGATAAGAAAGCTAATAACTTATTTCTAACTGCTTCAGAACAAAATGTGATCGCGTACGCTGAACAAATTTATACTCGACTTTTTAAAGAAGACGTTATCGACGAAGTTCTGGAATCGGACGAAATTCCTATTTGTGACATTAGTACCGAAAGACCAATTGAGGATATTTTAGCCGATGCCATGACAAATGCAATGTTGCATCAAGTAATAGACAACTTAATTACTCGGTAAAAAAAAGAATTTACAATTTTACGAAGCAAGTGGAAAAGCAACGGAAAATGTCAACATTTTATTGAATGCTCTTCTGACAATAAGGCCAACATCAGTTGAAAGCGAGAGAATGTTTTCAACAACTGGGCAATTTGTAAATAGAATTAGAGACTGTCTGATGAAACTATTAAGGCTCTTTCTGTTTTAATAACGTATTTTCAAAATGACAAATTAACTTTTATTGCTTAACTAATATTTTTATATACATATACATTAAAATTAATGTTTTTCGTTTGTTATGTATTTGTTTGTAATGTTTTTGTTTTACTTGCAGCTTGTACTATATAATCTCATACTGCAAAATTGAAAAAATTAACATAGTTTGTCTTGTCTTTCTACTGCGCGAAAATTCCCGGGATCCCGGGAAAGTCAAAAATTTTTCCCGGTTTCCGGAAATGAAAAGTCCGGGAAAAAGAGAAACTCTACCCGTGACACATATATATTAGATTTAACATTTTTATTATTTTTAATATTTTCATAATTTTTATTAATTGTATTATTTAATATGTTTAAAATATTAATTTAAAATTTTTCATATTTTTAATCTTTTTTATAGTTTTAATTGTTTTAGTATTTTTAATAATTTGAATATTTTTAACATTTTTAATATATAAAAGATTTTGTATATTTTAAGTATTTTGAATATTTTGAATTTGTTAAACATTTTGAATATTTTATAATATATTTTGTTTTGTTTGTATTTTTTTAATGATGTTATTTGATATTTTTAGTATTTTTTTTTTTTTGATATTGTTCTTGATTTTATTTTCAGTTGATCTGCAATGAATTATGATATTGTCATAGTTCGGTTTATGATCAGTTCTATTGGCAATTATTTATTATTGCCAATAGGTTTGACAATTTCATAATTTTTGATATTTTTAGAATTTTTAATTTTTTTTAATATTGTTGATATGTTGTATGTTTTTTATTTTAAATACTTTACATACAAATTTTTTATGTTTGACTATTTCACATATATGTAATATTTTTAACATTTTAAGTATTAATAATATTTTTATGTTTAATAATATTTTCTATACTTTTAATGTTTTTAATGTTTTTCATGTATTTGCTATAATTTGTTTTTTTTATATACTGTTTTATTATTTATGATAATTTTAATACTATTTTGATTATGTTTAATATTTTTGTATATTTTATAATTTTGATAATATATATTAATTGTAGAATTTTTATTGTTCCTAATGAGATGTTTATTTGTTTTATTTACTGGCCTAAACATCCCCGGTATCACCAGTCCCTATTAGCATGAGGCAGTAATCTTTCAAAAAAAGTTCACTATAAGATTAAATATAGCTCAGCTGCCAGGTTTTGCAAAAAATGGCTTTTGAAAGGTTATTTGCGGCTGTGCTTTAAATCTTTTCAAATATGCTATTACTTAGGCATTTCAACCAATCTTCATATGTATTCTCTTTAATTTGTGTAAGTTTTTAAAATATACACTATAGAAAAACTTTTTGTTCTTTTCATATCTCAAACACATATTGCCTACATTTAGATACCTACCAAATAGTTTCACTTATGTGAACTGTGATTTAGTATTTAAAAAAAACTTGACCTAATACTTTAAGTCTCTTAAACTAACTCTCTTAGAGCACACATCCTCTGCAGTCTTCCCCCGTCAGTATCTACAAATAAGAAATATATAAAAGATAAAGCTTAAAATGCCAACACATATTTAATTTATTTCAAATAACAGCTTATATACATAAAACCTAAGCATATGCAGAGATTTAAGAAAAAACCAACAAAAACAAAGAGAGAGAGAGAGAGAGGGAAGTACTAAAACAAACTACCAATTAGAAAAATAACTCAAATTGTTATAATAACAATTTGCTTGTGAAAATAAACAACAACCCCACAAGTTTGACATATTAAACTAAATAGTACTAACATTCTAATGAATGTTAACTCCTGTGCAGCCTTAAAGTATGCCTTACTTCCACAAATTAGAGACCACACAATGTACATTTCAATTAATTGCGATTAAAGCAATTAGGCGAACGGAAAACATTATTGTGTAACAACAACTAATTGAGTTTCATGTTTAAATATTATTAAATTTAAATCACTTTTATTGCAAACACAACCAAAGAACACAAAAAAAAAATTGGGGCGAAAAGTTTCAAATTTGTTGCCACAAAAGATAAAATGAAATTATGGCCTTTTTGGGGTATACAAAATCCGCACTTGAGGTTGTATTCATGAAACACCAAAACAAAAAACAAATAGCAAAAAAAAGCTTTTATTTTAATGGCTTCACCGAATAGTAGACTCATGTGTATTGTGGCGTTGAGATAACAACAAATGTGTTGGAATTTTTGGGAGTTTTACCAGAGACGAAGAGCGGGAGAGAGCGGGGTAGTGAGGAAAAGAGGATGGAACGGCTAGAGTTAAATTGTATTTACGTATGTGTGAGTTAGAATGTTTTGATATGTGAAAAGGGGTGTGAAGGAATAAGGGTTGAGGTAGTTATCAGCCATGTTTCTAATTTAAAAATAAACATTGTCTACCTTAAGGCTAGAAGTAGTGTAGCCTACTTATAGGAGTTGACATTTTATTACAGCTTCAAAGACGCAAAAGAAAGGGAAGAAATGCTTGGATATGTCATAATGCATAAGCCTATTATTGATAAACTTCGACGACTGGAATGATGACATCGTAACCATCCAGTAGTAGTATATCAACGTACAAATTTAAGCGTTTACCATAACTGATTTTGTGTGTGTTTGAAAATAAACGTGTAAATCTATATATATAAAACAGGATGTGTGTATGTATGTAACGTATGGACTCGAAAACGGCTGGACCGATTTTGATGAAATTTTCAGGGAATCTTCCGAATAACCCCGCGAGTAACATAGGCTACACATTGTTTGGATTTTTCTACATTTAGGGGGTGAAAATGGCAATATTCGATAATATGCAATAGCGAAGCATTGCCGGGCCCACTAGTTTACTATAAAAGGGGAAGATCTCTCATGGGTTATACATAGTATGCAAAGGGAAAGTAAATTTTTCTTTGCAATTATTAACAAAAAATGCTCTACATTAATATTTCTATGATTTGTACTCATATCATTTGATAAGAAAATCAAATAATAGAAATAATAGCAGATTCGCATAACGTCATTAGCTTTAAAAAATCCTTGCTAAAACTTTCACAACCCTAGCTAGTCAAGTCTGCGTTCATTAACCGAAAAAAGTCATAATAATTTCCTTCCAAAAAAAGGAAACATTTTTCCATAACTGTTTCCCTTTGCATAGCATCGTAATATTTTTAAACATGACAATCGAAACAGCTCACAAACGGCATCAGCAGTAGCGGCAACAACACCAAACACCAGCATTAAATAGATAATTGAGTAGTTAAAGGAACGCAATGAAATCCACCCAAAAGTCCCGGCAGCCATCCTCAGCGTTAAGGTATTGCAACAAAATGGATTTGCGCCCCATAAAACTTTGACTATGTGCATGTGGCGTGTGGGAATTTTAATATTCCTGCCATTAAAAGCTCTGGATTTATCGGTTGCCGTTGAAATTCAACAACTACAACAGCAGCAGTGTTAAATTCAGCCACTTTGCCTGACTGCCTGCCTTCTTTTCTATGGTGGTCGTAATGGGCCAGGACATAAGGGAAAACAAACACACACACACATAGACCCTCACTCGTGCAAAAGTAATGGGCCAACCGGCAATATTACGGGCAAACTTTAGCATGATGATAATATTATTCATTTCCTGTTTAAACACCTAAAAATTACACACAATGAATGGCTGACGATGGTATGGATGTCTGTTGTGGCAAATAAACCACGTAATGACATTTTTAATGTGAAAACAAAAAGTTGAGGCATTTGTCACGACAAAGCACAAAAAGCGAGAGAGAGAAAGAAAAACAGCTAAAGAGCTTTGTGTGACGGCTTAAAGTATGCAATAAAAACATTTGACAGCAAAGCCTAAAAGTATGCAAATATTTTTATGTTGTAGCAACAATAAATGGCTGCAATAAAAGAGTATTAAAGTAAATATGAATTAATAACACTGAATGCAAGAGAAGAGTTATTTCGTATTTAAAGTTATTTAAAACATTTTACATGCAAATCCAACTGTAAACTACCAATATGACTAATTAAAAGGGGATTATATGGGACATACGAGCACAAAGGATGAGCTGCCCAAACAAATATCATAAAGATTATGGCAAAGATGTTGATACATTAAATTATGTGGCTGTAAATGCGGATAGTGTCAACAGTTGTATGAAGTCACATAAATTTGAATAATTCAAATAAAGTTTGTTTTAATTGTAGCTTCTTCAAAGAGCTTTAAGTTAATGTATGTTATTTGTTAATAAATTTAGATATTACAAGATTAATTACTGTAATAAAAATGTATAATTTGTAAAAAAAAAACTATTTAGTGTATATAATATTTTAATACCATTTGCAAATATTAGCAGCACACATAGCAGTGATTTAACTTATTAAAGTGTGAGAAGTTCCTCTATATCCCCTTCGAATATTAGGCAAATTTTGAAAAAATGTAAACAAATACGAAAAATTGTATAAAATTAAAAATATTATAATTAAGAAAAGCATTAAAAATTTAAAATGTATAAAAAATACAACAAATATCGAAATTACTAAAAATATAAATAACATTTAAACTATTTAGCGTATTAAAAACATTAAATATATTAATATTAAAAATATCAAAAGTATTAAAAAATATTTAAAATATTAAAAATATAAAAATTTTAAAAAAATTATTAAAAAATTATGAAAAATATCAATATATATCAATATTTAAACAACCATGACATATCGCCCAAAACATGTCATTTCGACCAAAAACCTAACTACAAAATGACATATCGCCCAAAATTGCTATGACAGAAGACCCAACTCAATTTTTTTGGGCGAAATGTCAGACTCATGACGACGGCACGCCCTGCTGCATACGTCGCAGTCAGTCTTGTACTCTCTCTCTGGAATTATTAAAAGACGAATGCGGTAGGGGGCACGCCCCGTAGTAAGACCCGCTACTCTCTCTCTTTCTTGGGGGGCACGCCCCCCCACCGCATTCGTCTTTTAATAATTCCAGAGAGAGAGTACAAGACTGACTGCGACGTATGCAGCAGGACGTGCCTTCGTCATGAGTCTGACATTTCGCCCAAAAAAATTGAGTTGGGTCTTCTGTCATAGCATTTGGGCGAATTGTCATTTTGTAGTTAGGTTTTTGGTCGAAATGACATGTTTTGGTCGAAATGACATTGGGCGAAATGACGGTACGCCTATGTTGGGTTTAGTAGCGCCGCACGCAAAAATTTTTTTTTAAAATTTTTTTAAAAATATTTTTTTTTTTCGTATATCCCGGAAATGGCTCTAACTCGGTCAAAGAGACCCGTAGGAACATTGTTGGATTCGTCTCGAAAATATCTTTCACTTGAGTACCCGTACCTAGGGGGTCATCATAGAACCGAAAGGGGCCCCTTTTTTGACCCCCGGGTCCCTGAGCGCCAACTTTGACCTACCATTCCGATGTTTGGGGACCAAGATGAAGACAATGGAATATTTTTGGTTTTTAATCGGGCTCCCGCCCCATATTTTGCACTTCAGCCTAAATGGGTAATGTAATAAAAGTTCGAGCTCAACCCGGAGATACTCGGAATTAAAAAAAAAAAAAAAATGTTCATAATTATTTTTATCCCCAACCTCATATTTGTCAGTGCGAAAACTTGTAGATTTCACATTTTTAATTTTTCTATATAACGCTCTGGCCAGTCTAGTTTACAATAAATTTTACTTTTGGTGTACAATAAATTGTTTTCTTTGAGTACAATAAAAGTACTTTTTGATACAATAAAAGTACATTTTGGTACAATAAAAGTACTTTTTGGTACAATAAATTGTACTATTGGTACAATGAAATTAGTTTTTACTACAATAAAAGTACTTTTTGGTTCAATAAATTACACTATGACACAAAATCAAACTTTTTGAAAAACACCCGAACGTGACTATATAGGTTCGATAGTACAACCGGAGCTGAGTAAAACCCTAGCTCAGTTTGGCTACCAAAATTTTTATTTGGCCCTCGTAACTTTTTGAAATCCCTTGGATCCCTCGAAAAAAGTTGACATCAGTTTTTGGTCAACAGTTTGTACAGTTTTTAATCTAGCTCTTTCGCTTCTTAAGCAAAGTTGTAGCTAATAGTCCGCTTTAGAAATTGATATAATAAAATTTACCAAAAAAATTGGACTTCCCTCGTTTGTTTTCAAAAAACTTCGAAAAAAATATTAATTTTTTCACTATTTTGAATATAAGTCGTAGGGAATCCAAATTTTTGGCATACTCTATTCAAACCCATGCACTCTGAACAAACCCATGCAATCTGAACATGTCTAGAGATATGAAATGGCTCTCAAAACAGAATATCTGCTTTGAACAAATCAGTTTTTTAGGTGTTTTGGGCCATTGTGCAAAGTTTTTACTTGCTATCTTTACCAAAAACGTACTTATTGCACAACTGAACAACTTCTGTAAACAACCAATATGATCGGAATACTTCACCCCATTTATTGTTCACAAAGAGCATTAGGGTGTTCCTTATATGTATTTTTTCGAATTTCGTTAAAAATATGTATTAACTGCGATGTTGGTCATTTAGCTTCACCTTACATTTGTTTTTGCTTAAATTACGAATATATTGTGAATAATTTTGTTTCGATAGCTAGGCATTAGAATGTGCCGCAACGAGGTTAAAGTTTGAATTTGTTCTCAAATCAGTTTATTGCCGCTGAGTAGTTTTCTTTTGAATACAGGCTAAGTAGTAATAAGCCGGTCATTAGCTGAAGTGAAAACCTAAAATAGTATATGTTTACTTTTACTATATCTCTTCTATTGCCCACTGATAGAAAAATTACGAATTCGTCGGCATATTCATAATTGCGTTGCAAAGTTCTATTAGGATTTCGAATTGTTTCTCTCTAGGACTAAAATAGAGTTTTGCCACACCCACTCCTCCCACTGATCGAAATTACAAATGACGTCTGCAAATTTGAACCTGTAGTGCCGAGTACTATCTGTGTACTAAATTTCAGCTCTCTATGACTTAAATGCAGTTTGAACACACCCACTTGGCCTACAGGCGAAAATTAAAAAAGTTAGCTTTCAAATATGTAAATGTAGTGCCGAGTGGCTCAGTGGGCCTATTCATATTTGTGGTGCCGAATACTATCTGGTTATAAAATTTTATCTCTCTATTTTATATATTGCCAAAATATATCTTTTATTATAGATTCGCAAAAAAATGTTGGCCTACTTTAAGTAGCTCTACCACCTTCTTTATTCTTTTCCTCTCTTAAAAGCAGAAAATCTCGAAATTCAAAAGTTTCACATATAATTCAGTTACTTTTAAAAAGCTCATAATTTTGCAAATGCATTTCCCGTATTTTACTACTTTTGATGGAAAACTTTCTTTAATTTCATCATAGAGTCTTGCTTCATTAGTCCCCCTCCCCACCACACGCGCAGCGCCACCCCTCATAACAAAGAAAACTCTGGCGAGTCTGTTATTTAAAGTTTTTCGTTACCAGCCATTCATTTCTTCTGCCTACAACTATTTTCCGTTTACACGTCGAGTATTTGGCTTTTTTTTTGGTGCTCTCGCCTTCAAACAGTTCCTCAAAAAGACACAACAGAAATCCTCCCTCCCGAGAAGATGCCATGATGAACGACGACGACGACGACGATGGGTTCTGCCTTCATCGGGGAACGCAAGAGTAAGCAAACATTTGTTTGTACAACTTTCAAAGCTGTAACGAAATGGGAAAAAACTTTAAATTTTTTAAAGAAAAACTTTTTGTTCTTCTCCCCACTTTTTCACATGAATAATTCCCATTGTAACGAAAGACAGAACAAACGAGTAAAATACTTGAAAAAGTGGGTTATCTGGCGTAGTTTGTGAGATGCGGGGTGATGGAGTGTGTTTTTTTTTGCGTTGTTAGAATCGGCAAAATTGATTAAACGATTTGTCTGTCGTGAGAAAGAGGGAGAGCGAGAGACAAGCGAATCAAGCTCCTGCCAACATTTGTTCTGTAACAGTATGCAATGGCCATTGCATCCCCCGAAAGTATGCAATACTTTGTTGTTGAGTGGCACAATATGTCTTTGTGTCGAAATTTCTTCCATTTTGCTTTGCGGGGAATAACTTTGAATGGGGATTTTAATGGATTGTTAGATCAATGTAAAACTTTTTCTCACAAGCAAAGAATTAAATCAGCAATTTCCTTATATTTATAGTGACAGAATTTTAGCATGGAATCATGATACATGTTTGTTTCATTTGTGTGTTTGGTTTTGTTGTGATAGTCAGGCAATTGTTACTTGTATTGCATATTTTGGAGCGGATAATTTCCGTTGGGTATTGTCATGGGTAAACTTCTGTGGTGGCTAAATTTCTGTGTATCTTAAACATGACAATTACAGTGCACGAGCTGAATAGCTGTTAAAAATTAGAATAATTTTTAATACTTTTTTTTATAAAGATGACTACAAATGTACCAATTGATATAATTTTTCTCTTAACTTGTAATCTCTATATGTACACTGAAATATGTTTTTCTGCCCACCAAGTTAAATGTGCTATCTTTACTATACCTTTATTTTAAATGTAATCGATTTAACATTAATCACAAAAGCTCACACATTCGTCTGTTGTGGCAGGCAGCATTGTTTGCAGTGATGTTTTGTTTGTCCCTAAGCGCATCATGATTCTCTTCCTTATAAATTTCCCTATTCAGCTGCTTAGTGTGACGCTACGGCTGTATTGCCTTTATTCACTGGCTTCAGGTCTGTGTGCCTGTGTGTTACGCCCACGAACTTAATCGCATTTGCATAAATTTCCGTATTATTTGTGAGTGTTTCTCTCTGGTTTGAATTTGTTGTTGTTGTTGTTGTTCGTCAGTTGTGCTCTCCCCTTTGATTTACAAGCTTTTGTAGTTGATTTTACAAAGCAAAAACGAAATGAAGGACGGCGAACGGTGTGGGACGAGCAACAAAAGCCGCTTAACATTTTATTTGCAAAAAAAAAACGAAAGCAACAAAACCAATGGAAGCAGAAAGAATACAAAGGCCGTATGGAAACTCATATACACAAGCTGCTTTCAACCTGAAAGTAGGCAATATGTTTTATTTGCTATTTCTTTTTTGATTCCTTTAGCTGTCTAAAAGTATGCAATAATTTTAATTATTCACACAAAGCCGCCTCAAAGTATGCTACGATGGAATGAATACACAGCTAAAAAGCGGCCGAACATGAAAACAACTAGTTCTTGGCGTTGTAAAACTATTTAATATTATTAAGTAACATTTTTGCCACCGCTCGTTTGTCAGAATACCTACCTGCAATGCAAAGCCTCAATGCATACTTTTAGGGCTTAATATTTTATTGCATATTGTTGGGTGGGTATTTACTCTGGGAGACAAACGACGACATAGTAAAACGGAATAAACGTGTTTTACCACTTTTGGCCTTTGCGTTTGGAAAATGCCAGAGAAACAAAAAAAAACCAGCATGTTGACACATTTTGGGAAACAAAACACGGTCTCCAACTATATGTACTATGTGGCTATGTGAATAGATGCTTCGTGTGTATATGGGTATATATACACACCTTTACACATGTGAACGTTTTTGTATGTGCTACTATTTTGGTTTATCTTATACATACATTTTTGTCAACATGTTAACATGTTAAATAAAGTAGTTCTAATATAATCTGAGGCATTTTACCACCAACGGAGAGTGAACTAATGCTACAATACGAGATGAAGGAAGTGAAGTGCCCTAAAATAGAAATTGTATTATTGGGTCTAGTGTTACTTTAAATGGGGTATGAATATTTATGTATAACATACTTACTTATTATGGTAGCGACATTATTTGCATTATTTCTATATTTCAGCACTATTACATTTTTTAAATTTTTTCATCATTTGAATAATATGCTTTAGTTACATTAATTTCATTATTGGCATTATTTGCAGTATTTGCACTATTTGCATTATTTGCATTATGTACATTATTTAAATTATTTGCATTATTTGAATCATTTGCATTATTTTATTATTTGCATTATTTGAATTATTTGCATTATTTGAATTATTTGCATTATTTGAATCATTTGCATTATTTGAATTATTTGCATTATTTGAATCATTTGCATTATTTTATTATTTGCATTATTTGAATCATTTTCATTATTTCATTATTTCATTACTTCATTATTTCATTATTTCATTATTTCATTATTTCATTATTTCATTATTTCATTATTTCATTATTTGCATTATTTGCATTATTTGCATTATTTGCATTATTTGCATTATTTGCATTATTTGCATTATTTGCATTATTTGCATTATTTCATTATTTCATTATTTCATTATTTCATTATTTCATTATTTCATTATTTCATTATTTCATTATTTCATTATTTCATTATTTCATTATTTCATTATTTCATTATTTCATTATTTCATTATTTCATTATTTCATTATTTCATTATTTCATTATTTCATTATTTCATTATTTCATTATTTCATTATTTCATTATTTCATTATTTCATTATTTCATTATTTCATTATTTCATTATTTCATTATTTCATTATTTCATTATTTCATTATTTCATTATTTCATTATTTCTTTATTTCATTATTTCATTATTTCATTATTTAATTATTTAATTATTTAATTATTTCATTATTTCATTATTTCATTATTTCATTATTTCATTATTTCATTATTTCATTATTTCATTATTTCATTATTTCATTATTTCATTATTTCATTATTTCATTATTTCATTATTTCATTATTTCATTATTTCATTATTTCATTATTTCATTATTTCATTATTTCATTATTTCATTATTTCATTATTTCATTATTTCATTATTTCATTATTTCATTATTTCATTATTTCATTATGTCATTATTTGCATTATTTGCATTATTTGCATTATTTGCATTATTTGCATTGTTTGCATTATTTGCATTATTTGCATTATTTGCATTATTTGCATTATTTGCATTATTTGCATTATTCGCACTATTTGCATTATATGCATTATTTGCATTATTTTCATTATTTGCATTATTTGCATTATTTGCATTATTTTCATTATTTGCATTATTTTCATTATTTGCATTATTTGCATTATATGCATTATTTCATTATTTTCATTATTTGCATTATATGCATTATTTCATTATTTGCATTATTTTAGTTTGCCATTATTTGTTGTTGTTTTCTTTTCGAAGTTTCCTTCAGCTTTAGACAATTTTAATATCAACTTAAAACGTTCCTATGTTGACTCTTCTTTGCATACGTTTATTCAATGTTATCCTTGTGCAGTTGTGTGTGTTAGGACATCTGCAGGATTCACATGAACACTTACTCATACTCCTGTACTAAAGTGGGCATGTGTAGATTCTTCGTAAGTATCTACTGGGTTGAATATTTGACAACACTCCAAATGTTCTGTTTTTTTTTATATCGACATCCTTTTGTTTTGTGTGGGTGTGTGTGTGTGTTGTCCGCTTATCCTTTTTTCTGTTGCTATACACACGCATACACACACATTCCCACACACACTCTTACAGTATACTACGTGTGTATGCTATGGTTTGGCATTTGTTCGCTCTCTGTATCTTTGTTGTTGTGGTGATATTTTGTTTCCTTGCCATTTCTCTTCTACCAAACTCATTTTTTATTTAATCTGTCGTTTTTTTTTTGTTTCACACAACCATACAAATAATAAAAGGATATTTCATATATATTCTTTTACCCGGTTTCATGTTTGTTGGTATTGAATTCTGTATGTTACTGGGTAATGTCTATTTGCCAATATAAGCAACAACGACAACAACAACAAAAAAAAGAAAACTTTTGAAATTCAATTTAGAGTTTATTTCTGAATCTTCCATTTATTGGTATTTGAGAGAGAGAGGGGTATGCCAATCATATTTGAGTAATATTGTGCATGTGACCACTCGTCAGTAAGTGCCGAACATTGAAGTTATTTAAAATTTAAATAAAAAATGAGCTTCTCTGGATTTTGCCAAAGATGATGGCAAACTAATTGCTTTCGTTTTTATGATTGCAAATTCCTAAGCACATTTGTGTACTAGAATTGAAGTGAATATTGTATTAGCATTTTACTATTATGTAAGGTACTGACGATATTATAACTAGACAAGTTTATCCCTCATCATGAGGGGATAACCAGTAAACATAACACAGTACAATAAAAGATTTTGGGACTCTATTCTGAAGTCCTGCTTCATTCATTATGTCAAGTTGCATGCCATAATAATTTAATATCGATTTGAAGTTAGTAAGTATCGTATAGGGGAATTTGTCACGTTTTATTAGGCTCTTTTGTTTGACATAACATAAATACTATATGGTGGCGTATGATTATCATAAGAAATATTCCATGTAAATCATACGCCACGTTGTACATCAGATTTATTGTAACTGCTACAAAATAAACCCAGTTCAAAATCATTTGATTAATGGAAAAGTGAAACTGTTGCTTATGCAGGGAAACTTTATATGAACAGATAAAAGGAATTGTAATTCTTAATTTTTTTAAATTTGTTTCAGCTAAATCGGACTAGTGGTTTTCGAGTAATGGCAAACAAAGGAGCCTAAAACGTGACAAATTCCCCTACATGAAAATAACTAATTTCAAATCGATTTTCAGTTATTATGGCATGTAACTTGACAAAACAAATGATGCAGAACTTCTTCTTTTTGGGGCTACTTTCACGTGCAGTTCTCAGAATTGAGTTCCAAATCAATGAATTGAAAAATGTTGTACTGTGTTTTAGTAAACAGTTAATCGATTCGATGACGGTTCTCCCCATTACCGATGATGCAAAGTATAATATTTTGGGAAGTATTTTTACTCTCGAATACTCCCAGAATTTGTTAATCCGCTTGTGTCATTATCCAGGATTCTGCGCCACATAAGACAGCCACATATAACTGTTAGGATCAGTGTCGGATACAGTTAGATCTTTGTTCTTCGAGAGAGAGCTTTTTCAGTAAATCCTTTGCTTTGCGCATAGTGGCAGCAGTCCATATTCGTCTCTTGATTTCCAGGCTGACATTATTATTTTTGTTTACGGCGGAGCCAAGGTAGACAAAATCTTCTAACACTTCAAAGTTATAGTTTTCAACGTTCACTTAGTGTCTCAGACGAGTAGACTCTTTGTTCGTTGAAACAAATAACTTGGTTTTGTCCTTATTTATCATCAGACGAACTTCTGCCAACTGCTTCTCAATGCTTGAAAAGGCCTGGCATAGAGTGTCTTATCAGGCCTCCCAGCCCGATCTTAATTTCTTGGGGCTGCCAAAGCCACTAAGAGATCCTTTGTGTTGAGGCCTCCCAGCCCGATCCTAATTTCTTGGGGCTGCCAAAGCCACTCTGAGAGCCTTTGTGTTGAGTTGCCGTAACTTTTGTAACCGACTTACAAAGACGCATCGGTGATAGCATAACATTTAGGTTACCATCTCACATTTGTTACCACTAAACGGACGTTCAATGGCATTGCCCAGGGAATACATGATCTCTCGGACGTTGTGAGCTGCTTGGAAACTTCCAAAGGGAGATTCTGGCTATTCCCACGTGAATAACAATCAACAATAATCAAAAACTCCAACTATAAAATCCTCAATTTTCACACAGTTATGAAATCGCAGGCGTTTATTGTCAGCCTTAAGTTTTCTTTCGCTGACTACACTGCATACAAAATTATTTTTATAATTTTTTTCTTAAATTTTAAATCAATTACGTGTGTCTATAATTATCTTTTAAATTATAAATGTTCATTAAAATTGTGCTTCGACAATCTTTTGTCATGCTAGTATTTTTGTTGTTTGTGCATTTTTACTTAAGCTTTTACATTCTCAATCCTTTTTTCTCTTTCTCCTTAGAGTATATTATATTTTGTGTAATTATTTTCATTCAACCAAAAATTATAGCATACTTATTATAATTCTTGCACACACATGCACACATGCACACATATTTAATTATATATTACATTTTATCCATTACGTTGGTAGGTTCTTTTATTCTCATTCAGTGTATATGTGAGTGTTCGCATGTGTGTGTATTTGTATACACATTATTTTATAGCCTTTGTTATCTTTTGAAATTTATGTTTGATTCAGTTTCCGGTTTCCGGTAAGCCGTATGAGCTGACACATACTCACTCACTCACACATTCTCACCCATCGTCACATCTATATATACACTGGCATATTACAAAAGCGCCTTTTCTTTGCATCCAAGCCCCAGAGAGAGAAAGAGAGTGAGTCGGACTGGGGAATTATTATAAGGTTTTTTCTTTTCTTTTATTAAGTCACGTGTACATTATTACTAGTTCTTGTTTGAACACAACACACATACACACACATACACATACACTCACAAACTAAAGAAGAATCCCAACGGAGCAAAGTGTGAGTAGACAATAGCTAATTGCTTATTCCATTTGGATGTGAGAGAAAAATCAGAATTTGTTGTGGAGAGGGGAGTTGCCAGGAAGAGGCGGCCCGGTAACAGATGTCTTTAGGTATTTACGATGTGAAAACTTGCCCTTTTTATTATTCCAATTGTGGGCTAAAAGCTGGCGGGGAATGTTAAATTAATGTTTTAATGCATGTGGTCTATTTTTAGGATGAAATGAAAGTCTGAGACTATGGTGTTTTTGAAATTAGTAAAATTTAAACATTTTATTCGCCATTAATCATACTTCCAACAAAGGTTTGTGTCCTTCAAATACCAAACAAGAGGCAAGCAACTCTAACTTTGAAGATAAAATACAAATGTTTTAACAGTACGTTAGGTTTTACGCCCACTCCGCCAGCCAAGTTTAATTTTTCATTAATTTTGGGGTATACATACAAATAAATATATATAAATATGTTACCCGCTCTGGCGGTATGAAATAATGTATACATTTTCAAGGACATGTGTGCCAGTTTCCACTTTTTTTACTTAAACATGTTACCCTATATGGTAGTCTGAAATATATGTAAGTTAGGTTAGGTTAATTCGGCAGCCACGTAGGGAAGTTTCAGCCTCTTAGCGTGTTTGCCAACCGGCCAGTGACCAGTTATTACAGCTATGATGTTTCTTAGGTGGACTCTGGACAAGTTCAGCACAAATCGTGTCCTCTGTGCATCCTTTGTAGGCCAAATTTGTTTGGTCGTCGTGCAGGTGGGTTCTCTTGCCCATCTCTCTTCAGCAATGATGTTCAGTTTCCCCGCAATGAGTTGTTTCCCCCTTGTGAGAGGGATCCCAATGAGACCGTAAACTTCGCCCGAGTTCACGGTTATGGCGGCCTTTGCCAACGTATCGGCCATTTGGTTTCCATATATGTCCCCATGTCCTGGAACCCATGTTAGGGTAACCGTCGAATGTCTCGCTATCTCCTCAAGAGACGACCGGCATTCACGAACATTTCTCGAAGTGGTGTACACGTTCTCTAGGGATCTGATAGCCGCTTTTCTATCAGTAAGAATATGAATATTGCCGTCCAATATCCCAAGATACTGAATTTTCTCTACGGCTATTCTAATGGCCGCTATTTCGGCCTGAACTATGCTACAATGGTCTGGTAGCCTGATTGATAAACTCAGATTCAACTCTTCCGAAAAGATTCCACAGCCCGCTCTTTCTTTTGATTTTGATTTTGAAATTAGGATGACATCCTCCCCAAAGTTCAGGGCATTATCATTATCATTATAGTAGGACCTATCCGGGATGTTCCTTATAAAACCCGGATCGAATAGAGGTTCAGGTATGGTGTAATCCGTGTGGTAGATCACATTGATTAGGTTCAGAATTTTGGCATGTCCACAGTTTCTGTGCATCCATGCTTTTGTGGCGTCTAAACGCATTGCGGTATTCGCCGCTATTTTCCTCGCCTCAATACCCGGGGGTACCCAGTTTAGGATCGTGAACAGTGCCTTAGTTGGAAATATATGTAAGTACTATGAAAACACTGTCAAGGACATTGAAAACAGTGTCCAACTTTTTCTACTGCTTGGAAATAGAAAATATGAAAAATGATCATGAATGATTGTCATCGATGAATGATGAAATGATTGAATCGCAATGATTGGTGTGTGAACTAGTGCACTGAAACAATGCTTTCTTTTTTGCCGACTTTGGTGCTTAGAACGATAATGTAAAGACAATCGTTAAAAAGAAATAAAGCCGCCTTAACCTTGCCAACAGATGGAACTGTCTTCTTTGGACACGATTTTTCCGTGTCAGTCCACTGATTTGACTATTTCATTATCTAAGGTTTGAAGTGTTGGGGATCCATATCTCGTCCATGGTTGTGTATTACGAACAGTTTTCTAGTCACCAAATTTTCGGTCAAAATTCAATGTAAGCACATTTCGAAATGCATTTTAAGCTTCTTTTTTGGATAAGACGCTTATTTTACGAGATAAACGCATTTAAATAAAATCTGAAAATCCACCATTGGCCAGCCATGTCATGGTTATATCTCCACCTTTAGAAGGGTTTTCTTAAGTAACATATAGTGATCACAAATTAAGCTCCTTTTTTCGATTAGACGCTTATTTTACGAGATAAACGCATTTAAATATTTCCATCTGAAAATCCACCATTGGCCACCTATTTCATGGTCATATCACCAGTGATCACAAATTAAGCTCCTTTTTTCGATTAGACGCTTAGTTTACGAGATAAACGCATTTAAATATTTCCATCTGAAAATCCACCATTGGCCACCTACTTCATGGTCATATCACCACCTATAGAAGGGATTTCTTAAGTAACGTATAGTGATCACAAATTAAGCTCTTTCTTTCGATTAGACGCTTATTTTACGGGATAAACGCATTTAAAGATTTCCATATGAAAATTCAAAATTCAAATTTAGTTTACGAGATAAACGCATTTCTTAAGTAACGTATAGTGATCACTATGGTACATCATCAGCTGTATATATATCTACAATTTTGTTAGTTTACCAACAAAAACCTTGTAAAGAAGCTTGAGCTTTGAGTTAAAAAGGGAATCGTGGGTAAAGAATTTCCTCCATTCTCATGTTTGAATATTAACGGCCAAATTCAAAACTATAATAGGTGATGGACATTTTCTGTTGATATCTACTTCGCATGTACATGTTTGACATAATTGTAGATATATATACAACTGATGATGTACCATTGTGCATCTGTTCGTCGCAAAGGGGTCAGAAGCTGAACTCGTCATAGAGTTCGAAACGCGTCGTCCTAGTGCGTGACACACTGAATTTGACAAAAAATATCAAACAATAAAAACACTTTTTTGATCGTTAGCCGAATTTGATGTATCATTTGATACACTAATGTTAATTTATAATATATACAATACGATCGACTAAAACTAACAAATAATACAGTTTAAAATTTGTACATATACTAATTTGTTTATGTATTTTCTTTTTTACTTACAGGTAAGCTTCTAACCATAACTTCCAGAAACAATCAAGAAGGTAACATGATTTAAAGTCCAATACAATATGAGTTTGTGTTGGTGACACAACCGTGTCGGACGACTAAATGTATTTGTTTGTTTTCGTTCAATGTGTGTGAGAATACATGTGTGTCTCTTTCGCTCATGTGGCCCATGGGCTACCTCTCGCGGTTAGCTGATTTAAAGCAATTGTACAGCCGAAAAAGTTATTAACAACCCAGTAGGAAAATGTCTTCAAAACGTCCTCAAGGATAGGTGCATGACCATACTAAATCGTTGATGACACGTAAGTGACCGCCGCAACAAATCGACGACGAAATTTTCATATAACTGTCCGCACAATCATGCACAATTCGATGACCAACAGTTGTAAAACTGTAGTAGAATTTTTCCATACCATGGTATGCTAAATGGTCAGCTGTTACCATTTGTATACCATTTAATCAGCTGTTGTATTAATACTCGTTACTTAAGTTACGCATTACAACTTACGAACGTGGTTCATAAATTAAAGGCCTAAAGTATTAAAAAACTCCACACGATTCGATATTCTGCGTGCGTTCTCCAGTTAGCTGTTTTAGCTGGTATAGCATTTTCTTAGTATCCCGAGATAAATTGGTGTTACTAAAGTGCTGCCGAAGTCCGTAAAAACAACAATGGGCGAGCACTATTCTCCGCTTGCATTTGTGGCTGACATTATTTTTCTTGTCAACGGAAGATCTGAGGTAGGTAAACTCATCTACTACTTCAAAACAATAACGTTGACGTTGACGCGACTACCATGTGGGAGATCACAGGTTCAAATCCTGGCTCCAGTCATTTAAAAAAAAAAAATTTCTTTCATTGTCGGCTCCCCTCGAATGTTGTTGACAGCAACTTCGCAGTATAAGTGTCGAGTCAATCGGCATGTCTAGTAAGAGCTTCTCAAAAAGTGACGTTCGCATTCGTTGATAAACAAGTAGGTGCTGTTAGTTGTGATTTTGAAAAATAGGAAGCGTGTTAATTCACAACAACGCAGGAAGCTATCCCATACCTCATTCAAGGGGTGTAAAGGGAAATTAATTTTTTTTTTTTGTTTCAGACGTTGCGTCCCTATAGACAGGGCTATTTGTTCATCGAAATCATTGTTTTAGTTTTGTCCTCGTTGACCGCTAAACCCATTTTTCTGACTCCTTTTCTATGGATGAGAAAACTACAGAAACATCCCACAGATTTCGGCCACAGATGTCTATATCATCGGCATATGCTAGTGGCATGAGCCTCTTGTGGAATATGGTTCCAGACATGTTGACACCAGCCTTTCTCATCACCTTCTCCATAACTATATTAAATAGTGTACAAGACAAGCTATCGCCCTGCCTGAGACCTCGTTCTGTGTTGAATGGTTCAGAGTGGTCCTTACAAATCATAATAGAGGATTTGGTGTTTTCCAAGGTATACCTAACTTAGACTTGGCCTCATATAGCCTATTCCTTATCGGAGTGTCGAAGGCAGCTTTGTAGTCGACAAAGAGGTGGTAGGTGTCGATCTGCTTTTCATGAGTTTTTCCATGATTTCTCGTAAAGTGAATATTTGATCCATCGTAGATTTATAGCACTAATAAGGTCCAATTAGTTTTTCTACTATTGGCTGTAGAATATGCTTGAAAGGAACTTGTGCGCAATTAGTAATAGGCTAAATTCCACGGTAGTTCTTACATTCACTACGATTTTCTTTCTTGTATATGGGATATAACATACTGAGAGTTCAATCCCCGCGCATGCTTTCCTCTAGCCAGATGTTCTCCATGAGCTTATGCATGCTCCTAATCTGCTCCTCCCCGCCTGCCTTAAACAATTCAGCAGGGAGACCATCGGCTCCAGCCGCTTTGTTGTTTTCAAGGCGGGATATTAACACACGTATCTCGTTCTGAAGTCAAGGAGTGGAGCGCGGTCTTCTGGAATGGTATTCGTATCTAGTAAATTTCTGAAATGATCTCTCCATATCTTCAGAATGTTATCCGGGTGCGTCACTAGCTGGCCGTTGCTATCCTTGCAGGGCGACAACCCTGTTCCACGCATTCTCGCCTTAACTCTCTGGTAGAATTTTCGGGTTTTCCCTCTACATTGGAGGCATTCTGAGCAATCATCCTGTCTCTTCTTTAGCTCCTTCTTTTTCCGTCTAAACAGACGATTTGCCTCTCGTCTCTTCTCCCTGTGCGGTTCACGAACAGCTCGCATTGGCATTGGCCGTCTGTCTCGTGGCATTACGACATTCGTCATCGACGGCTTTGAGTACCCAAGTACGTTTCTCGCAGTCCTTTCTATGGAGGAGGTCATAAAGGGTGTCCCAACAAGAGCGCAATTTTTAAATTTTAAATAAAACCTAGATATTTAAAAAAAAAATGGTGAAACTTTATTATATCGTAAAGTAGACAGTATGTATGGACCAATATATCGTGCAGATGGCCGCTGCGGCTTTGCTGGCATGCACGCGATCTTTTAATGAAATTTTCAATGACCGTTTCGCATAAATGCTGCGGTATTTCATTAATGCAGCGCCCAATTTCCTCTTTTAAGGCTTGAGTCGTCGTCGGCTTATTCGCGTAAACCATCGACTTCAAAAAACCCCAAAGAAAAAAATCTAATGGTGTTAAATCGCACGATCTAGGCGGCCAATTCAGATCTCCAAAACGCGAAATAACACGACCGGGAAATGACTGATGCAGCAATTGAATTGTTTCTCTGGCTGTTTGACATGTGGCACCGTCTTGTTGAAACCACATGCCCTCCACATTCATTTCTTCAATTCGAGGCAAGAAAAAACTGGTTATCATTTCACGATACCGAACACCATTGATTGTTTGCGCTTGACCTGCCTTAAGTGACATCATCACGTACAGCAGCTACATTTTCGGTCGATCGACCTGGTCGATGGCGCGTTGTTGTCTTTACATCACTAACAGACCCAGTTTCGACAAATTTATCCATTAATCTCTTTACAGTTGACTCTTTTGGAGCATTATTGTGACCCCAAATTGATCGCAATTTGCGAACTGTAGCCGCAAAACTTTCACCATTTTGGTAAAACAATTTCACAATGAGAATGCGTTGTTCATTCGTGTAGCTCTCCATTTTTACTAACCTCGTACCTTCTACTAGCAAACAATAACTATTGTTTAAATGTCAAACAATGACACTTCGAATGTTGCCAGATTTAAAAATTGCGTTCTTGTTGGGACACCCTTTATTATCAGGGGTTGTAGCATTCCGTAGCAGTTAAGTTAGGTTGTTGGAGTAGGCGTCCGCTACCTCTGTGATCCGCAGTTTACCGATGTCCAGCTTTCGTTGTGCCTGGTTACGTACGTTTTTCACCTTGCTTAGCCTTGTGCGCACCTTAACTGCGGTAACGAAGTGATCGGAGTCAATGTTCGCAGTCCTGATCACTCGTAGGTCCAGAACACTCAACATGATCTATCTGATTCCTCGTCAATGTTGCTTTAGGAATATTTCTTTGGTCAACTCTAGTGCTGCTAACTACCATATTTCTTGCCGCAGAGAAATCAATCAGCCTGAACTGATGAGACTGAATTTTCCGTTGGTAGGCTCAAATGCAGTCTCCCTGCCTATTTTAGCATTAAAATCGCCTAGTGCATTTTGATGTCATGGCTGCGGCTACAGTCATATACATTTTCTAGGCTCTCGTAAAACTCGTCTTTGTTCTCATCGCTTTTCTCTTCTGTCGAAGCATGTGCACATATGAGTGCACTGTGGACAATACTTTGTATTGAGCCTAAAACGTGACAAATTCCCCTATACGATACTTACTAACTTCAAATCGATATGAAATTATTATGGCATGTAACTTGACAAAACGTATGATGCAGAACTTCTTCTTTTTGGGGCTACTTTCACGTGCAGTTCTCAGAATTGAGTCCCAAATTAATGAGCTGAAAAATTTTGTACTGTGTTAGTGGTAAAATCAGGGGAGTGCATTTGTTTTCATTAATTTGTCGATCCGCCCAATCCTGTTTATTTCAGCCATAATCAAGTCAATAAATTTATGCCAAATTAAAGTAGAAAGGTCACATATTTTAACAAATATAAATTTAATAAAACCAATGAAGTCACTTTCAGAATACTTTTTTTTCAATCCTTATTCATGGTCATGATGTAATATAATTATATGTTAGATTCGTTTACTTCAATTTATATTTATTAAATTTAAATCTAATTTCCCATTTCCATTATATCAGTGTACATAATATATTGTTGTGTATTGTGAACATTTATTATTGTGTAATTTATTACACAATTCACAATATGAATTTCAAACGAATTTTATTTTCAATTGTTATAATTAAAAAATTCATTCTCAATATTTTGCATTAGTATCACAGCGACATAGCGAAATATGTAGTTTGTTGGCAACCTTTAGGGCATGTCAAGTGAAATATTTATATACATACTTACATACATACAAATTATAAAGGACATTACTTAAATAAGATATTGATTTTGTTCATAAAGGTGAAGGACATAATAGATGCTACTGAGATGCAGTACATGAGTTTACGATTAATTGTATCGTTGTAATGTTCTCGCAAAGTCTTGTGATAACAAAACAGACACCTTGTAAGAACCAAACTTGTTCTATTTACAATTAACATCTTAACATAAAGTTCTAACCTCTACTCCAGCATTAAAATCTGCTACACACACACAAACACACCTACACTCAACAAATTGAATGGTACTCCTTGTTTCCTGTTTTAAGGGCGAAGCTTAAGTCAATATTTGCCTATGTAATTAAGCGGAACCTGTGGCAGCCCCAACCACCTTAGCGCTCCATTTCCTAACGAAACATAAGCTTCAGCTTCAATTTTTCCTTCCTGTCTCTACCCCTATATACCATTGATGTGCGTACCTGGTACATTAACTAAAGCAGCCTGGGTTTGCTTGCATCGTTTAAACAATTTCAAGTTCATAAAAGAATTTTAAAACATATTCACGCTGTGTTTTATTACTACATAAATCATTGCATACTTTAAGGCTTTGACACAAAATTAATGATACAGCCTATCTGAAGGGTGGGGCGAGGCTTAAAATATTATCATTTAAAACGAAAATGTCTTGTTGGCTCACAAACAGACAAGCAATCAACCAACAGAGAAAAAAAACAACAAAAAAAAGTAAAATTACTTCTCTTTATTTGGCTACAACTAACTCATTTGTCATGTTGTCACCTACAGATACATTGGCGGCAGAGGTCGGGAAAATCTCCCTGTATGGTTGTTAAGGGCAATCAATCGATTTTCTAGCGAGGTAAACGATACGCCAAGATTCTAAGTTAGTTGTTGTCATAAAAATCGCTGTTTATCGCCCCCCGCCCCCCAATTTGTGGCTTCAATTAAAACCCAACTGCCAAATGTTTGAATTCCCAATATAAGGCTTAAGCATATACTTAAAATCAAAGTTGTTTACCCTCTAAAGGACTAAGATTACCACTCCTCACTCAGCCGCCACCATTTGAATATCCCTTACCCGGTGGTGTTTGAGAGGCTCAACATTGTTAAAAGTGGATAACTTAATTGAGGCAAAATGTAAACTTTATTTTAACCTCATTTCTTTTGAAACGTATTGAGTTGTTTGGTTGGTTTTCCCTTTTAAAATGAGTCCCTTTTTTTTCTAGTTCTGGGAGTTTTTCAACTACAAGTTTATAAATTGGTTTTAAATGTTTCCATTTTTAAGGACAATTATCAAACGGCTGTTGGGCGGTGGGGAGAGGAGGAGAGGAGGAGACTGATGAAGAAAGCATGTAAAAGACGTCTGCTAATGAAAAGGAAGTTCTTCTAGGAAGACAAACTGTAATTAAAGAGTTAAACTTAATGGCAGCATAAGTAAAAAAAGCGAAAAACTTTTGGTTATAAAGGAAATGAAAAGAAAATTGCTTGGCACTCTTGTGAAAGGATAAACTAACAAAAGGGAAGAAACACAAGCAAGATAAGTCTTAGGAAATGGCATGAGGTCTTGCTAGTAGTAGCGGAAACAGATGACACTTAAGAGATATTTCGTAGTTGTTGTTTTTTGGGTAATATGAAAAAAATACCGCCGGCCTCCTATTATTAGAGGCGTGATATAAGATATAAGGATATGAAATATGACAATTTTATGTTACATATATAACATAACTTAACAACTTAATGTATCACTTGGTAGTCATCTAAGCACTGAATGAACACTATGCAACAAAATTCAAAAAAAAACTCTCAACATCTGTATTCCCACTAGAATTTTAGGGTCGTGCTCTAATTTTTGTGAGATTAGAAAAAAGCTATCACGAGCCAAAAACCAGTAAAAAAGTTTCAGACGGGAAAACCAACTTACACCCTCAGTAAAACATTAAACTTCCTAGTATATTGATTTTACTACTCGAGTTCTAAAGTGGGCGGAGTAGAGCACTTGTATGGGCGGTACCAGAACGGACGTGGCTAGACTTTCAGATTTTTCTCTAAAACTTTATACTGATTTAACTTTACTAAATAAAGAATTCGAAATTTGAACAGAATTTTTCGATTTCTAAAGTCGGCGAAATGATAAATTTGTATGGGAGGTACGAGAAAGGGGCGTGGCTATACTTGCAATTTGTTCTCCAAAACTTTATCCTGTTATAGTTTAAGCATATGAACAATTTGAACACGATCGCGTTGGGTATATTGATATTATTACTTGATTTCTAAAGAGGCCGCAGTTGTACATTTGTATGGAGTGTACCAGAAGGCTAGACTTCCCGATTTTTCCTTCAAAACTTTATCCTGCTTGACCTTTACTATATACGAAATTGGGCACGATCGCGTTGGTTCTATGAATCATATTAATCTCATTTCTAAAGTTGGCGGTACTTGATGGGTATGGGAGGTACCAAATGGGCGGGGCTAGACTTAATTTTTTTATACCATCACCCTTAGGGATGAGGGTTTATATCACTTTTATCAAATTTGCCCTATCCGCTCTAACTGCCCCAAAAATGCCCCTAGAGGAGTTGAATTTATGGCCGACCCCTAATATTTTTGCAAACCCAACAGTTTCTCAGGACATATTCACCCAAACAATTTTTTTATTTTTTATTATTTATAAACATAAAGAGACTTTGAAACCTGTTTAAACAACAATCGAAATAATAATTTTGTCTGCATATTCATAAATGTGTTGCCGAGTACTATCTCGATATCAAATTTTATCTCTCTAAGACTGAAATTCAATTTTGCCACACCAATTTCGCCCACTTTTCGAAAATACAAATGTTGTCTTCAAATGTAAACCTATCATGCCGAGTACTATCTGGGTATCAAATTTTATATCTCTAAGGTTAAAATACAGTTTTGCCACGCCCCCAGCAACCGAAATAGCGGGCCATTCACAATAACACCTCTCATTGGAAAACCCTTTATAAGTATAGACCAGTGATCGGCAGCCCAATACAACCACAATATGAGTTTGTGTTGGGGAGGCGCTCTCTTTCCCTCTCTCACTGTAGTGAATGAAATTGTTATATAGTTTTTCATAACTATGAACAAAATTATAATATAAAAATCAAGGAAATAATTGGTAAATATTGCCGCCGTGCACGTGGCAACCTACATTAACATATTAGAAATAATTTTTACCAAAAAAATGCATTTTTATTACTGTCGTGTTAACAACTTGCGTCGACACAACCGCATTTGTTTGTTTTCGTTCAATGTGTAAGGAAATGCGTGTGTGCCTCTCGCGCCCATGGGCTACCTTACGCCGTTGACTAGTATAGACTAATAGATATCGCATTTTAGGGCATCTATCACCCAAAAATGTACGCTGAGACTAACATTTTAGGACGATATTGCCGATATTGCGATATGTCATGAAAAATTATTTTTTACTGAAAGCAGATTTTCGGAATTATTGTGAAGAATTAATCGGAATTGTTTGTTTGTATGTTTGTTGGTCAATCACGCATAAACGAATGAACTGATTTCAACGAAATTTGGAAGTTAGTTAGTGGACTGTATATAAATTACCGTAGGCTATACTTTTATTTAAAGTTTGACCTTTGGGGCGGAGTGGGCGTGGCAAAACATTTTTTTTGAGCTAGGGAGAGAAAACTTGATACATAGATAGTACTCGGCAACACAAATATGAATATGCGGACTATATTTTAATTTGGGCCAGTGGCCGGAGTGGGAGTGGCAAAACATATTTTTAGAGCTAGGGAGATAAAATTGGATACACAGAAAGCGATCGGCAACATGAATATAAATATGCAGACGGAATTTTAATTTGGGATCAGTAGTCGGAGTGTGCTTGGCAACATATATTTTTAAAGCTAGGGATATACAATTTGGTACACAAATACTACTCGACAATGCGAATATGAATATGCAGACGACATTTTAATTTTGGATCAGTGGATCAGTATGTACATTTGGTACACAGATTGTACTCAAGAACATGAATATGAATATGCAGACGAAATTAAAATTTTGGATAATAATTGGAAAAGCTGTATTTTAGCCCTAGAAAAATAAAATTGAGCAGCCAAATAGGACACTTTGCCGTAGCAAAATTGTACTTAAGCACTAGAGAGATAAAATTTGGTACACAGAGAGTACTCGACAACACGAATATGAATATGCAGACGACATCTTAATTTTGGGTCAGTGGGCCAAGTGGGCTTTGCAAAACTTATTTTAGCCCCAGAGAGATACAATGTGGTAAACATAGTACTCAAAACTTCAGGTTCAAATTCAAGTCATTCTCAATCTGTAGTCAAAGAGGGCGTGGCAAAACTGTTGTTAAGACCTAGAGCGATTTTACTTGATATACAGATAATATTCGATGCCAAAAAGTAAATTTTTTGCACCAAAAAGTACAATTTATTGTACCAAAAAGTACATTTATTGAAGCAAGAAGAACATTTATGGTATCAAAGAGTACTTCATTAATACCAAAAAGTAGAATTTATTGTTTGGAAAAGTACTTTTATTGTACACCGAAAAAAATAAGTAAATGTACCACAGAGTACCTTTATTGTACCAAAACGTGCACTTATACTTTTGTTGTACCAGAAAGATCTTTAATTGTGGCAAAAATTATTTTTACTGTATCAAAAAGTAAAAAAGCTAAGAGCAAGGACTATGTTAGAAGAGTTTTTTTCTTAAATTCTTAATATTTTAAAATTTTATTTGCTGACACTTTTGACAAGATGCTTTTCAGAGTTGTGTCAGTAAAGTTTAAGGACTATTTACATTGCATCAGTTTGTTTAATCAAAAATTTTGGCAATGAGTACTCAGATAAAAGAAACTCGAATAAAGGGTAATAGTGACAATGATATCGGTAGTGTAAATGTGCCTTTATAGTACTCGGCAAAAGTTTATATTCGGCCGGCGGAGATATGCAGATGAATATTTTATTTCCGATCGGTCGGCAGAAGGCAAAGTGGGTACTTGGCTACGCTATATATATGAGGTGATGAGGAAATTATACGCATTACTATGTTTCGATGCAAATGTTCTTAAAGGGTCATAATCCAAACGACGCTTAGCCCTTTAAGTAGGCGTGCCTAACATATTCTAAGTATATTCTAAAGGCCATATTCATAAAAAATTTCTAAAGTAGGTAAGAGTGTTTTTTATTGAGGTATAGAACTTTGAATTGAAATAAAACATAAGAAAATCGCTTTAATGTCCATCAATTTGGCTTTATTGGAAGGATAATTTTATGCCATTAATGTTTAAATATGATTTCGGGCATGTGGCCGCCGCGGCTGGCTCGAATAAAGCCAATTCTACATGTACAATTTTCAACCACTTTTTCGAGCATATGGGGCCGTATGTTGGCAATAACGCCACGAATGTTGGCTTCCAAGTCCCCTATTGTTTCTGGTTTGTTGGCGTAGACGAGCGACTTCACATATCCCCAAAGAAAATAATCCTATGGTGTCAAATCACACGATCTTGGTGGCCAATTGACAGGTCCATTCCGCGAAATTATGCGCTCATCGAATGTTTCCTTCAATAATTCGATTGTGACGTGCGCTGTGTGGCATGTATTAGCGCCGTCTTGTTGGAACCACAACTCATCCACATTCATGCCATCCAATTCGGGAACAAAATAGTCGGTTATCATGGCTCTATACCGGTCTCCATTAACGGTAACTGACTCTCCAGCATTATTTCGGAAGAAGTATGGCCCAATGACTCCACCAGCCCATAGAGCACACCAAACAGTCAGTTTTTGTGGATGTAATGGCGTCTCAAGGGTCTCATGTGGATTCTCTTCACTCCAAATGCGGCAATTTTGCTTGTTGACGTTGCCATTCAACCAAAAATGAGCCTCATCACTGAACAAAATTTTGTGATGAAAATCAGCATCGAGATGAATCTCATTTTCGGCCCATACACCAAAATCACGACGCATTGCATGGTCTCGCGGCTTTAATTCTTGCACAAGCTGGATCTTGTAAGGTCGCAAGCCAAGATCTTTGCGCAAAATCTTCCATAAAGTTGATGGACAAAGCTCCAATTGCTGTGCACGGTGGCGAATCGATTCATTCGGGTCCTCTTCAACACTTTGCTCTACAGCGGCAATTGTTTCTTCGGTGCGCACTGTTCGACGTCTCTGCGGATGCGTATTATTACATAGAGTAAACGTAGTGCGAAAAATATCCATGGTTAACCGAATTAATTGCTCTGATGGACGATTATGTCGACCATAAAATGGACGGAGCTTGCGGTGAACTTCGCGAACTGAACCATTACTTTCGAAAAAAATGTGCACGATTTGCAAGCGTTGTTCTTTTGTCAACCTGTTCATGATGAAATGGCAAACCAAACTAAATATTAATCACTTGACAGCTGACAAAATGGCCGCCAGTTAAAAAAGTGATGCGAACTTAAAGTTCTATACCCCAATAAAAAACACCCTTTATGTAGCGTTCTCTAGCTAAAGTATTCTTTAACTCTAACAAACCTTTAATAAGAAATTTGTATTCATAAAAGTTTTTTATCAGTACTTTAGCTTTATGTGTTCCGGTGGCAACGCCGACTGTTATTGGTCGTTAATGATGTATAAAAAAAGCTTTATAGTCGGATACAAAAGCTTTATAATCGGATACCAAATATGTATTTGCACTTACAATAATTTATGAACTTTATTGTAGCTCAATTTTTCATTGACTACGATTCTCGTGACGATAAGAAAGACGTTAAAGTAAAAATTTTATTAACAAATTTTATTTTCTTTTCCTTATGTTGAAATAATATTCGCATACCGATTACATTTTTTCCTTGTTTTGATTGTTTATACATCACGAATATTATTTCATTATTTACAAATTATTTTTGAAGAATTTTGGAGAAATATATTTCAAAATGGTATTCATGAATGAAAAGTGTCTATTTAGATACTTTCCCATGAGAAGAAAATTTCCTACACAATGAATGCATGCAACAACTCTTTTCAATAGGAAAAATGCCTAAAAACTCAAAATAAAGATCTCAAATTCATAAATATGCAATAAATTGTACAAACGTCAAGTTAAAGCATGCTTAAAGTAGACACTACCCTACTTTAACTTATTGAAGGTGTGAATCGTTTATAAATATTGTTTTCTCGAAAATTGTTTAAAAATGGTTTATAAACCTCTTATAAGTTTTTATGAATAAGGCCGTAAATATATATCCTTTACGACTTTTTTTCCCAATTCAATCCACTAGATTTACCCTTTTATATACATAATATATACAATTTCCTTTGAAAGATCTTTTAGATTTACACTTGGCACACAAGTGTAAGGACATTATGACAATTTTTACTCAAAGAACTTTTTCAAGTGTCTTAAATGAAAGACGAAAGTTTGTGTATTTTTTCATAAAACACAAATACACAAAAGAAGAACATTTCACACGAAATGCATAAAATACGTTTCTTTATTTCGTATTGCTTTTTGTATCCTAGAAAAAGGATAAACCGTGAGTAACTTAATTGAGATAAGAGACACGGAGCAAAAGAGGAAGCTAACACTAAAACAAAAGGGGTATTTAGTAGCAATATAATGGTATAAGGATAAAAAACTCAGATTATTCTAAGGAAGACAATAATGAAGAGTATCAAGTGGAAAATGAAGTAAGAATATTATGAAGAGAAACTAAATTTGTTACTTTTGGTATTAAAGCAATTGTAAGCTGATTGTTTTACATACACATGTGTGCCAGTGAGGTCTTTAAGATTAACAATGACTTTATTGCGTTTAAAAAAAAATTGATGCACCTTAGACTTCATTTTTAGTTGCGCCCCCAAACAAAAGGCCGCTGCTAAGCAACAGCTTTGGGGCGGTTGTCCTATATCTTATTTACAAAATAAAATACATTTAACGTCAACAAATTTTATTTAAATATTGATGAATTGTTGTCGATAGCAAATTCGCAGTAGTATCGAGTCAATCGGCATATTTAGTAAAACCTTGTCATACAGCTAACGTTCAGATTCGTTTATAAACTGTAGGTCCCGTTTTGGGAGTCTAAAAATTAAAGTGTGTAAATTCACAATATCAGAATAATTCAAATATCTCAGTGGAGCGATGTTAAGGGATATTAACAGCCTAAGCCACGTTGTCGAACGTTAACGTTCGCTTGCTTTTTATGTGATAAACAGCTGATTTGCTATACATATTACAACTGTTTACCGCATAAAATGCAAGCGAACGTTAACGTTCGACATCGTGGCTTAGGCTGTAAGTTTTCTTATTACCTGTTGCCTAATTGGGACCGGCCGTGGCATAGTGGTTAGAAAACGCGACTATCATGCGGGAGATCACTGGCTCCAGTCATCTTAAACAAAAAATACACATTTTCTTTCATTGTCGGCTCCCCTCGAATGTTGCCGTCAGCAACTTCACAGTATTAGTGTCGTGTCAATCGGCATGTCTAGTAAAAGCTTCTCAAAAGTGACGTTCGCATTCGTCGCTAAACAGTAGGTGCCGTTAGTTGTGAATCTAAAATTAGAAAGCGTGTTAATTCACAACAACGCGAGAAGCTATCCCATACCTCATTCATGGGGTGTAAAGGGAAATTAATTTTTTTTAAGTTGCGTAATTGATATTTTACACAGAGAATGTTTCAAATTCATATTTTTACTTTTCTAATTATTAAAAATCATAAGAAAGTATTAAAAAAAATATATGCCCAGTATATTATTGTTAAATTTTGACTCCTGTTGATTCATTTATATAAGAGTAACATCTCTTTGTGTGTCATCTCCTTTAAGTTCAGTTCAATCTTTCAGAAACTTCAAAAAGTAAAATGTGATTCACTTGGAGATTGTTTTTTAAGTATTAAATAAAACACTTTTAATAGAACTAATAGTAGCAATCTTTATTATAAACTGAAAGTGCACTCTCGGACATTTAATTTGCATAAATAATTTTATTCAAATATAGGACGTGACTCCGCAATATTTGGTATCTTCGAAAGGTCTTACTTTGTATTACTCTTTCCAGCATTGCCATCGATATATCGTGACTATATTTATGTGACTAATGTTGGCTTCCAAATTTCGTATTGTAGCTCGCTTACCAACGAACTTTTTAGCCCGATCGACGAAACTACCTCCTGATGGCCACCATGGACGCCTTGTGTTGTTCACACATAAAGGGTTTTCCAATTAGAGGTGTTATTGTGAATGGCCTGCTATATTGGTAGCTGTCACTTTTGAAACGTTTATTCTTTGACATTTGACAAGTAGAACATACGCCATTACTAAAAATGGAACGATACACGCTTCAACAACGACCATTGAAATTATTAAAATCCACTACAAAAATTGTCAAAATCTTGCAGTCACAGTTCGTAAAACCAAATCTTTTTTTGGTCGTCGCGAAGCACCTTGTCGGACCGCAGTACAGAAATTGGTGGAAAAATTCGAGCCGTTGGGACAAGTTAGTGATGTGAAGAATAAAACCCGTGCACGTCGCTCAAGAACAACTGAGAATATTGCTGCTGTAGCTCAAAGTGTCGAAGAAAACCCAGGTTTGTCCATTCTTTGGAATAGGGAATTCCACAAACGTTATTACACCGTATTTTGCATAAAGACTTGGGTCATAAGGCTTATAAAGTTTAGTTAACACAATAACTCAAGCCGTCCGATCATTAACAACGTCGTGTCTTTGCTGAATGTCCTTGAAATACATGAAAATGATCCGGAATTCCATCGAAAAATCATATTGACTGATGAGGCCCATTTCCACCTCGGTGGCTACGTCAACAAGCAAAACTGTCGCATCTGGGGCTCGGAAAACCCAAGAGTTATTGTGAGAGAAGCCTCTCCATCCTCAACGGGAAAAGTCCCCGGACCGTGTTATCCTTCGAAGAGATGATAACAATTGGCCACCGAGATCTTGTGATTTAACACCTTGCGACTTCTTCCTGTGGGGCCACGTTAAAGATAAGGTATACGCCAACTGCCCCTCGTCGATTCAAGACCTCAAACATTTAATACGTGAGGCTGTTGAGGGCATAGGGCAGCCACTTTGAGATTTGGTTATGGAAAATTTTAGGCAAAGGATATTGTCCTGTAATCGTGCTCGTGGTGGCCATTTGGTTGATGTTGTTCCTCTTTATTATGAAATAAACATCCCATCATTTATCTAAAAAAATTGCATTGTTCTTTAAATACCAAAATAACACCTCTTATTGGAAAACCTTTTATTTATGTTATATCAAACAAACGATACTTACTAACTTCAAATCACTATTTAATTATTATGGCAAGTAACTTGACAAAACGAATGATGCAGAACTTCTTCTTTTTGGGGCTACCTCCACATGCAGTTCTCAGAATTGAGTCCCAAAACCATGTGTTGTACTGTGTAATTGTTGCATATTTCGCAATCACCGTCCATTTGCCACATCACGACACTTAATTCAAAAATCTATAAACGCACATAAAATAGCATACTCTCAGGCGCAAAGACCATACTTATTTGAACCCAACCTCCCACCATCCTAAGTAAATGTTGTGCGTGCATTGAGTGTGATAAGATATATGTCGTCTAACAATGAAGTATTCAATAGCCCCAACACATACACACAGGGGCAGGAGGAAAATCAAAAACAAGAAATCAATATTTCTTCTACTCTTCCTCTAGGCCCTAAGCCTTATCGGAATTTAACAAACATTACGGTATATATCATCAATAACATCAACATCATCGTACTGGTTTCCTCTCAACTCAACGCCATCTTTGTCTTTATTATCATATATCCTGGCAAGTAAGTGCACAACACAATCCCCTCTTCTCTCCTCCATCAACCTTTCAACGAAGGGGAGAGCAGTATATTAATAAACTCCATCCAGCAGTCTGGCACAAGAATTTACATATTTTCAAATATAAAATTAAATGAAATTTTCTTTTAAAGCCACATTAAAATAAATTAAATCAAAAAAGAAAAAGACGGAAAAAAGAAAAATCCTAAACAGGATACGGATTCCTTTGTGTTTTCCTGAGCGTTGTTGCTTTTTTTTCTCCAACATTTTTCTACCACAAATATTTTTCTATTATCTTACACATCGACAACACACAGATAGAGGGTATGTGGCAAAGATATATTGATCTACCGTTAGCCTGCTTGTGGGATGATGAGGTGCTCTTAGTTATGTTGCATACATTTAGGGAGATGGAGTAATATAAATAATCAGTGATTTATGTGTAAGATGTCGTCTGTTGTATAGTTATTTGTATTTTTCTATAAAGTATTTGTATATGTATGTATGTGTGTGTGTGTGTTGTGTGTTCTTCGCTCCACCTTCAGCACCCATCTTTGTTGTTCAGCTTTTGTTATACTATACTACGTACTTAGTAATGGCTTTTGTTTTTGTGTTGTTTCCGTTCTCCCTGTGAGTGAGTGAGAAGCGTGAGTCACAGATATTTGTTTCTGTTGTCTTTAAAAGCAATAAATATCAATAAAAAATATTTAGCTTTGGCATTTATTGGATTCTCTGCTAGTCTCAGGAAAGTTGTTGAAGTTGACTAGTAATACAAGTTAGTTTCCTCTATTGATGAAAGCACAACTTTAATATGACTCTGGATTCTATATGACTTTGTCCTTTTGGCTAAAAGTTGTTGTTTTTTGTCTTAAAGATATATTATGCATATGTATTTTTTTGTTCTCCTTATCAGTAAGCTGTTTTTTTTTTGTTTGCAATAAATTTTCATTTGATAAATTTGGTGGTATTTTGCTAGTGGAGGCGGGGGGCATTTAATAGGATATTAGTATTGACAGGCCAATTAAATAATAAAATAGGAGGTTGTATTTGTGTAGGTGGCGGCAAGAAGAACCAAAAAAAAATTAAATGAAAATAGAAAAATTATTAAGAATGGCATAACAAAACTTCTACGTTTATAATACTAATTTGATGCTATGGGATTATAGCCGCTAACATTTTCAGTACGTCATATATAAATTGTTGTAAAACATTATAGCAAACAAAAACAAAATAAATCATTTTTTAAGAAACCACCTTTTATGTACAATCCAAGTAAAATTTTGAGAACATTTAAAGTTGGCACTGTGCATTATATCTACTAACACAGTACAACATTTTTCAACTGATTGATTTGGGACTCAATTCTGGGAACTGCACATAAAAGTAGCCCCAAAGAGAAGAAGATCTGCATTCTTCGTTTTACCAAGTTACATGCCATAATAATTTCATAACGATTTGAAGTTAGTCCGTATCGTTTAGGGGAATTTGTTACGTTTTAGGCTCCTTTGTTTGACATAACTCGAGAACCACTAGTCCGATTTAGCTGAAACAAATTTTAAAAAATTAAGAATTACAATTCCTTTAATCTGTTCATATAAAGTTTCCCCACATAAGCAACAGTTTCACTTTTCCATTCATTTTGAACTGGGTTTATTATGTAGCAGCTACAATAAAACTGATGTACACCGTGGCGTAAGATTTACGTTGAATATTACTTATGATAATCATACGCCACCATATAGTATTTATGTTATGTCCAACAGGAGAGCCAAAAACGTGACAAATTCCCCTACGTGATACTTACCAACTTCAAATCGATATTAAATTATGATGGCATGTAACTTGACAAAACAAATGATGCAGAACTTCGTCTTTGTGGGGCTACTTTCACGTGCAGTTCTCAGAATTGAGTCCCAAAATCATGTGTTGTACTGTGTGAATTAAGGAAAAGTGAAGTTTATTGCACCAAAAAAAAACTTCGATTTACACGCAAGTACTTTTATTGCACCCAAAAGTAGAAAAATTGTTACTGTACAAAACTTTTCTTTTTCACCAAAAAAGTACTTTCATTGTACGAACAAGTACATTTATTTTATCAATATGTACTTTTTTGTGCCAAAACTTACTTTATTTTAATAAAATATATATTAATTTTTCCAAAAAAAAATTTATTTTGTCAAAAAGTACTTTCCTTGTAAATAATATGTTTTATTGTACAAAATGTAGTTTTAATGTACCCAAGAGTACCTCTATTAAACCAAAAAGTACTTTTATTATTCCAAAAAGTATTGTAATTGTGTAAAAGGGTTGGGATGGTGCACAAAAATTTAGTGGAGGGTCATACATTTTACCCTTCTAGGAGGCTCCAATGGACCGGCCGTGGCATGGTGGTTAGAACACGCAACTACCATGCGGTAGATCCCAGGTTAAACTCTTGGCTCCAGTCATCTAAAAAAAAAAAAATTTTCTTTCATTGCCGGCCCCCTCGATGTTGTCGACAGCAACGCCGCAGTATTACTGTCGAGTCAATCGGCGTGTCTAGTAAAAAGCTTCTCAAACAGTGACGTTCGCATTCGTCGATAAACAAGTAGGTGCCGTTAATTGTGAATCTAAAAATAGAAAACGTGTTAATTCACAACAACGCGAGAAGCTATTCCATTCCTAATTCATGGGGTGTAAAGGGAAATTAAGTTAAGTTTAGGAGGCTCCCATGATGCAAGAGCTGTTTTTATTAAAAAAAAATTGTTGAAGGTGGAGGATAGATATGTTCTTAGAAACAATTGGCGTTGCCATAATATTGGGAGTCGGTCATATATAGGACTTCTCTAGGCGCACGATTGGGCTAGTTGGAGCAATGGGAGCAAAATTTAAAACCTTTTTTTATTTTTGCATTGCAACCCCCTTATGGGTTGAATATAAAGGGTACGTATGGTATGTTCGAGAAAAATGTCAGGAGGAACAAATTAGTGGGAGTCGGTCAGACATGTTACCTCTCTAGGAGGCACCATGACAGCGGAAATAACTGATTTCATTTCCCATACGGGTGGCAGATAGTGGGTTAAAAAGTTCCAAGGAAATATTCCCCGGAAAGTTTTAATGTAGCTCTCCGAAGACATGAACTAACCCAAATCTATTTTTACATATGATTTTTCATTTTCTTTTATTTAACTTTTGACCAAAAAAATCTAACTTTAAACCACTGTAAACAAAAATTCTGACGTAGTGGAGCAAAATGGAGTTTAGGGTTTTGTTACTGAGGCTAAATTCTATTGTTTGATATTGGTTTGGTTTTCACCCGAAAAAGTGTGTTGCACTATATGGTCAAAAATAGGTATTTTAACGTTCAAATAACATTTCATTTTGATTTTATTTTGGAACCTTTGACTCATAGAGGCTATTTGTCTTCGGTGACTCTTAGTGAAATTTTCCGGAGAATATTTCTATTGAAGATTCTAAGCCTTGGCCTCCGTTACAAGTTAACATATAAACAGTTTTTCAAAATTGGGCCAAAAATGTCCCACACGGGTGGCAGCTAGAGGGTTAAAATGTTCCGAGGAAGTATTCCCCTGAATGTTTTAGTATATGTCTCCGAAGACATCCCAATAAACATTGATGTAAGCCGGCTAAGAAGTATATGTTTTCCAAAAATTTCAGTAAATTTTTCCAAATTAGTTTGCGAAGTTTACGTTTTCCAAAACTTCAGTAAATTATTTACAAACACTTTGTAATGGATTTGTGAAAAAAGAATCAAACAATTGCCCAATAAACATTGATGTAAACTGGCTAATAAATATATGTTTTCCAAAGATTTTAGTTAACCTTTTCCAAATTAGTTTGTAACACATTTGTAAAAAAATAAAATTACAATGCTTTTGTAAGCTGCCAGGCTAGACAGAAAAAAACAGTTGTAATTTTTGTTTACATATTTCTTTTCGTCTTGCCATTTCGAATAATTTGCTGCTGCTGAAAGATTTACGTTTTTTGTGTTAAAGGCAAAAAGTCCTTATAAATATAAAAGAAAGGGTGCGGAAAAGAAGACCAGAAATAATAAAACTATATATAGTACATATATAGAGATTATCAAAAGAAATCAATTAAATTGGAATTAAATTGACAAAACTTTTGTATTTGCTTTGGAATGGTACTTATATCTAATTTGGAAATATATAAAAATATAAATTTACCACAAGCTTTCCAACTTTTTTATTATGCATTGCATATCAAGTTTATTTCCAAATATTTTCCAAACATTAATACAATTGTACAATAAGGGATCCCTTTCGCTTATCCAACAATTGGAACTTAACAAGTTACAATGCCTGCGATAAAGATTTTCCAAACATCATGTTTACTAATGTAAGCTTATAGTAAATTTATAATATGTTTATATTGTTTATTGGGATGAAATACCCCAAATGTACTTTTATAGATGATTTTTCATATTCTGGAGTTTAGGGTTTTGTTACTGAGGTCAAATGCTATCGTTTGACATTGGTTTGGTTCACCCCAGAAAAAGTGTGTTGCACTGTGTTATAAATTATTAAAGAAAATTTGTGAAAGGACACCTAAAGGGTTAAATATAGCGGTTAAATATGTTCGGCGAAAGTGTTGGGTTTGCAATATTTGGGGTCGTTCATATATAGGAGTCATCTAGGCGCACGCTTGAACCGATTTGATTTTTGTATTGAAATCCCCTAATGGGTTTAAAAAAAAGGGTAGTGGAAGTCGGCCATACATGTTATCCCTCTCAGGACGTTTCCGGACCAGTTGTGAAGCTTGTTGTGTATTTTTCCTCTTCCCAACCACCTTTGGCCACCTTGCGCACACCCCAGTGACGGGGGCTGATTTCAAAGAAAACAAATTATAAAATATTGTATTGGGTCCTCCTTAAGGTTTAAAGATAGAGGGTAGATATGTTCTTAGAAAAATAGTTCTTAGAAAAATAGTCTTGTCACTAAGTATCTCCATACAATCAATATCGCACACCTATTGTATAAACATTGCTTTTATTGTTTAAAAGATACTTTTGTTGCATAAAAAGCACTTTATATTACAAAAAGTACTATAATTGTACTAAAAAGTACTTTTTTGTTCTATAAAAAGTACTTTAAATGTGTAAAACATAGTTTTATTATTTAAAAGATACTTTTGCAGCACTTTTATAGTACAAAAAGTACTATAATTGTACCAAAAAGTACTTTTTTGTTGTATAAAAGTACTTCAAATGTGTAAAACGAATTTTTGTTGTTTAAAATATAATTTTGTTGTATAAAAAGTTCTTTAAATGTGTAAAACGTACTTTAATTGTTTAAAAGATACTTTTATTGTATAAAAAGGACTAAAGATGTGTAAGACGTACTTATATTGTTTAAAAGATACTTTTATTGTATAAACAGCACTTTTATAGTACAAAAAATTCTATAATTGTACCAAAAAGTACTCTTATTGTAATTAGAACTAGTTTTGGTGTATAGAAGGTACTTCAAATATGTAAAACGTACTTTTATTGTTTAAAAGATACTTTTATTGTATAAAACTACTATAAATGTGTAAGACCTACTTATATTGATTATAAGATACTTTTATTGTATAAACAGCACTTTTATAGTACAAAAAATTCTATAACTGTACCAAAAAGTACTTTTATTGTAATTAGAACTAGTTTTGTTGTATAAAAAGTACTTCAAATGTGTAAAACATACTTTTATTGTTTAAAAGATACTTTTATTGTATAAAAAGTACTTTTATTGTCTAAAAAGATACTTTTATTGCATAAAAAGTACTTAAAATATGTTAACCGTACTTATATTGTTTAAAAGTTACTTTTATTGTATAAACAGCACTTTTATAGTACAAAAAATGCTGTAATTGTACCAAAAAGTACTTTAATTGTAATTGAAACTAGTTTTGGTGTACAAAAAGTACTTTAAATGTGTAAAACTTACTTTTATTGTTTAAAAGATACTTTTGTTATTAAAGACCATTTTTGTTGAACAAAGAGTACTATAATTGTAACAAAAAGTACTTTTTTCTATTATGCCTAGAGGTACCTTACCTTTTCCAAAAAGTACCATGATTGTAACAAATATTACTGTTATTGTACTAACAAGTACTTTAATTGTACCCAAATGTGTTTTTATTGTACCTAAAGGTACTTCTATTGTACCGAAAATAATTTATTTTGTACCAAATGTTACTGATTGTACTCCCATAGTACTTTTGTTGTTATATTATATAAATTATATACAATTATATAAATTATATATTATATAAAAATTACTTTTGTTGTAGAAAAAGTACTTTGGTTGTACGAAAACCCCTTTATGTAGCAAAAGTACATTTATTGGCTCGATTTTTGAAAGAACATGTTCCCTCAACAATTCCTTATCTAATTATTACTTCTTTGGAGATAAAATATTTATGTTTTTTGGATAAGAATAGTAGATTACCTTTAAAGCCACCTACTAGAGTCATATTCTCTTTCATACACCTAAATCTAAATTACCTTTAAGATGTTGTACTTTAACAGTTACGACGACAACTGTTAATACAACAAATGAAGGACTTGGGAAAAGGACATCTGATTTACGTTTACGGGCTCAAAACTGAACAAATGATACATGGCAGTGTAAGCAGCAGAATAGGTAAACATAATAACGAATGCTATTTTCCAAACCATAATTTAATCATGTTGTCTATATGTCTATAAGCTTTTAGTCTTTCTCGTCCTGTGCTGTACTATCGCTTCTTCCCTTTTTTCTGTTTGACTCTCTACCTTTATTCACAGGATACATCTACACACACACACGCAGTCATACTCCTTTGTTTTACCATGGCAAATAGCAAAACAACCAACCCAGTTACATTTTAAATGATTTCGCAAATGAATTGTTGCTTCGTAAAATGCGAAGCATAACAAATTGTCAATGGGAGGAGCAGGAGAAGCGGGGTTGTAGCGGGGGCGAAAATAGTGTTAACAATGTTATCATACCTCAGCCTCGTTTATCCCCCATCCAACACACGGCTGCTACTTCTCCCATCATTGCTTTAGTTGGTTTTCTTTCTACTGTACGGAGACATTACGCAATACAGTCGTTCACATCCAAGTGCTCGCCGCAATTGTGTAAAAAGCTTTTGTTGTGTCGTTTTCTTACCTTCTCTGGCCCCTTGTCACTTTGCTGCGTACACCAGGAGAAGACACAACTTTGGGTTTATACATGAAACGAGTAGAATAAACAAACAACCCCTCTCTCTCTCTCTCTCTCTGAGGAAATAAACAACAACCCACCCACGGTCGAGTGATTTCTCAAGAGTTGTACGCCGCATTCTTATTTGTATGGAATTTTTGGGTGATGGAGGAATAAACCTACCTCATTGCTTAATTTCGCATTTGCGACATCTGTTGTAAAATGTCATGTAAAAAAGTAAGACAGGAGACATAGGAAAATCTCTGGTGATGTAGTACGAGGAATCTTTTAAAAGTTTGAAGTGGCCAATAATCACTCACGATCGCATTGTAACGAATCGTTTTTCAATCGCACTGTTTAAAATTTGTGTCATACCTTCAATATACTCTCGTAAATTACACAGGGTGGGAAATGGTTGTAAATTAAGAAAATTTCTACACAATTTTTTGGGATTTTATCATAAAACTATTGAATATTTTGTGAATTAATTCATTACTTTGTGCAATTGTTCTTGATTGTTTAAATAAAACAAATATATGAATAGAAAACATGAACCTAATATTTTTTTTGTTCCCAGGCAGCCGTTGTCGCAATATTATAATGCCTGACTTGGTTTTATTGTACCAAAAAGTACGTTTTGATACAATCAGAGTACAATCAAAAGAGTTCTTGGCCCAAATATCAAACGAGCTCTCGGCACGCGAGCCAGTTTCCCAAAAAAAGTGCTGACTCGAAAGTCAAAGTGAATGTACTTTGTACCAAAACAAAAAAAAAAAATGTACTTTGTGCAACAGAAAAGTGCTTTTGGGCCAATAAGAGTACTTTTTGGTACAAAACTTTACTTTGGTACAAATAAAGTACTTTGTACCGAAAAGTCATTAAAAATAAATTATGTTACAAAAAAAATACTCTGGTACAAGAAAAAGTACTTTGTGTAACAGAAAGGTGCTTATGGGTACAGAAAAGTAATTCGGTACAAAAAAGTAGTTTTTACCGAAAAGTACATTAAAAGTAAGTTTTGGTACAAAAAAGTACTCTGGTACAAAGAAAGTACTTTGCCAGGTTCCCAAATAAAGTGCTGGCTCGCAAGTGAAAGTGAATGTACTTTGTTCCAAAAAGTACTTTTAATGTACATTTGGTGCAAAGTACTTGGGATCTTGGTACAAAAAAATGTACTTTGTGCAACAGAAAAGTGCTTTTGGGCCAATAAAAATACTTTTTTGTAAAAAAATTTACTTTGATACAAAAAAAAATACTTAGTACCGAAAAGTACATTAAAAGTAAACTTTAGTACAAAAAAGTAATCTGGTACAAAAACAGTACTTTGTGTAACAGAAAAGTGCTTTTGGGTACAGAAAAGTACTTCGCTACGAAAAAAGTACTTTCTACCGAAAAGTTCATTAAAAGTACTTTTTGGTACAAAAAATTACTCTGAAACAGGAAAAATACTTTGTGCGACAGAAAAGTGCTTTTGGGCCAATAAAAGTACTTTTTGGTACAAAAATTTACTTTGGTAAAAAAAAGTACTTTGTACCGAAAAGTACATGAAAAGTAAATTTTGGTACAAAAAAGTACTCTGGTACACAAAATGTACTTAATACAAAAAAAGTACTTTATACTGAAAAGTACATTAAAAGTAAATTTTTGTTACAAAAACTACACTGGTACAAAAAAGTACACTGGCACAAAAAAAGTACTTTGTGCAACAGAAAAGTTTTTTTGAGCCAATAAGTACAAAGGAAAGTACTTTGTACCAAAAAGTACAATAAAAGTACTTTTTGGTATTTTCTTGTATTTTGATTTTGTGTATGAATTGGCTGCCTTTTTCTAAGCTCGCGATCCAAAAGCCAATTTTCAGGAAAAAAGCAGCTCGCAAGCTAGCCAATACGAACCCTGGATACAATATCTGTATTTTTGGTGCAAAAAATGTACTTTTTGGTAAATGAACTCTTTTGACACATTAAGAGTACTTTTCTGTACAGTAAAAGTACTTTTTGATACAGTAAATGTACTTTTTGTTATAACCTTTTGAAACAATATGTGGTGTGGTGCAGGAAAAGTACAATTAAAGTACAATTTGGTACAACAAAAGTACTTTGTGGTGCAATAAAAGTACATTTTTGTACAATCTAAGTAAATGTTGATGCAATAAATTTACTTTTTGACACAATAAATGTACTTTGGTATATAATTTAAGTACTTTTTTGTACAATAAAAGTATTTATGTTGCAATAAAATAACTTTTTAGTACAATAAAATAACTTCCCGATACGATAACAGTACTTCTTTGTGCAGTGAAAGTACTTTTTAATACAATAATTTTACATTTTGGTACAATTATAGAACTTTTGGTACAATGAAAGTACTTTGTGGTACTGTTAAGGTACTGTTTGATACAATTAAAGTACTTTTTTGTACAGTGAAAGTACTTTTAAATATAATATAAGTACTTTTTGATATAATAGAAGTACCTTTTGATACAAAAAGGTACTTTTTGGTACAATTTAAGTACTCTTTGGTACAACAATTAATTTTTGGTACAATTAATGTATTTTATGATACAATGAAAGTTCTTTTTAGCACATTGCAAATAGTTTTATGTAAAATAAAAGCACTTTTTGATAAAATTAAATAAATGTACTTTTTGGTACACAAAATTTTTTTTTGGTGCAATAAAAGTACTTTTTGGTGCACTGAAAGTATTTTTTGGTGCAATGAATGAAAATTAAATGGTACCTTAATGTACAATAAATTGTACCCACAATGAAAGTATTTTTTGATACATTGAAAAAATTTTTGGTACAATAACTTTTTGGTACACATTTTTGTGTAAATAAAGTACATTTTTGCACAATAAAAATACGGTTTCGTACAATAAAAGTACTTTTGATGTACTTTTTGGTATAATTGCTATTATGTACAATATAAGTACTTTTTGGGCACAATAAAAGTACTTTTTGGTACAACTAATTAATTTTTGGTATAATCAATGTGCTCTTTGATATATTAAAAGTACTTTTGGTACATTGAAAAAAATTTTACTTACAATAAAAGTACACTTTTTAGTACACATGTAGGTAGAATAAAGATGCTTTTTGGTGCATACTTTTTAGTACAAAAAAAGGAACTTTTTGGTACAATATATTGTACTTTTTTGTAAAATCAATAAAGTTTCGGTAAAATAATAATAAGGTTTTTGTTACAATTAATGTACTTTTTGATACAATTAAAGTACTTTCTTGTATATTGAAAATAATTTTGGGTAAAATAAAACTACTTTTTGATAAAAAAAAATAAATGTACTTTTGGATACAATACTTTTTAGTATTATGAAAATAATTGTTGGTACAGTAGAGATACTTTTTGGTACATTTTAAAAAATATTTACTTTTCTTGTTTTTCACTATTTATTTGATTACTCTGAAATTATCGATCGGGCTAAAATATATTGTATTATATATCTCTAAAACGACATAATCGGACAAGTAATTTTTGAGATAAGATTAATTAAGATAAAAAGTTTCTGCAAAAAAAAATTAAAATTTTGTTTAAAAAATTTTATTAAAAAAACCGTATCCATCGAAATTAAATAATAGACCATATACGTATTTAGACGACTATAATACACAAACATTTTAGAGTTGTTATTTATTGTATTTTTGACTGTTGACCTGTGATATTGATCTTGTTGACTTTAGTCGAAGCTGCCTTTAGCATTCAAGAATGTATATATTTGATATAGTTCGGGGTTAAAATAAATGCCCCATCAATCACACTTCTAAAAACTACAGGCCACAATTTACCTTAGGGCGGCAACCCATAGCTACGCTTCTAAGTCAGTAGTGGCATACATTTGCTTAAAATTTCGAGAAAAAAAATCATTAATTGCATTTGTAATACACTTTCATACTGAATTACATTCTAACCCTAGACTTATAAATATTTTCCTACATTCAAATTAACATTTCAATGTTGCCATAGCTCCATAAACTTTTGCCGTTTTAAAATTAACCCTAAAAAATTTCTTTGATAAACTTTTCACAAAGGAAGTGATGATGTCAAATCTACCATAACCACTGAATTCCACAATAACCACGAAATTACTCTGCTCTGTGCATCACAACAATCTGCCAAGGGGGTTGCCTAGTGTTGTGGACCTCTTTTGACTGACTTACTGCCACATAAACAGTTTCGGTTAACCCCTTTTTCTTTATCTTAGATTAAGTTTAAAATTAATTTCAATTTTCATCTAAGGCAATGTCCTTTTAACACTCGACTAACTTCGCTCCCCCTAACCTCGCCACCACCAAAGGGACACAGGATATTTTTCGTTGAGTTTGAAGCACAATACAAAACCTTCTTAAAGTATTTATTACAAATGCAATAAATAAATTGTAGTAATGCCACTTGCCACATGCCGCAGGTAATAAAAAAAAAGTCACGAAACAAAATATACCCCCCCCTTGCAAAAACTTTCTCCCCTAGCCCCTTGCCAGTGGTTGCCTTTCATTTTCATTTCGACAGCTTCATTGACATGATAAGATGTCACAACTCAAGAATGGCGCTGCTGTCACATTAAGGGCAAGTCAAGGAGCTCCAAGGTGCTGGCTAAGGAAATGGCAAATACAAAACATAACAAGACGACTGACTGAATATCTGAATAATAATAAAAATAAAAAATAATAATAATAAAAGACGTAACAACAACACACGCTACTGGTGGTTGTAAGCGAAGGACACGCCATTGCGAGTGGTGAGACCGGAGGGGTGGGGGACGATTCAAAAATGGGGGAGTGCACAAATAACAATAATGTCATGAAGCAAATTGAAAAATATCATTTCATTTTTGCAAACTTAACCTATGCAGGGGTTGGGGATGGTCCTGGTCGGTCATCATTTTCATTTAGTTTTTCTCCCCCGGGAACGTGACTCTCTACTTCCTGTTTCCTGACAAATACGTCTAACAAAAAGGAGGGGATAAGTGCAAAATTTGTCACTGACTTGTGGAGTGAGAAATCTCTATTTTGATTTATTTGCTGATAATTTCTTAAGCTAGAAGAACATCTAACAAGAAAATGTCTTAAAAAAAAGGAAATTGGTTAACAGTAATAACATTTTTTTCAGCAAGTTGTAGTTTGAGCTACGTGTCTCACTCTCTCGGCTACAGCAGTGACATTCTCCTCGGTCAGGATTTAGAGCGAGAAACAGCTGTCTGTTAAAAAAAACCTATGATTTAAAAATAAACTTGTATTTGGCTCACCCTGTCACTCCTACAAGCGGCAATTATCCCTAAGATCCTTATATTTTATATAAAAGTACTTTTATTGTATAAATTGTACTAAAAAGTAAAATTTTTGTATCAACAAGTTCCTGTTTTGTACCAAAAGTTCAATTATTGTATCTAAAAGTTTTTTTTAGTGTACCAAAAGCTACTATTGTATAAAAAAAATACTTCTATTGTACCAAAAAGTAATAATTAAAGTAAGTACTTTAATTGAACCAAAAGGTCCTTTTATTGTACTAAAAAGTACAACCTATTATACTACAAAGTACTTGTATTTTACCAAAAAGTATAGTCTATTATACCAAAAAGTACTTTTATTTTACCAAACATCAATTTTCTTAAAAAAAACTTCATTTCCCTTTGCACCCCATGAATGAGGTATGGGATAGCTTCTCGCGTTGTTGTGAATTAACACGCTTTCTATTTTTAGATTCACAACTAACGGCACCTACTTATTTATCGACGAATGCGAACGTCACTGTTTTGAGAAGCTCTTACTAGACACGACGATTGAATCGACGCTTAATACTGCGAAGTTGCTGTCAAACAACATTCGACAATGAAAGAAAATTTTATTTATTTTTTTCTTTTAAGATGACTGGAGCCAAGTTTGAACCTGCGATCTCCCGCATGGTAGTCGCGTGTTCTAACCACTATGCCACGGCCGGTCAATTTATTGTCCAAAAAAATAGTTATATTTCACATAAAAGAACTATTAATGTACCAGAAAGTACTTTACTGCGTCAAAGAGTTCCATCTGTTATAACAAAAAGTTCATTTATTGTACCAGAAAGTATCTTTCTTGTACCAAAAAATACTTTTATGGTGATCGGAAAGCAATTTTATTTTCCATTATACCAAAAAGTACGGTTATTGTATCAAAAAGTACTCTTATTGTATCAAAAACAAACTTTTATTGTATTTAGTCCATCAATAAATACATTTTTTGTGTACTAATTATCCCTAAGAAAAGATAAGGATCATAAAATCATTGCTCTCTACAACTTTTTTTTTTGTATTTATTGTACCAAAAAGTACTTTTTTTGTCAATAATTATTTTCAGAGTACTTTTATTGTATCAAAAATCGTATTTATTATATGAAATGGTACTTTCATTGGACACAAAAAGTACTATTTAGTGCACACAAAATGTAGGTACAATTTATTGTACATAAAAAGTAAAATTTAATGTTCCTTCATTGCACCAAAAGTACTTTTATTGCACCGAAAACTATTTTCGTTGTACCAAAAAGTACAATTATTTTATCAAAATGTACTTTTATTTTAACTAAAGTTATTTTCACTGTACCAAAAAGTACTTGATTTTATCAAAAAGTACATTTATTTTTCCAAAAAATTCATTTATTTTGCCTAATAGTACAATTTTTTGTACCAAAAAGTAACTTTATTGTACTAAAAGTATTTTCAGTGCACCAAAAAATATTTTAATTGGTACACAGTACTTTTATTAAACCAGAAAGTTTTTTTAATGCACTAAAAAGTACTTTTATTATAGTAAAATGTACATTTATTGACCAAGAATTCATATATTGTATCAAAAAGTACTAAAAAGTACTAATACTGTACTTAAAAGTACAATAAATTATACTAAAAAGTTTATCAAAAGTACTTTTATTTTACGAAAATGTATTTTTATTGTACCAAAACGTACTATTATTGTATGAAAAAGTACTTTTATTGCACACCAAATTTACAAATTTTTAAACTTAAAAGTAATTTAATTGTTTTATTCACGTACATCTTTGGCATGAAGTACTTTTATTTTACTCAAAATTATTTTCAATGTACCGTAAAGTACTTTAATTGTATCAAAAAGTAAATTTATTGTACCAAAAACCTCATTTATTTTTCCAAAAGGGTCAATTAAGTGTATACAATAAGTAAAATTTATTGTTCCAAAAAGTTACTTTATTGTACTAAAAAGTACTTTCAGTGCACCAAAAAGTATCTTTATTGTAATAACATGTGTACCAAAAAAGTACTTTTATTATAGATAAAATTAGTTTCAATGCACCAACAAGTACTTTCATTGTATCAAAAAGTACATTTATTGTTTAAAAAAATTAATTTATGGTATCCAAAAAGTACTTTTATTGCACCCAAAATGTACTTTTATTGTACCCAAAAAGTACTTTTATTGTACCCAAAATATACTTATATTGTTCTAATAAATACAATCAATAATACCAAAAAGTTTATCAAAAGTACTTTTACGAAAACGAAAACGTACGTTCATTGTACCAAAAGGTACACTCATTGTACACAAAAATTAAAATTTATTAAACCAAAAAGTAAAATTATTTTCAATGTACCAAAAAGTACTTTAATTGTATCAAAAAGTACATTTATTGTACCAAAAATTCATTTATTTTGCCCAAAAGTACAATTAAGTGCATAAAAAAAGTACAATTTATTATACCAAAAAGTTACTTTATTGTACTAAAAAGTACTTTCAGTGCTCCAAAGCTTTTTTGTACTATCATGTGTAACAAAAAGTACTTTTATTATACCAAACATTATTTTCAATGTACCAAAAAGTACTTTTATGGCATCAATGAGTACATTTATTGCATCTATAAAGTACTTAATTTGTACTTATAAGTACAATCAATTATACCAAAAAGTTTAGCAAAAGTACTTTTATTGTACGAAAACGTACGTTCATTGTACCAAAAAGTATTTTTATTGTAACAAAAAGTACTTTTATTGTTCACAAATATGTGTACCAAAAAGTTATTTTATGTACCAAAAAGTACTTTTATTGTACACAAAAATGAGTACAAACAAGTTATTTATTATTTATTATTTTTAATGTACCAAAAACTACTTTAATTGTATCAATTAGTACATTTATTGTACCAAAAAGTACTTTTATTGTACTCAAATATATGCAATATATGTACAATAAAAGTACGTTTTAATACAATAAAGGTACTTTGGGTTACAGTCAAATACTTCTTTAGTGAAACAAAATAATATTTTATTCAAGAAAAGTACTTTGCGGTAATAGATTGCATATTGTGGGATAATAAAAGTACTTTTTAGTACAAAAAACGTAATTTTTGGTACAACTAAAATAGTATTTGCTACCATAAAAGTTCCTTGTGTACGTTTTTGTACAAAAAAGTTATTTTAAGTGTAATTCAAGTAATTTTCGGCACAATGATACTTCGTCGCACAACATTAAAAGCAGGTTTTGGTCCAAAAATTTTAATATTTATTACGGTAAAAGCACATTATAGTACAATAAAAGTACTAGTTTAGTACCAAAAAGTACTTTCGTTGCATCAAAAAGTACATTAATTGTACCAAAACTGCAATTATTGTACAAAAAGTACTTCTATTTTACCTAAAAAGTACTTATGTTGTACTTAAATGTACAATCAATAATACAAAGAAGTTAGTCAAAAGTTTTTTTATTGTCTGAAAAAACCCCACCATTCGATTTTTATGTCGGCTGATTTTCCAATGATTTCCTATTTAAATTTTTCAAGTCCCACATAACTCTCAAATTCTAACATCTCAATTCAACATCATCAAACTAATGCCAATAATGAATAATGTTCATTACATATAAAGACAGTCAGTCAGTTAGTCAGCCAGTCAATGTATTCAACGTTTCGGTGCTAATAACAAATGGCAACGACTTTAGCAAACAGGATGTTCCAGTATTTTAAACATTGAACAAACAAAGTTTAACAGCAAAACTAATGCAACAATTCATAGATATGACGTAGACAAGAAGCAGAATGAATGGAAAGGGGACGTGAACGTGGTGGCACAGACAAATCAGCAATGCAGCAGAGTGGTACAGATGGGTCTGACGACGACTAGCGGGTTGCATAGGTTAACAATTGTATGCGAAACACAGATATACGGAATGGATCATACATATACCGATAGACAAGTTAGTGGGCCAAACAACAAACGATTTAACTAAACAACAAACAAACGTACATACGGATTGTTCATAAGTTGTACTAGGTGTAGTTGTACGTCTACTACAAGTACTACTATGAGTATTACCACTCGTTGTATCCTGCATACACAAAGTTGCTTGAATAATTCAAAGAAAACAACAACAAAAACTCCGCTACTTTAGTCTTTACACTCCACTCGTTTTGCCAACATTCGACTAGTTCAAGTTTGCCTCCCTGTTGTTGTTCACAACGATTGGAATTAGAAATTAGATTTAGTGAAGGAGACTGACTAAAACGTTCATATAGGGGTTAAGCTGGCTGACTGGCTGGCTGGTTGGCTTAAGGAGGAGGACAACCGACATAAAATCCAGATAACCACCATTGGTGCAATCAAGCAATGATAACATTTCCAATTCATTTCGTTGTAGTTTTATGTTGTTTTCGTTTTTTTTTTGTTTGCGTCGCATTTTGGTTCAACAAAAGTCATGTCGTCATCATTAACACAAGACATGTTGTTTGTGGGATAAGGCTGGCTGCACAGTGGGGTGGAGTGAAACCCAATTAAAAGTTGTTTAAATATAAGAAATAATATTTGTCTATGTAAACAAGCGCGTTTATTTTTCAACGCTTTTAGCCTCACCTATTCAAACTAATAAAAGTACTTTGTGGTAGATTAAAAGTACTTTATTGCAATAAAAGTACTTTGTGGTGGATTAAAAGTACTTTTTGTTGCAGTAATATACTATTTATTATGGTTAAACTACATTGTGTACAATAAAAGTACTTTTTAGTACCATAAATTTTGCTTGTGGTACAATAAAAGTACTTTTTTTGTACCAAAATGTATTTTTATTATACAAAAAAGTACTTTTGGGTATTAAAAAAGCTGTTTGTGGTTCAATAAAAGTACTTTTTGTACCATAATAGTTCGTTGTGGTACAATAAATTTAGTTTTTTGTACCAAAAAGTACTTCTTAGTATAATAAAAATACTTTTTGGTAAAAATAAGTTTTTTGTGGTACAATTAAAGTACTTCTTAACTACAACATCAATACCTTGTTGTTCAATGAAAGTAGTTTTTCGTACAATAAAAGTACTTTTTAGTACAATAAAAGTACCTTTTAGTTCAAAAATTTACTTTTGGGTCTCACAGAAGTACATTGTGGTACAGTAAATGTACTTTTTGATTCAATAACAGTGCTATATATACTTGAGGTACAATACGTATTCTTTAGTACAACAAAAGTACATTTTGAAATAATCCAAGTACTAGTTCATACAATAAAATTATTTTTTAGGACACAAAGGTACTTTTTGGCATCGGAAAATTACTTTTCGTGCATTAAAGTATTCTGTGTTATAATAATAGTACTTTTTGGTGCAATAAAAGAACATGTTTAGGACCAAAAAGCTATGTCTGGCATACATGTACCAAAAGTACAACAAATGTACTTTTTGGTACAATAAAAGTACTTTTTGGTACAATTTGAGTAGTTTTTTTTTTAAATTTGTGGTACAATAAATGTACTTCTCCAACAAATGTACTTTTGGTACAATCAAAGTACGTTTTGGAACATACTTTTTGGCGCATACAATAAAAATATCTTTTGGTATAACGAAAGTACTTTTTCGTACAATAAAAGTACTTTTCGTACAATTTAAGTACTTTTTTAGTACAATTAAATATATCTTTGGTATTATTTATTGTACTTTTTAGTACAATATAAGTACTTTTTGGGTGCAATAAATTCATATTTTGATACAATAAAAATACTTTTTGATACAATAAAAGTACTTTTTGTTACATTGCATATAATTGTTGTTACAATAAAAGTACACTTTTTTGGTACACTTGTTGGTAGAAAAAATATACTTTTTGGTACGCTGAAAGTACTTTTTAGTACAATTGAGGAACTTGCTGAAACAATATTTTGTACTTTTTGTGTACACTAAATTGTACTTATTGTTAATATAAAGATACTTTGTGTTGCAATAAAATAACTTGCTTTTAACTAATAAAAGTTCCTTGTGGTACAATAAAAGTACTTTTTGGTGCAATTAGAGTAATATTTTTACTTTGCATAATAAAAGTACTTTTTGTGCAAAAAATAGTGTTTGTGGTACAATAAAAGTACTTTTTGGTACAACTTTTGCTACCAGAAAAGTTCCTTGTGGTACAAGAAATTTACTTTTTTGTACAAAAAAGTTCTTTTGGGTATAAAAAAAAGTACTCTTTGGTACAATAGTTTCTTTGTGAAACATTAAAAATACTTTTTGGTGCAAAAATAGCAATATTTATAACAGAAAAACACAAGTACTTTGATTGAACTATAAAATCAAAGTACTTTTTTAGTACAAAAAATACTTTTTAGTGCAATAACAGTAATATTTTTAACGGTCAATGCACTTTGTGGGACATTAAAAGAACTTTGTAATATGTACAATAAAAGGCTATTTTAGTTCAAAAAAGTACTTTTTGGCATAACTAAAGTACTTTGTGTTATTAAAAAAGATAGGTTTTTTTAGTTTTTTTTTTGTAAAAAGAAAACATTTAAATCAGAAAATCACTTTTTTGTACAATTTAAGTACTTTGTGGTACAATAGAAGTACTATTAGAATAAAAGTACAAAAGTATTTTTTTAGTACAACCAAAGTATTTTGTACAGTAAAGGTTATTTTTGGTAAGATAAAAGTACATTTTAGTACAATAAAAGACAAAATTTTTAGTACTGATATAATAAAAGTACTTTTTGGTAGAGTAAAATTTAATTGTGGTGTAATAATAGTACTTTTTGTACTTTTAAAAGTACTTGTAATGGTAAAGGTTAATAATAGTACTATAAAGTACCTTTTTTTAGCACAAAAAGAGATTGTGTAGTGTCTTAAATGTACTTTGTGGTACAATAAAAGTACTTTTTTACAATAAAAATATTTTATGTTATAAAAAAGTACTTTTTATTGCAATAAATGATATTTTAGTGCTATAAAAGTACTATATATAAACGTTAAAGCACTTTTCTATTTGGAATATTGTGGTACAATAAATGTACTTTGTGTACAATTTTTGTACAATAAAAATACTTTATATTATCATAATATATCATACTTTATATTATCATAATGCAATAAAAGTACTCTTTAAAACTATTAAAGTACTATTTATACCGTAAAAAGCACTTTTGGTGCAATGAAAGAACTTAAACGGTATAAGTAATTAATACTACAAAAAAAGACCTATTTTTAGTACAAAAAAGATTGTGGTGTCATAAATGTACTTTGTGGTACAATGACATAACTTTTTAATGTTATCATAAATGTACTTTTTGTGATGGTAGAAGCACTTTGCTGATTTTTGGTGTATTCTGTACTTTCTGGTCTAATGTAATGTAAGGTGCAATGTAAGTACTAATAATGGTATAAGTAATTTATGGTACAATAAAATAACTTTTTTGTACAATAGAAGCACAATACAAATACAAATACTTTATGTCATCATAAAACTACTTTTTGATGCAATAAAAAACTTTGTCATCATAAAAGTACTTTTTGATACAATAAAAGTACTTTTTAGTGCAATAATAGTAAAACTTTGCTGGTACAATAAAAGTACTTTTTGAACAATTTCGATTTTAAAGATGGAAAAATAAAATTCTTAACCATTTTCCATTTTATGTACCAATTTACTCCCACTGTGCCCCATAGCCAATGTACACATTGCTTAATTCGTTCGCATGTTCAACTCTTTTTGAATTTTCAAATAACGTTTACTGGGGATTTAGCTTAAGGGAGTTTAACACACAAACACACACATACAGAAATACACACATATACATCGGACCCAGAGACATTTTGAACAGGAATAAAATTTACATTTTCTGTAAAGACGTGGATGTGGAGTCAAAGATGCTGCATATGGAGAGGATGCTGGATGGCGGAGAGCACACAGATGAAAAACAAGTTAATAGTCATAATTTAAAATGGTAAAAGTTTGTGTCCAATTGTACGACAATTGTATTTACCAGAGCATCACAGTAACATTAATTATTTTGGATTTGAAAAACTGTTAATGTGTGTGTGTGTGGTGGTGTTCAGTTATGTACTGATCTTTTATATTAATAGATTTTGTTGCTTGTTGTTGTTCCACACAATCAACAAATATTGAGTATTTTCCCATATTGTTGTTGTAATGTGCGTAGAAAGTGTGTACCTACTTTACTCGATTGTTCCTGGAATGTTTAAATATATAAGAAAAGGGACCAACGCTTGTGTACACATTACAGCAACATCAGGTAATAAATATTGTATGTATTTTGTTTACTTTAGGTTAGATTAGAATGTAGAATGTTTAGTTGTAAGAAACCATATTAAAATAAATTGAGTTCCCTAAGAACCTTCAGCAGAAGAGGTTGTCTTTTATTTCTTTCCGCACTCTTCCAGTGCTAACCATTTGGTGACCCCTGTGAAAGTTCGCGCAGCTTCTAATAATATATGGTTAACTATTTTGGTGACCCCTGTGAGAGTTCGCAAACTTCTTAAATAAATTAATAAAGTGATTTTTTAAATAAAATAATCTTAAAATAGTGATGTAATTTCATGAGCAGTGTTGCTCAAAGCGGTGTTGTGCTGGAAGAGATGTGCGTTGTATTTTCTTGTGTCAATTTCTTCATTAAAGAGGAGAAGTTTGATGCAAATGATGGGGAACTCCTCCCATTGTCACCTTAGACTTATATTCATACCAAATTTAGTCGAAAAGGTATGGGAAACGATGAGGAATTGTAATAGTTCGTACCCCCACCACGACATCAGTGTTTTTCAAGGGGGGAAAGATGAACTCCTTTATCGTACAAATTCGTCGGTCGCGCCTGAAAGTCGTATGGCAAAAGACCAATTATAAATCATTTTTTTTGTTTTGTGTTAATTTAAATCAGTTGAAACTAATTTTCCAATATATGGAACTCTTAATTTCCCACAATTTCCGCTAAAAATAGCTATTAGGAAGTATAAATTAAAAACTAAACAAATTACGAAAAAATCGTTATAAATTGAAGCACAAGTTAGATTTATATCACGATATACTTCTCCTAGCATTCAAAAAACTTGGTGAAAAAAAAAAATCAACTTGGTTTGTATTACATGGGATACTGGATTCATATTTAGCGATCCAGTTTGAGTTACATCTAAGAAAACTAGCAATTGTCCAAAGGTGGTTAGGCTATTGATTTTCTTACATATGTACCGTTCTTTGAAGACCAAATTATTTATAGGTAGAAATAGCCTTAGTTTGGTAAACTTCAAGAATCCCTTAGTTTGTAAAGGCAGGCCTGAAAAATTGGTAAATCCTTTCAGATATGTAACACAACATTTTTGGATGTTATGATGGATGAGTATATGGATATATTTTCCAGTATATGGATACAACTAACGTTTTATTAAGTGTGGTGTGGTGTTAAGTAGTGCAAAGGAAACTTATGTATATTAAGATACAAGTTTGAGTACCTTCTGCGAAAATCTCGGACATTTCCAAACCAGTTAGTGCTGTTGATTTTCTTAAGCAGAGGTATCGTTCTTTGAAGGCCAAATTATTTATAGGTAAAAATAGCCTTAGTTTGGTAAATCCTTCGGGAATCCTATCGTCCTGAAAGGCAGGCCTGAAAAATTGGTAAATCCTTCGGACTTGCAATACAATGCAGTCCACCATCGAATATATATATATAAAAAAAAAAAGTTACCAACGTAGCAGAATATTATTTTAAATTAATGAAATACATGGTGCTGCCATAATTTAAATCTCCCAGATGGAGTAAGTTGTAGTAGTTTACAAAATTGCTTCCAAATAGCTACGGATATTTGTGGTAGAAGAACAAATATTATATTTGAATCAACACTAAACATAGGAAACAGTTTTTCAACATAGTAATAATGTTTTACTAGGAAACATCCTCCTCCTAAAATGAGGACTCTTCCGCTAAAAAGCTGCAGGCGGGGGAGGGTCATCCGAAAGATCATTTATTCGGATGGCTTTAATAAAAAGTAGACGTAAGGACCAGCAATGGGGAGACTTGTCAGTCCGCAATGTTTGTCCTTTTCCTACCATAGATGATTTAAATAAAGAATCAAATCATTCATGTATGGACAATAACATACAACAAAATAAATAAAATGTAAAATTAAAAGCAAAATAAAATGAAAATGTACTAAGAACTTTTTTGGCAATGTTAAGTCCAACAAATAAAAAAAACAAATTGCAATGTAAAAAAGAAATAATAATTGTTGTCATATCTTACAACACAAGTCCGGCAAAAGATTTTATAAGAAAGCTATTTACAAAGAAATATGTATTTTCTTCAACCAGAAAGCAATGGTGGAATTGACAGAAACAGCGTTGGACATAATGGTAAATATTAGCAGAAGCTCAAAGGATCAGAGATGAAGAGATGCAGATGTTTCAAGCAGTTTATGGGTGATGGAAAAATAATTGGTTTTATGTAATCGATCGTCAACTCAGCGGATAGAAGGATGACTATAAATTCAACGTTGGAGTTTTTTTCTGTGGAGCTCGTTCGAGTCACAATGAATATTGTCATATTTTACATTGATGAGTCATTTCCAATCGTCATCATTATGGACATCATACAGAAGCGTCAAATTCTACAAAGGAGCAAAGTCGATTGTCATGTGCGCATTCTAGACGGAGAACATTATGAAGCGAATGCATTAGAGATGCTACCTGTGAAAAAGGAAGACAACTTAAGGCTGCGGCCTTGTTGGAACTGTAAAGAAACTGACGCTTAATGTGTTTTTCCAATTCTTTAATGGGTTTATTACTCAAATGCAAAGATTTTGGTGTACAAATCTCTTGATCCTAATTTACGGCCATCCATCCATGAATTTCCAACTCTACCAGACGACTCTCAACATATCATTCATTTACCTACCTGGCGCCGTTGTAATGCCTGGTATTATGTAGGGTAGAGTAAGTGTAACAAAAGTAACATCAAATAAAGAGTTTGTTAAAAGATTAGGATCTTTTAAGGCCGGCAGAATGTTCAGTTATGTACTGATCTTTTATATTAATAGATTTTGTTGCTTGTTGTTGTTCCACACAATCAACAAATATTGAGTATTTTCCCATATTGTTGTTGTAATGTGCGTAGAAAGTGTGTACCTACTTTACTCGATTGTTCCTGGAATGTTTAAATATATAAGAAAAGGGACCAACGCTTGTGTACACATTACAGCAACATCAGGTAATAAATATTGTATGTATTTTGTTTACTTTAGGTTAGATTAGAATGTAGAATGTTTAGTTGTAAGAAACCATATTAAAATAAATTGAGTACCCTAAGAACCTTCAAGGAAAACGGCTGTGTTGTTTTTCTTCCCGCACTCTTCCAGTGCGTAACAGGTGGAGTGCATGGATTTGAGCATGAAATGTATATGAATGGATGTTAAGCGACAGTGATATAACGGGTGTTGCATTTGAAGAAAATGGGGTGGTGGATACATACTATATGATCCAGAGATTAATTTAGAAATGTAATATAATCTACTCTGAATTAGTTAAATTCCTAACTCAAAGCTATCTAAATTTAAAATCATTAGCATTATCAGGTAATGGCCATCTTCTTTAATTACAAAAATGTGTCTAAAGCTTGTTTTTCAGGAAAGTTGTATACAAATTAGTTTGTTATTCCAAAAAAGTTTTAAATGAGTTATGGCAAAGATATATTAAGGTGGCAGGAACAACGAAAATAATACACTGATATCTAAGAATATGTATCTGTAGAGACGGCTCGAGGGACCATATACTCACGCATAAGCAATGACTTAGGCATTGTCAAAAAATACCAGAAACGTTTATTTGGTTTCAAAAGTTAATATGTGTCAATAATACTCACTTCAATGAAACAACATGAGAAAACTTTCATTAGTGCAGAAATTAAGAAGAAATATGTAAACAAATATTTGTTCTTTCATTCCTATTTTAGGGTAATAGTATTAAGACATGTCATTCGCTATTTTTGCAATTCCAAACACATTCTAGACCTTTACTAAAAATAGTCAATGAACCACCTTGTAGCATAGATCTTCCCCATACTTAACCACCAATACCACCACCGGGGAGCTTCCATTCGCCACCACAACAACTCAGGCTACATAAATTATTGTTATTTGTACTCTCACAGTAAATGTCATCAATAATTTGCTCTTGTATGAGTAAACAAAATGTTACGGGATTTTGCGAAAATAGGAAAAGTTGGCTAACATGGTAGATTTATGTTTGGCCGGAAAGATTTCCCTTAAGGCTCAACTTTTTTTTTGTTCGCTGCTTGTGTACAGTGTACACTCCTAAATGAAGAGTGAAAATTCGAACTTTGTAGGCCACAGAGCGCAAAACTGGGAATGTTGAGAGGTGGCAAACAAATAAAATTGCCATAGTGAAAATAATAACCTCATGGTGGTTGGAGTAGTAAATGCAACTATGTTTGTTATTCATTTGACGTATTTGATTTTAAAAAGCTGTACTAAATGGCTTTGATGTTTTACTCTTAGAGTGTATAAATTAATTAATATTTAACATGATTCGTTTAGTAAGTGTTTGCTTTTGAAATAAAGTACTAATATTTAACTTTTTATTCTTCTTTCTTTACAGGTATGTCTGATTATATATTATGGATTAATAAGACGAAATTGTATACCTAAGTAATTTGCAAGTATACTTTTATATAGTTTATGTGATTTATCTTCATATTTTCAGAGAATTATTTTAATATCTTTTATTATGATAGTAGGATCTAGGATAATTATGTGTAAAATAAAATGTCAAATACTCTCCATCGCTTCGGCGGTACATATACCTCTATCCGATGCTCCATATTTTCAGTGACTCCGAGACATAATTAAGTTCAATTAATCGTTATTTCTTAAAATTATCTCATCCTTTAGCTCTTGAATTGTTCTTGTCTTATTGACGTACACTTTTTCATTTAAATATCCCTTAGAAAGAAGTTCAACGGCATCAAATTACATGAACGTGCAGCCAATTAAAATCTCCACGACGCAGAAAGACGCCATTTGATTTTTTTCGTTGCAAAAATCTTAACTTTTGAACCGAGATAATCAAAAAATTTAAAAGGCATATGAAAGATAACACTATGTGACAGTCGTTTGGAACTTGGGGAGTGACCTAGTGCATGTTGTAGGTCTGGTCGAGTACAACAAGACCCTGTATACTAAAGTTTCCTAACACCCTCAAAACCTTGACTTACGGTTAAAAAAAACCCGGTTTTCAGATATTTCCTCACTTATTACTAATAAGTTATTGGCTTAAAATTCAGTCAATTCTTAACTGATTTTTCTTAGACCTATCCAACGAGATATACATTTATCTATATAGATAACTTGTCACATCTGTCTGTTTTTGCCTTGAAATCGCAAACTTTTGTGAATTTTATCACTATTTTGTAAGTTTGAAGGAATTTGTAACTACTATTTTATCTACTATTTTAGCTGGTACTTCTATGCAATCCCAGTGGATTATATACCGCACGTAGAAAAATATTATAAGCGCCTCGATCTTCTGCGCTTCTTCTCCAGTTAGTCACACCGAGTTCTGTAAGGTTCTCAGTAACCTGGTCTTTCCAACGGAGTTTTGATCGCCCTCTTCTGCGCCGTCCATCGAGTTCATTGTCGAAGACTTTTCGAGCTGGAGCATTTTCGTCCATACGTACAACATGACCTAGCCATCGCAACCGTTGCACCTTATTGCGTTTGACCACGTCAATGTCAGTGTACAGCTCATACGACGCCGATACTCTCCGTTAACGATGATGGGCCCATATACTTTACGGAGTATTTTTCTCTCGAATACCGCCAGAACCGATTCATCCGCTTTTGTCATAACCCAGAATTCTGAGCCACACATTAAGACAGGTAGAACCAGTATCTGGTATAGCTGGAGTTTTGTTCGTCAAGAGAGGGCTCTGTCATTGAATCGCTTGCTTAGTCCGTAGTAGCAATAATTTGCAAGCAGGATTCTTCTCCGGATTTCTAGGCTGACATTATTTGCTTCGTTGATGGCGGAGCCTAGGTAGTCAAAATTATCTACCACCTTGAAATTATAGTTGTCAACGTTCACGCAGTTTCCCAAACGATTAGATTCTTTGTTCATTCAAACTAATAACTTTGTTTAGTCCTCGTTCACCGTTAGGCCCATTTTCGCTGATTCCTTCTGTATACCTAAGAAGGCTGCAGTCACATACTAAACTCAGCCATGGCTTCGATTAATTTCTGCCGTTATCGGGTTGTCGAAGGCAGCTTCTTAGTGGACGAAAAGATGGTACATGTCGATCTCGTTTCTCTTGGGTCTTTTCCAGGATTTGCCGATGTGTGAAAATCCGGTCAGTTGTTGATTTTCCTGGTTTAAAGCCACACTGATAAGGCCCGATTAGGTTGGATAACAGTCGCTTTAGTCTTTCACATAGCACACTCGACAGGACCTTATATGCGATGGGTAAAAGGCTGATCCCGCGGTGGTTGGAGCACACACTTGGATCATCTTTTTTCAGCACAGGGCATAATCCGCTTAGACTCCAATCATCGGTCATGTAAGCATTAAGCCAAACCGTGCGTAGGAGGTGGTGCGTCGTTATCAGCTCCTCATCACCGGACTTTAATAGCTCTGCCGGAAGTCCGTCGGCACCGGCTGCTTTATTATTTTTCAGCCCCGATATTGCTCTTCTTACCTCGGCTTGACTTGGTGGTGGGCAATCTAGGCCGTCGTCGAGAATTGGCATGATACCTTCACGTGCGCTGCCTATTGGAACCAGCAGTTGCTGGTAGTGTTCTCTCCATATATGCAGCAAACTTTGTGTATCTGTGACCAGATTTCCATCCTTGTCCTTACAGGAGGGGAGCCCATTACCGCAGCCTTTTGTTTTTACTTTCTGGTCAAATTTTCGGGCCTCACCTCTATCCCTGTATCGCTTTATATCTCTCGTTCCTTCATCTGACGTTTTTTTCGCTTAAATAGCTTTCCCGCCTGTTTTACTGTGTCCTTGTGCCGGGTTACAATTAGTTGTTGCGTTGCCCTATAAACAGCATCCTGTTCCTCAGACGCTATGCGACATTCTTGATCGTACCAGGATTCGTCTGAGCGCCGTTTTTCATATCCTAGCACTGTATTTGCGGCTGTTGCCATGGAATGCGCAATATGCTGCCACTGTGTATCGGGAACGTCAGAAGTAGGGGCATTGTGTCGTAGAAGCTGGGAGAGGTGGTTGGAGTAGGCAGTTTCTATCTCTAGGGTTTTCAGCTTCGCGGTGTCCAGCTTTTTTCGTGTTTGGTTACGCATATGTATAAGGTCCTGTGTTTGGTTACGTGCGTTTTTCGCTCTGCTCAATCTTGTGCGCAACTTGGCTGCAACCAGGTAATGATCCGAGCCAATATTAGCACCACGGATCACACGCACGTCCATGACACTAGAAACTAGCATGCCTGCCATCAATTACCACATGATCATTTTGATTTTTGGTGTTTTGATCGGGGGATAGCCAAGTTGCCTTGTGGATATCTTTGTGCTGGAATCTGGTTCCACTCACTACCATGTTTCTTCTCGCTGCGAAGCTAACCAACCTAAACCCATTGTCTGGCGTGTCGGTATGCAGGCTGATTTTACCGATCGATGGACCATGAACATTCCTATTTCCCTTCCTATTTTTGTATTAAAACCTCCCAGAACAATTTTAATGTCGTGGCCAGGGCAGTGGTCGTATGTTTCCTCCGCTCGTAAAATGTACCTCTAATCTTACCATTTTTATTTTCCGTTGGGGAATGAGAACAAATCAGCGTGATGTAGAAATATTTCGCCTTGATGCGGATTGTGGCTTTTCGATCACTAACAGGATTGAACTATAAATTCACATCCAAATTCGTGGTTTTCCGTGGTTATCATTATATTTTTTGAGGATATCAGCCAGTCGGATAGTGGCAACTTATGTATAGAGAGTCCAGACCTTCCAGATGCATATCCTTAAGTCGTGGTGCTTATTACGTTTGTGGAGGTCGTCAACATTTGGGGGGTTTCATCTTTAACTGGTGGCTAGCCCAACCATCAGGATTCGTCGTCAACTATCTGCCGCTGTTTATGATAAAAAAAATTTCACGAACAACGTTGCCCAGGTGCCACCACGAAGGAGATTGTGAGTAGGCTTGAGATGCAAGATTCACTTAACATCCCCAACGGCTTTATAAAAGATTATCGGTGATTATTTACAGATATATACAGATATAAAACAGTGTAAGGCATCCCATAGCCTCGCGTGGTCCTTTTTTTTAAACAGACACAATTATCAAATTCATTGATAATTTACACATACTTGAATATTTGGTTTGATTCAAAGCAGACAATCTCTGTTGAAATGTTATGAAAGCAACACCACACACACGCTTGTGTCGTATTCAACACAAAAAATGACATAAGCACAGGTAGAGAAACAATGTTTAACGATTATTGGAGCACAACATTTTCACCATGTACAAATCTACAACGCCGTCGCTTCTTAGGCGCTCACAAATAAATCATACATATTGTTGTGATCGTGCGTTCGGTATTGCCTACCACTGCTTTAAAAGAATGAACTCTCTTGCCTTTATATGGCTCTTCAAATGGTGCAATCGATCACCATCCCTGCGGTAAAAATACACACTATTTAATAGCTGATGTCAGCTACATTAAGTAGCAATCAGTGATGATACTCTCGCTTATATTTCCCCTTAAGTTTAGCATAAGTGTATTATAGGCCGTTTTATCGTTGCTCTTTCGCTTACAAAGTAAGCGACGGTTTCAGTAGATGCCATTTCAGTTGCAATTACGTTATAAACGGAGTTTTAAGCGAGCTTGATTACACGCCTGATTACGAAGTAAGTGACGGTGTCAGTAGGTGCTATTTAAATTATATAATGAGTTATAATGAGTGAACGATATTGTTTACTTTACACACGCGTGACGTTCTAAGTACTAAGATTGCTCGCTTACAATGTCTTACTGATGTCATGGATTACTAAATAGGGACTTCGTGTCATTTACCACTGGGAAGATTATCGGACTTTGTTGCCCCAACTAAATTCAAAATATAAATTACGTATTCTCTCAATTTGTCATAATTTCCTCTTTTAATAAAGTGTAACGTATACGTTACGTTAAATATGTATATTGCATACATCGCAGAGCGGCGCCGCTGATTACATACACTGTTATCTACCGTTTGTAGCTCCATCCTACTAACTATACACCATCCTAATATCTATACTATAATAGCAAACCATTCTCCTAAGTTAGCTGTCCAAATTTTGCCCATTAAATACATACTTTCCTTTTTTTTAATATGTTAAAGTTTCTAGACCCTTGAAATTCGTAACTATACTGTAATGGGAATTTTAATTTCTTGTGCAACTATGAATAGAAAACGCACTCCTCTATTGTAAAGTATTCCTTGAAATTCTTTCAAGTTTTTTTCCTGGCAAGAAAATAAAAACTTTTACCTTACACTCAGCTATTTAGTGCTATCAGTTTATGTTCTTCTCCTTTTCAGTCCTGTTCGGAGGTTTCGCTTCTGTAACTCCGATAGTGTCAATTTGTAATTTACATTGAACATGAAAGTACAACAGCAACTTCAAGTACCACCTAACAAGACAACAGCAAGAACAACAACAACAACAACACTGTAGTATGTAATATGTAAGAGTATGTGAAATGTTTAAGGTTATGTAAAGTATTAACTATTACAAAACCAATATCCGATAGAGCCATCGAAAAACTATCGTTGTATGCAGATACATACATATACTACACATGTGTAGTTACATGTAGCCACAGTGGGGGAGAAATGTATATCAATAGCAGTAAGATTGAATTACATTAATAATACCATATTATGGAAATAATAATACAAATAAAGCAAATAATAAATTACGATTACGATATAACGGTATTATTATTTTGATGAAATTAAAATAAAAATTAAACTCTTCGCTATGTAATTGTTATTAACATTTATCGCCTAATATCAATTTAATATAATAAATATATTAATTGCAACTTACGCTCGTTTTGCCCCAATGTGCAGTTACCTCGTACATCTTTACCTTTTCACTGCAACGGGAAGTGTAAAGTTGCAACCCCATGTACGATTTATAGGAAAAGTGTGTTAAACATGAAAATCTCTTCTGGTTTATTTTGTTGTATGTTTTTTTTTCGTTTGCAACAACATGGCGCAACAACATACATACATGTGTGTATTGTGTTGCTGGCTTCTACAGCTGGTGGTAGTTGTTGTTGATGTAGCAGCAACAACAACAACTAGCATTACATCGGTTGTTGTAATTGCTGTTTACAAGTACAAGTCGAATCTATGGCGGCAGTGTAATGTAAAGTATTAACGCTTCGATGTTTTGGTTGGTTGCCACGCTTAAGTCTTTTACAGGTACTGTTGTTGTTGGTGTTGTAACTGACAGAAATGAGAGCATACTATGTATATTACCACAAAGGGGTCAATTTACATAGCCAGATTCAATTCAAGTTTTTAAAATTTTTAAAAATTGGAAATTAAAATTTAAAAATTAAAAATTATAAATTAAAAATTATAAATAAAAAATTAAAAATTAAAAATTAAAAATTAAAAATTTAAAATTTAAAATTTAAAATTTAAAATTTAAAATTTAAAATTTAAAATTTAAAATTTAAAATTTAAAATTTAAAATTTAAAATTTAAAATTTAAAATTTAAAAATTTAAAATTTAAAATTTAATTTTGTAATTTTGTAATTTTGTAATTTTGTAATTTTGTAATTTTGTAATTTTGTAATTTTGTAATTTTGTAAAATTTTAAATTTTAAATTTTAAATTTTAAATTTTAAATTTTAAATTTAAAATTTAAAATTTAATTAAAATTTAAAATTTAAAATTTAAAATTTAAAATTTAAAATTTTACAAAATTACAAAATTACAAAATTACAAAATTACAAAATTACAAAATTACAAAATTACAAAATTACAAAATTACAAAATTACAAAATTACAAAATTACAAAATTACAAAATTACAAAATTACAAAATTACAAAATTACAAAATTACAAAATTACAAAATTACAAAATTACAAAATTACAAAATTACAAAATTACAAAATTACAAAATTACAAAATTACAAAATTACAAAATTACAAAATTACAAAATTACAAAATTACAAAATTACAAAATTACAAAATTACAAAATTACAAAATTACAAAATTACAAAATTACAAAATTACAAAATTACAAAATTACAAAATTACAAAATTACAAAATTACAAAATTACAAAATTACAAAATTACAAAATTACAAAATTACAAAATTACAAAATTACAAAATTACAAAATTACAAAATTACAAAATTACAAAATTACAAAATTGCAAAATCAGAGTAAATAATTAAAAACAAAAAAAAATTACAAAATTTTAGTTAAAAATTTAATATTAAAAATTAATAAATCAGAGTAAATAAAAAAAAAAATAATATCACATAGAATCAAATAATTTACAGCTCCTGTAGTGTCTATCATCTCCTTCAGAAAAGGCCCACTGTGCCACGACTATCCTTGCAGTAACACCCACAGTTGGCCATGGCAATTTATTAGAAATCATTGCAATTAATTTGTTATAATTAAATATTCGTAAAATTACCAAAACTCCAAAGATTTTATGAGAAAATATTCTTTGATACCATAAGCACCTTCAACATCTCACCATCTTAGTGAGAAGAAATTTGCCTGCACGAACTGACAACTAAAAGAATTTTTCGTTGTTTGCCTTAAACCTTAATTACTATCCAAAAGTCTGTATGTGTGTGTGTGCAGCTCTGTTAAACCAAGTGAAGTAAGTAACTTAATTTAATTTACTGATAGAAATACAACAGCAGCTATAACGCAGTAAAGCAAAATATTGGTTTACTTCGAAAATGTCGAAAAGTTTTCAAAAATTCAGGGAGATTATCTGTATGTGTGGCGAGCAGCTATGTTACTTTTTGTCTACATGTATGTATGTATTTCGATAGCTATATTTTTAGTTTAATTTTTGCATAACCCTGGCACAATTTGGTTTTAGAACTACCGACACACTTTATCATTTTTATTGGATTTATACGATATATACTAAGGTGGACCTTGAAATGAAATTTTTGCGATATTTTGGTAGATGAGGGCTCTATTCCGTGCCTTTTTGAAAAAAATGACAATGCCGAAAAAAAAAATAAAAAAAAAAAAAATTAGGGGTTGCGCACGAGCCGAGAAAAAGGTCAACTTTGCCAAAATTAGGGGGGAAATTGCCATAGGTCATCAGGGGTCACCCGTAGGGGGGAAGAATGTATGGCCGACCCCCATTAACTTTTTACCGCCAACATTTTCCCCCAAGACACCCACCCCCTATCTCCTCCCCTTAGGGGGGTCACCATACAAAAATGGAGGTTGCTCAGTATTTTCGAAAAACACCATAGGTCATCAGGGGTCACCCCTAGGGGGGCAAAATATATGACCGACACCCATTAACTTTTCATCCCCAACATCTTTTCCGAACAAACTTACCCTCTATCTCCACTCCTTGAGGGACTCCCCATACAAAAATACTGAAAATCTATGTATTTACAGCTGCACAATATCGAGATTTTTTTAATTTTTTTTGATTTTTTTACAGAAATTCCACCAATATTCAAGAGTGGTCATTGTTTGGAAAGTCTTGAAAAATTTGAAACGCACACGTAGCAGATGCCCCCATTCATCAGTACCTGGCAGTAAAATATTGCAAAATACGTAGTAGTTATAAATAGCGAAAAGTAAATTGATTTTTCTCCCGTTTTTAAAAAGTTAAGATGACAACACAACTTAGATCGCGCGACGATATTTTTTTGATTGGTTATCCAAGCATGAATATTACGGGGAACAAATAACCGTCGAAGAAGCAAGTGCTAAGAATGCATTTCTTCAACATTCGCAAACGAAACATGTCGAAGAAAAATAGTGCGGTTATAGTCGCGGACGCAGTGATGATTTTTTGGCGCCAAGCAGCTATTCCGACGAAAGCCAGAGGAGATGTTACAAGAAAAATAGCTGCGCTGCACGATGAGTGGGATGCTTTAAGAAAGTCATCTCACAGAAAGACTGAGTCCACTAGAGAAAAAGAGAATAAGTTTTCTGATAGCTTGAATAATCTTTTCGACATCGCACACGCCAACGCCCTTGAGAAAATGACAAATACCGAAGACATTGAGTTTCTGCTAAAGCAAAGAGAAGATGGCCGGCCGGGAACTATGGGAGGTGTGGACGCTACTGATACTCGAACGAGGAAAAGAAAAGCTGAGCGCGAAGAACAAGAAGAGTTGCGACGCAAACGTGCAACGGAATCTAGTAGAGATCAGTTCGCTAAAGGCGGTGTGTTCGTCCAATGTTTATATTCAAATGAAATTCTTTCAATTGCAGTGGTTAAATTTTCAAGCAGTGATTCAAGCGATGATAATGGGAGACAGGACGAAAACTTCCCGGCAGAAGCTGGCCCATCAAATGTTGGTGACAGAAGAGGTTACAAACAATGTTTTACTGAACGAGTCCTATCAGCTTTGGACAAGTGCAAAGTGACTGACCGAGACGCGGTCGGCATTATGATAGCGGCGGCAGAAGCATTTGCCGCCGCTCCAGCTTGTCGCAGCTAAATCCTTCGTAGTCCATTGGGATGGCAAAATGCTTTTGGATTTTGTGGGTACCAAGAAGGTGGACCGTCTACCGGTAATTGTCTCGTACGGAGAAAAAGAACAACTTCTTGGAGTTCCCAAAGTAGAAGATGGGAAAGGAAAAAGCCGGAGAATAGCACATGCCGTTTATCAACTGTTGGCATCTTGGCATATGACACATCGAATACAAGGACTTTCTTTCGACACGACATCAACGAACAGTGGCCCATTCTCCGGAGCCGCAGTTGCTCTTGAGCGGCTGTTGGAGAGAGAAATCTTATATTTACCTTGCAGACACCACGTATACGAACTGGTGCTAAGGAAAGTTTTTGAGACAAAAATGGGAAAGACCAGTGCACCAGGCGTTCCTTGCTTTGACCGTTTCAAACAGGAATGGGACGCTGTAAAGGTTAAACCATTCCATTCTGGCTTGATAGACGATCAAGTCGTCAGAAAAATTCCTGTGGCAATGCAAGTCGGCATAAAGGAGTTTTGCTTAGATCAATTGAAGGAGAAACACCCTCGCGATGACTACAAAGAAATGCTACAATTAATTCTTTTGTTTCTGGGTGAAAAACTTGAGAATTACCATTTCCGACCTCCAGGACCCGTTTCCCATGCTCGATGGATGGCAAAAGCCATTTACAGCCTCAAGATGTTTTTGTTTCGGAGAACTTTTCACTTATCTGTATGTAAATTGAATGGTATTCGACACGTTTGTATTTTTGTGGTGCGACTTTACGTCAAGGCATGGTTTGGTTCTTCTCGAGCAGCTGAGGCGCCGAATCAAGATTGGAAGTTTTTGAAGGACATCGTCGAGTACAAGTCCGTTGACCAGGATTTATCTCGGGTAATGATAAAGAAATTTATCGGTCACCTATGGTATCTCGCCGATGAGCACATAGCCCTTGCCTTTTTCGATGACAAGGTTTCAAATGAGTTGAAGGCCAAAATGGCCCAAGCATTGCTAGAAAATGAGAATGACGAAGGTGAAGAAGATGAAGAAGACGAAGAAGGTGAAGAAGATGAAGAAGACGACCCGGTTCCCCCAGCTCCTCGCGTCGTAATCAAAAGCACCAGCGTTAAAAAAATCGAGGTGAAATTCAAAGATGTGAATGAGGAATTCTTGGCTAAAGACTTGAGCAACTTCGTCTCTTATAATACCAAAAATTTATTTGTACGATTTGGAATATCGCAGAATTTTATTCTTGCAAATCCAGCAACCTGGAAATCTCGCGCAGACTATCAAGAAGGTCGTAGAATTGTAAATAACTTGCGCGTTGTGAACGACACTGCCGAAAGAGGAGTAAAAATGATACAAGATTATAATAGAATACTGTGTCAAGGCGAAGAAGAGAAACAGTATTTACTACATGTTATCGATTCTTACCGCAAGAAATACCCATCAGCGAACAAAAATATGTTAATTTGACTATATTATATTAAAAGTGCTTAGTAGTACTACTCAATTACAGCTTCTTTTATTTTTGTATGGGGAGTCCCTCAAGGAGTGGAGATAGAGGGTAAGTTTGTTCGGAAATGTTGGGGATGAAAAGTTAATGGGGGTCGGTCATATATTTTGCCCCCCTAGGGGTGACCCCTGATGACCTATGGTGTTTTTCGAAAATACTGAGCAACCTCCATTTTTGTATGGTGACCCCCCTAAGGGGAGGAGATAGGGGTTGGGTGTCTTGGGGGGAAATGTTGGCGGTAAAAAGTTAATGGGGGTCGGCCATACATTCTTCCCCCCTACGGGTGACCCCTGATGACCTATGGCAATTTCCCCCCTAATTTTGGCAAAGTGGACCTTTTTCTCGGCTCGTGCGCAACCCCTAATTTTTTTTTTTTTTTAATTTTTTTTTTTCGGCATTGTCATTTTTTTTCAAAAAGGCACGGAATAGAGCCCTCATCTACCAAAATATCGACACAAGGTCCACCCTAATATATACGTACGATATATACGTATTGGCATACCCACAGCTACCCGGTCAGCAACACACACGTCAAGAGGATATGCACAAGGAAACTCAAATCATTTACTCAAATTATTGCTATACATTTTGTAGCGTAAACTTGTTCAATACCGTTCATAATATAGGCAAACAGTGATACGATACTTGGCTTACAAATGAATTTTCAAATTATATGACGAAATTGTGCTCTCGTCAACCAATAAGCAACTTCTTAGTTCTGTTAACATCTAGGAATTTTTATTTCCTTTATAACATTATCTATGGCGCAACTTGTTATTCCTTTAACACCACTGTACAACAATAACAAAACGATAGTAAAAGTTAAACTAAAAATAACATTAAATGCAAAATTACAAATCAAGTGCAGTACCAACAAATCAATGGGAGCAGGAACAACAACAACAACAATCGCAGCAGCCACTTAAACAATCGACCAAAAATAAATATGCCAATGTTAACAAAATAATACGAAATAGCCGCAAGATAACAAAACAAAATAAGCCAACATAAACTATGAGTACAACCAAATATTGTATAGAGCAAAACATTCCATACGTACATACGTTCAGATCTCACATGATAATATATATAGAACATATATAGAGCATTGTATATATTTGCTGAAATACTACAGGTTTATACGATGTAATCATATCAACAAGACTAAACTGCAAAGAATTGTATAACTGCGGTGGTTTAATACATTGTGTGAGAAATGCAGGAAATACGAGTTGTGTTCACAAAGGAACGATTGTTGCTTTCATGCCAAAAAAAAACTTAGTCGAAATTGATTTTTTGATGCTCATTTATTCTAAAACCACTTTCTTTAGAAATGTCAAAGTTTCCATCCTTTTGCCCATTCTAATGGTGAATCGGCATAGGAGACCTTGTTGTCTCTACATTTAAGGTATAGGATGTGTTCAGCAATACTACGAGGAATATTTTTGTGGAACATTTTAAACCACTAGCTCCTCAATATATGGGTGTTTTATACCCCTTTTGTACAAAGGGTATCACAACAGTGATACCAGCCATTAATGATGATGTGACCATATATTTCACAGAGTATTTTCCTCTTGAATTCTGCCAGAACAGATTCTCACCCGCTTGTGTTATTACCCAGGAGTCTACGCTGTAGAGCAAGACAGGTAGGATCAATGCCAGGTTAAATCTGTATCTAAAGACTTTCTTGTTAGAAAATTGCTCAGTCAGATTTTTGTCTATTTTCACTGGAGACTTCGTGTCAGTCAGTGTCATCCCGCAAAATCGTAACAGCTTCGTGGGGATACCAAACACAGGCATTCTTCTTCTTTTTTAATGGCAACAGAAATTCATCCATCCGTAGCAGCACGTAGAAAAGAATTCCAAACCATTAACAATGATGTGTCCTTGTATTTCACAGAGTATTTGCCTCTCGAATTCTGTCAGACCGGATTCATCCGCTTGTGTCATTACAAGGATTCTGAGCTGTAAAGCAAGACAGGTAGGATCAATGCCAGGTTGATCACCAGACCCACTTCTGCCGACTGTTTCTCAATGTTCGAAAAGTCCGCAGTAACATCCCGCAGTCAACGGCCAATGATATCTATGCATATGATATATCGGCATAAGCCAGAAGCATATCACTTTTATTAAAGATGGTGCCATTCGTGTTTTTTGCTGCCTTCCGTATGATTATCTCCATTATGATGTTTAAAAGATCGCACGACGCCTTGTCTAATGCCTCGCTTGGTAGAAAATGGCTCAGTCATATTTCTGCCCATATTCACTGAAGATTTCATGTCAGTCAGTGTCATTACACAAAGTCGTATCAGCTTCGAGGGTATACCAAAATCAGCCATAGCATCAAATAGTTTCTTTCGTATGGACTGTCGAATGCAGCTTTGCAGTCGATAAACAGATGGTAGGTGTCGATCTGCATCGATCTTGTGTCTTCTCCAGGATTTGTCGTAGTGTAAATATCTAGTCGGTCGTGGATTTACATGGTCTAAAGACTGATAAGATCCAATTAGGTTCGCCAGAATGGGCTTAAGTCTTTCACATAAAACACTAAACAGGACCTTGTATGCGATGGCTAAAAGGCTGATCCGCGGTAGTTGTGGCACACACTTGGATCGCCTTTCGTAAGCACAGGACACTCAGATTCCAATCATCGGGCATGCATTCCTTGAGCCAAATCGTGTTTATGAGCTGCTACATGCACATTGCCAGCTCATCGCCGCCGATTTTAAAAAGCTCCGCCGGCTAGTCCATCGGCTCCCGCAGCTTTGTTGTTTTTAAGCCGTGCAATTGCCGTGCTGATCTCGTTTTGGTTTGGTGGCGGACTGTCCACTCCATTGTCGATGATTGGTGTGATTTCGTCACTTATGCTGCCTTCGGAAACGAGTAGAGGTCGAAAGTTTTCCCTCCACATTTGCAGCACTCTTTGAGTGTCCGAGACCAGATTTTTATCTATCGTTACAGATGAGGCTCTCTCTTTTCTTCCACAGACTCTTTTTCCGTCTGAAGAGGCGTGTCATCTCCCTCCTCTTATCATTTTACGTTTCACCACTGCACGTTGCCAATGGCTGCAGTTTTGATTTGTTGGCATAGAATTCGCAATATCCTGCCATTGGGTATCGGGAACGTCAGAATTAGGGGGGTTTATTTTATTTATTTGAGAGTGGGTGGGAATAGGCATTGTCTATCTCGGTGGTATGCAGCTTTGTGATGTCTCCCTTTGCGTTTGGTTACGAGCGTTGTTAGCACTGCTTAATCGCGTACATACCTTGGCTGCAATTAGGTGGTAAACCGAGTCAATATTTGCACCGTGCATCACACGCACGTCTATCACGCCTTCCATCAGTTACCACGTGATTAATCTGATTTCTTGTATTTTGATCGGGAGATATCTAGGCTGCCTTGTGAATATCCACCATGTTTCTTGCCGACGCGAAGCTTACTAGTCTGAATCCGTTGGTGTTGTTGTGTAGACTGAAGAGCATCTTCTCTTCCTATTTTAGCATTAAAATCATATTTGTCTTCCGTCGGGGCGTGTACACAAATCAACGTGATGTAAAAATATTTCGCCTTGATGTGAATAGTGGCTATTCGGTCACTTACAGGGTTAAACCGCGAGACCAGATGTCGAAGTCTCTTGCCGACTATGAAACCACATCCAAATTCGTGTCTTTCTGCATGGCGGCTATAAAAGATGTGACAGTTCTTTCGACATGTTCACCCCCGACCCGTGGTGGCATGCCATTAGGTTACTCAACATTGCGCTTTCTCACATTTGCTACCAATGAACGGAAGTTCAATGGCGTGATCTCTCGGACGTTGTGAACTAGTTGGGGACCTCCAAAGAGAGATTCTGGTTACTTCCAGGTGAATAACAATTAAAATATAAAATACTAGCTTCCCCGGCTCGCATTGCTTCACCCGTACTTACAATGAATCTTCTTACGAATTTAAGCAAACTGGTACTCCATCTAATTCTACAGGAAGCATGCCAATATACGATTACAGCTTAAGCTGATTGGTCTGGGTGATAGTACTAGTTTTATCCTTTTTCGAATTTTCTAACCCAAAATTTTCGAATTTATGAAAACCCCATTTGGTGACTCTCTAATTCTTAAATATTCACATCGATTTTGCTACTATACCTTTAGCCGTTTTTTACCCCATAAAGGTAAGAATTCCAAAAACCCTCCTCGTCTCGGTCTTATTCTATAGGGGCCAAGCCCATATAAATTATCATGATTAGTAAATAGTAAAATTTTTATCCCTCTTTCGATTTTTTTAATCCAGAAATATCGAATTTCAAAATAACCTTCAATCCAATTTGATAGAGAGCATGCCCATATCAATTTCTGCGAATATAACATTAGCCGATTGGTCTGGGAGATGGTATAACTTTTATCCCTTATTGGTCGTTTTTACTCCTGAAAGAACGAATTTCTCAGCGAGACGTAATCCCCCATGTACCATTTACATATGTAGCAAATCTCATCTTCATACCTTTGAAGGCTCGTGAAATATGACCGATTGAAATTTTGGTTTGTGTGGGCGGTACCACACTCCTTTGTCTAATAATGTTTTCATTTCCTACGGATAGAACTCCACATTAAAAATTTTATTGCAATCGCACCATTTATTTCGCGAAATAAAAATTTTGTCAAAAGGGGCGTGGCACGGCCCCTTTCCCAGCGATACGAAATCCTCCTTGTCCCAGTAACATACGTAGCAAATCTCATCTTTAAACCTATAATGGCTCGTGAGATATGACCGATTGAAATTTCGGTTTGTGTAGGTGGTGCCACGCCCCATTTTCTAACTATGTTTTATGTAGCCTATAATAAAGGCTCTAAGGACAGTATCACACAACGAAAAAATTATTGCAATCGGTGCATTCATTTGGCAAATATAACTATTTTTTAAAAAGGGGCGTGGCACCGCCCTCTTTCCAGAAACAAATTATTTTTTCTTATACGTCCGATATACATACCAAATTTCGACTTTGTACCTATAATTGTTTAAAAGATACAGCCATTTTAAAATTGGAGTTGTATAGGGCGGTGCCACGCCTATTTTACTCTCTTGCAGTCCGAATTTCCAAAATCCCGTCTTAGTGCCCGCCTACGTCATAAAAGGATCTTACATTCCAAATTTTAAGGTTCTAGCTTTAGCCTTCATCTCTTTCATTGATTTCCGCTTTGGTAATATTCTGGTAACATAATGATTACACCTGTGTTTCGTCATTCGACCAACACTACACTATCAAACTAAAATTGCATTGACATCTATGAAATTCGTTTTGATTCCACATCAACCAAATCAACCAAAATTTTATATTAAAATGACAAAAAAAAGATCTCTTTGGTAAACTAAGCAATCTATTGCACAGATGACAGTGTAAATTTGTAAATATTCGTTGAATTTACGTTGTTTATAAATAAAAAATGGCATTTGGCTTTTTAAATTGCTAATCATTTGTTAACATGCAGTGAGTAGCGTTTGATTTACAAGCAATGATATGTTGGATTTTCGGGTTAAATTAAATCATGCGGCAATAACAAATACAATGTTATTGCATAAATATTGACAAATTAAGTGCAACTGGATTTGTCGCACACACACATTTGTCTGCACATGATGTAATAGTGAGTATTATATTGGCAAAATTTATTTGTGTTTGTCAAAAAAAGCACAGAACATTTGCACCGCATAGAAAATTTATTAATTTGCAATTCTTAAAGAGCATCACTAACTCTTCCATTCTTTCGTAATCTTTTTTACCATAATCTTTCACCGCCACTAAATTAGTGTCTGTTACTCTACAACTATCTTCATTTAAAGACTGTGGTGCTTAGAGCGAAGAAACTTTCTAAAACTGTGTAAAAGACTTCACTTTTAATACTTTCATCCTTGTTTTAATTTTGTGTTGCTCTTTCTCTTTCTTTTTCTTATTTTCTTGTGTGGTACAAAATATTTTCAATTATCCTAGTTGGTGGTGCGGCTAAGGAGCGATTACGCATCTGATCTTTCCGTTACAACTTATTAGCCAAAGCCAACAGTTTTATATGCTACTGCAGCTGTAAAGGGTGTATAGTAAGGGCCATCCATCAAAACGACAAAAACTCAAATATCTTTTGCATGATATGACTGAGATTCAAAAGATATGTACCCATTCAGATAATTCAGCCACATAAAAAACGATGACTCTGAACATATGCTTTTACATGACGATCTTATCTGATATATCCATAGGTCTGCTATTCGCAATGCTGTCGGATATATCAATGTGAGTTTTCAACTACAGTTTGAATCCAAAATCAATAACTAGATACAAATTCCAGTACCATCATAATTTTATAAATGGAAATCATTGTAAAGAATGCAGTTTAAAAATGTTCTGGGCACATTTAAGACGCATGCCTGTTTTCGAGTAGAAAGTCTAGAATGTTCAGATAAACTGAAACTCTTACACGTTATCAATTGATTGTCCACCACCGAGCCAAAACGACATCAGTTCAGGTACCGACGGACTGCGGGCATAGAAACTGCGAAACTGAGACGACATTACAGGATGACACTGACCGAAACAAAGTCTTCTGTGTAGATTGGTAAATATCTGATAGATCAATTTTTGACCAAGCGAGGACAGGGCGATAGCATGTCATGTAAACATGATTGTTACCATTTATTAATAAAAGTCACATGCTACGCCCATAACATAGATATCATTGAACCTGGACTGAGAGATGTTACTGCAACCTCATCAAGCATTGAAAAGCAATTGTCAAAAGTTTACATTGGCTCCGCCATAAACAAAACTAATAATGTCAGCCTTGAAATTAAGAGATCAGTATTGATCGCCAACCGCTACTTCTATGCCCTAAGAAAGGGATTTAATCACAAACCCATCTCCCTCAATGATTACAGAACCAACTCTATCACACACTGATCCTACATGCCTTGATCTACAGCGCAGAAACCAGGGTAATGACACAAAAATATTTGGATCCCTCATCTTTAAAGGCGACTATCGTCAAACCATGAGCTTTATAAATACATCGACGCTGGATGGGACATGTACAAATAAATAAAAATGCTCCAACTGGAAAAGTCTTCGGCAATAAACTCTATGGAGCAGGTGGGGGACAACCAATACTTCATTGTATTTTCATATTTTGAATATTTCTAATATATATTTTTAATTTTTTTTTAAATATTTTTTAAATATTTAATATTTTTATTTTTTTAATATTTTAAATTTTTTTTAAATTTTTTTAATTTTTTTAATATTTGTTATATTTTGAATATTTTTAATATTTTTGATATTTTTAATATTTTCAATATTTTTAATATTTTAAATATTTTTAATGTTTTTAATACTTTTGATATTTTCAATACTTTTAATATTTTTTTAATTTTTTTAATATTTGTAATATTTTAAATATTTTTAATGTTTTTAATACTTTTGATATTTTCAATACTTTTAATATTTTTTTAATTTTTTTAATATTTGTAATATTTTGAATATTTTTAGTATTTTCAATATTTTTAGTATTTTCAATATTTTTAATATTTTCAATATTTTTAATATTGTCAATATTTTTAATGTTTTTAATACTTATGATATTTTCAATATTTTGAATACTTTTAATATTTTTAATATTTTAATTATTGTTCTTGAGTTTGTTTTTTGTTGATCTGTATTGAATTATGATATTGTCATAGTTCGGTTTGAGATCAGTTCTATTGGCAATTATTTATTACTGCCAATAGGTTTTTAGTCAAGAGTGTGAAATGTATTATGTTGACAGCAGGTTAACCACAATGTCTCGTCAGCGCCCTTTGCTGTGCCTTCTCCTCTATCATCGCAAACCTTAAGGGAAGAACACATCTCAAAGCTAATGAGAACTTTTCCCAACGGTGCGAAGAAAGCATCCTCGAAGCGCACAACATGCCAACATAATACACACACAAGCACTTGCCTATGCATATGTCCATCGGACACAATTGCACAGGAGTTTTGTTGTTGGCAAAGTACCAACACCGTTCTGCGTACCGTCAGTGTATCATCGTTCTTGAGTTTGTTTTTTGTTGATCTGTATTGAATTATGATATTGTCATAGTTCGGTTTGAGATCAGTTCTATTGGCAATTACACTCTTGACTAAAAACCTATTGGCAGTAATAAATAATTGCCAATAGAACTGATCTCAAACCGAACTATGACAATATCATATTTTAATTATTTTTAATATTTTTAATGTCTTTAACATTTATCATTTTATTTAATATTTTTATATATTTACATTTTTTTATTTTTATATTTTTATATTTTTATATTTTTATATTTTTATATTTTTATATTTTTATATTTTTATATTTTTATATTTTTATATTTTTATATTTTTATATTTTTATATTTTTATATTTTTATATTTTTATATTTTTATATTTTTATATTTTTATATTTTTATATTTTGATATTTTGATATTTTTATATTTTTATATTTTTAAAGTTTTATATTTTTATATTTTTATATTTTTATATTTTTATATTTTTATATTTTTATATTTTTATATTTTTATATTTTTATATTTTTATATTTTTAATATTTTTATATTTTTATATTTTTATATTTTTATATTTTTATATTTTTATATTTTTATATTTTTATATTTTTATATTTTTATATTTTTATATTTTTATATTTTTATATTTTTATATTTTTATATTTTTATATTTTTATATTTTTATATTTTTATATTTTTATATTTTTATATTTTTATATTTTTATATTTTTATATTTTTATATTTTTATATTTTTATATTTTTATATTTTTATATTTTTATATTTTTATATTTTTATATTTTTATATTTTTATATTTTTATATTTTTATATTTTTATATTTTTATATTTTTATATTTTTATATTTTTATATTTTTATATTTTTATATTTTTATATTTTTATATTTTTATATTTTTATATTTTTATATTTTTTAATTTTTATATTTTTATATTTTTATATTTTTATATTTTATATTTTTATATTTTTATATTTTTAAATTTTTATATTTTTATATTTTTATATTTTTATATTATATTTTCATATTTTTATATTTATACATTTTTATATTTTTTTAATTTTATATAATTATATTTTTTATTATGCTCAGCAAGACAACGACATTTCTTTTATACTCTCAAATTATGCAAAACTTAATCAACTTTTACTCAGCAAACAAACTACATTACATTTGGAACGGGTAAACAATTTCTTCGTTATGTCTGTCAGGATGTATTCAAATATTCTAACAATTCCCCTCTCCCTCTCTCCATACTTGAGCTTGATAAATTAGCTGCTGCAACGACTCTTTAATAAGGTTCTCTTTTCGAAGTTTTATTTAATTTTTCCTTCGTTTTCATCATTTCATGTCTACAGTACATAACAACAAAAGAATAATATAGAATAATGATGGTAAGAAGAAAATAAAATTCAAAGCTTTGCAATGTATCCCAAGGATTTTCTAGGGCTGGTACAGCTCAGAGCTGTGGGTATTTTTTTTTGTTTTGTTTGATTTTCGGCTGTTGGCAGAAGGGAGGATTGGAGCAGTTATTCTCCTAGTTGTGTCATTAAAGTGGATTTTATGAATCCTCAGATACCCGTATTGTATTTCATAGATAAATTAGAAAGTTTGTTTCCTGTTCAGTTGTTTGCTTTTGTTTCTGTTCTTTAGCTGTTGCTGTAAAAGTAGAACACTTCATTGTTTGAGTCCAACACTAAGTGGGATGGAGAAAATGTCAGAAGCTAAAAGCTGTTGAAAGTAACTGTAAAACAGTTGAAGGTAGAAGAGAGTTTTTTTTAATTTATAAATATAAAGAAATTCTAGGATTAACCTTGACAGTTTTAAGGTATATACTTGAAGTGATTCAAAGAGCTCTGACAAGTGGAGCGTAATTATGGTTATACATTTTGCCAAGGACTTGAATAGAGGCCAATGTGCTAGAATTAGAAAGCATTCCTTTTCAAAAGCCTTCAAATTTTTTTTTTAAATATATATCAAGGACCTTGGCTCCTTTCAGTTTCTTTAAAATTATTTCCATAGTTTCAGATTGTCTTTGCGTTTATCTTTCTTATCAAACGTATAATGAACTTTGAACAAATATTTTATATGTGGTTTTAATTTATTTTGGTGTGTCCGATAAAATGGTTCCACTATAAAATATGTTGCCTCCATGATACTCTATGAGGCGGAGCAACATTACTTACAGGCGTTGGACAAGTCAAAACAAAAATGTTCGTGTGTAGGTATCACTTAACAACTTATCACTTTCGTTCAAATCTAAACATTGCTCTAAGCCTTGGAACTGACATAGGCACATTTTATTCTCATTTCCTATTACATATGTACTATCGAGAGCCCCAGTTATTTTCATTATTGTTGTCTGCCTCCTTTCCTTTCATCCTTTGGATACTACGAGCAGCTTAAATTGACCGCAGCTAAGTGTGGGCTAGTGTGGAATGTACAACGTACACATCAACCCCATAAGCATAGGAATAACATCCGTGTCCCTGGTTGCAATGAATACAAGGAATAGAGGAACTGTGAAACTGCTGCCCAGAACCACAAGAAATTTAAGGACAACTAACATTTCTCTTTGTGGCTTGTTCGGTTGGTTGGTTCGTTGATTGGTGGTGTGTGTGACTTGCTGTTATTACTTCCCTTCTATTTCGTTACATTTCATCTCTTTTGTCTTCCTTGTGTACTTGTCGTCTTCGTTTTTCGTCATCGCGCCATCGTCATTTCCCCATGGAGTAATATTTGTGTGCCATGGCAAAGTTAACGACAGCAACGATGGCCAGCGCCAGGCATAGGATGTCACCATGCCTACCTGCAATAAAAATGTCACGGAAGGCATTGAAAGAGGGATACCAGAGACCACAGGCTTGTGTGCAAGGATGTGTTGGTGGGAATCCTGTGCGGTTGATAGTTCGACAAGTAAACCGCATTTCATTATATAACCAAAGACACGGGCACTCTAACACACAGTTACATATGTGTGCATGTGTGTGGAAGTTTCTTCACATGGTTTATAAAGTTAAATACTATCTACATTGCAAAAGCAAAACTTTTAGATGCACTCAACCGTTGGTTGGTTGGACAGCGAAATTTTTGACTTGTTCTGGTTTTATTTACACTTTGTTTGCTGTACCGTTACATCGTTTTTGTTTTTTGTTTCAATGGGAAATTTTCGATTTGCACCGAAAAAGGATATGCTCCAATGGTTGAGTTATTTACGCCACAATTAACAAGGATTCATTACACTTCCTTTTAGTTACTCTCTTCATATCTAACTGCTGAACGATATCTTCAATATCTATAGCAGAGTTGCCAGATTTTTATAAGGTGGGTATATATTTAAATTTTTGTAGTTTTAAGCTGATTTACTAATTGAATAACTTGCAGTTTTCTTTAATTATGATTTTACAGCCTGGATAATCCCCTTTATTTTGTATGTCGTAGTCACGTCGAATCTTTGTCGTTTTTCAAATATGGCATCGCTGATGTGGTTTGTGGACCTGAAATGAGACTTGTCCTTGCTTCTATCATATTTTTCTTCATCACATGATGATGCAAAACATTTTCGTTAACTATTACTAACATTAAATAAAGAAAAAACAATCGAATGTTGTCGAAAGTCGACTACGACATACGTAATAATTGACCAGTATTCGAAATTCCCCTTTATTACCGTTTGGGAAATCAAAGTTGAACGTTTATTTTTACGCTCACTTACGAGAAAAGAAACCGAACTGAAGTACATATGGCGGCAGATTTTTGAAAATATTCCCCCTTATTACAACATTCGAGTGTATTTTTATTTGAATAAAATAAGTAAAAATTAACAGAAATGTGTAGTGTTGACAATCTTTCATCATCTGATGAAGAAGAACATGATAGGAGCAAGGACATGTCATATTTCAGTCTCACAAACGAAATCAGTGATGCAATATTTCAAAATCGACAAAGATTCGACGTGACTACGACATAACAATAATAAGGACGATTATTGACTTACTTACTTAATTGGCCCATTAAAACTTACGATCGTGGTTCATAAATTAGAGACCTGAAGTATTACAAAATTCCACACGCTTCGTTCTTCTGCGTGCGTTCTCTAGTTAGTCCCACCAGATGGTGGCATGTCGGCAACCATTTGGTCCTTCCAACGAAGTTTGTAACTCCCTGCTCTGCGCCGTCCTTCAGGTTCGCCTTCAAACACCTTTCTCGCTGGAGCAGTTACATCCATCCTGGCAACATGTCCCAGCCATCGTAGTCGTTGGATTTTGACTCTTTTGTCTACGCAGATGTCGTGGTAAAGCTCATCCGATGGCGAAACTCGCCGTCGACACAAATAGGTCTATATATTTTTCGGAGTACTTTTCTCTCGAATTCTCCCGGATTTTGAATGTCCGTTGTCGTATGCACCCACGATTCGGTAGAATACAACAGAACGGGTTAAATAAACACCTGGTATAGCTGTTTCTTCGTATCTCGATATAACGTGGTGACATTATTTTTTTTTTGACGGAAGATCCGAGGTATGAATACTTATCTACTATCTCAAAACAATAATTGTCAGCGTTAAGGGTGCGTCCCCATCGAGAGGATTTTTGTTCATCGAAATCATTATTCGACCGCTAAACCCATTTTTTCTGACTCTTTTCTTGTGATGACAAAACTGCAGTAGCATCCCGCAGATTTCGGTCAATGATGTCTATATCATCGGCATAGGCTAGTGGCATGTGGCTCTTGTGGAATATGGTGCCAGACATGTTGACACCAGCCTTTCTCATCACCTTCTCCATAACTATATTAAATAGTGTACAGGACAGGCTATCACCCTGCCTGAGACCTCTTTCTGTGTTGAATGACTTAAATTGATCCTTACCAATCTTAACGGAGGATTTGATGTTTTCCAAGGTATATCTGCAAAGTCGAATTAACTTTGCAGGAAACCCAAACTCAGACATGGCCTTATATAGATTATTCCTTGTCGGAGTGCCAAAGGCATCTTTGTAGTCGACAAAGAGGTGGTAGGTGTCGATCTGATTTTTATGAGTTTTTTTTATGATTTGTCGCAAAGTGAATATTGGATCCGTCGTAGACTTACCAGGTCTAAAGCCACACTGATAAGGTCCAATTAGTTTTTCTACAATTAGCTTAAGACGTTCACACAATATGTTCGAAAGGATCTTGTGCGCAATTGGTAATAGGTTTAGACCACGGTAGTTCTTACACTCGCTACGATCTCCTTTCTTGTATATGGGACATAACAGACTGATACTTCAATCCCCGGGCAAACTCTCCTTTAGCCAGATGTTTTCCATGAGCTGATGCATGCTCCTAATCAGCTCCAGCCCGCCAGCCTTAAACAATTCAGCAGAGAGACCATCGGCTCCAGCAGCTTTGTTGTTTTTAAGACGGGATATTGCTACACGTATCTCGCTCTGGCTCGGAGGTGGACTGTTAATACCATCGTCATGGATTGGAGCGGGGTCTTCTAGAGTGGTGTCCGTATTCAGTAGATTTCTGTAATGATCTCTCCATATCTTCAGAACATTATCCGGGTCCGTCACTAACTGTACATCGCTGGCCTTGCAGGATGTAGAATTTTCGGACTTCCCCTCAACTTTGGAGCATCTATGAGCACTCAATCTGCCTCTTCTTCAGCTCTTTCTTGTTCCGTCTTTTAATACGAGTTGCCTCTCGTCTCTTCTCCCTGTGCCGTTCGCGAACAGCTCGCATTGCCATTGGCTGCAGTTTCGCCCTGTATGCAGCATCTGTCTCTCTCGTGGCATTGAGACATTCATCATCGTACCATGCATCTTCTTGAGACGGCTTTGAGTACCCAAGTACGCTTCTCGAAGCCCATTCTAAGGAGTCGGCTTTATTTGCCACTGCGAGGTTTTATAATCAAGGGTTGGAGCATTCCGCAGCGGTTGAGTTAGGTGGTTGGAGTAGGCGTCCGCTCTGTGGTGAGCAGTTTACCTATGTCCAGCTTTCGTTGCGCCTGGCTACGTACGTTTTTCGCCATTCTTAGCCTTGTGCGTACCTTAAGTGTGGTAAGGTAGTGATCTTAGTTAATGTTCGCACCCCTGATCACTTGCACGTCCAGAACACTCGATGCGTGCCTGCCATCAACTACCACGTGATCTATCTGATTCCTCGTCAATTTATCACATTTATTTATTTACCTATCGGATAACGTAGTAGGACTTACAGAATGCCTTCAATAGCAGTCAGTAGGCCTTCCCTCTGCATTTCCTCTTCCATAAGAAGGTCTAATGGAACGGCTGCATACACTTGAAAAAGAAGAACTTGAAATTTTAAAAAAAAATATGCAGTTGGTCAGCTTGAAATTGTTTAGTTTATTTTTAGATATGTCTCTATATATATATTTCTCTCTATACTTACACTTTTTTTCTCCAACGACAGTAAACCGTGCTGGAGTTTGAACTCACTACATCGCGATTGTTAGTCAGTCATGCTGCCATCTAGCCTATGAAGATGCATTCGAACTGAGTGACTGAAAGTTATCATAAACTGATTTAAGCAAAACAGTTTATGCCTTCTCCCATGCCTTCTATGAGAAGAAAGACGGAATGTGTATACACACGAAATGGTGAAATAACAATTCATCGAAGACCTTTATTCTCCCTTCTCAGAGAAGGCCTGCAGCAGTGGTCTTTAAACAGTGGAATGGACATGTGCTCGAGATATTTCATAAATGAAGGAGAAGGTCAGGTTATAGGCATGTAAAAAGAGGGCATTGAAGACATGACATCAAATGTCTAAGAAGGTCTTGTGCATGCCTGCTTGTAGAAAGATTCTTACTTACATGATTTCCCTTTATACCCCATGAATAAAGTATGGGATAGCTTTTCTCGTTGTTGTGAATTAACACGCTTTCTATTTTTAGATTCACAACAAAAAGCACCTACCGTTTATCGACGAATACGAACGTCACTGTTTAAGAAGCTTTTTACTAGACATGCCGATTGACTCGACACTATACTGCGAAGTTGCTATCGATAACATCAAGGGGGCCGGCAATGAAAGAAAATTGTAGATGACTGGAGCCGGGTATCGAACCACAGATCTCCAGCAGTAGTAGTGTGTTCTAACCACTATGCCACGGCCGGTCCCCCTGCTTGTAGAAGTCCTTGCAAATTTCTTCGTTGGTTGGCTGTTTATATGGCCCCAACACTGACAGAACTCGAAATTTTACTCAAAACTTTATGCGACATTCCAGAATTTCATGTCATTTGCCTACCTGCTGCAGTGCACATAACTTTGCTTTCCCAATTTTTGTTGTTCGTGTTTCTGGCAGTTGAAAGTCAGTCAACCTTTTAACAGTTCTACATTACTTTTTCTTTTTTGTTACAAGATTTGCGTTCAGTGTTTGTCCCCCTCTAAATCAACGACGTCATTCACATGTTTCGCTTCTTTTATATGCTGTTCTCCTTCTTTCTCTCTCCCTTTCTCTCTCTGAGTCTCTCTTATACGCCTGCTTCTGTGTATAGGAGTGTTTAGTGTTTGATTTACGGTTTAGTGAGTGTGAATCCTTTACGGAATATTAAATTACTTTTTGGAGTGTTTGCAAAATGTTGATGGACAAAAAAATAGAACTTTGGCGGTCCTTAAAAAAAGTAAGGCTGCTTTTTGTGTTTCTTGTTTTTTATTTCTTTTAGGGGGGCAGCACATTTGAATAACTCCGTATATTGTAAGTTGCTTTGTTTTTTATGTAAAATAGCGTCTCCAAATTCCACAGAAATTGTCAAGTACCACCTCGTCGACGCCAAATGTCTGGAAAACGTAGAATGCATGTGGAAGGAAAACCTTGAAACTTTAGAAAATTGCTTTTGTTTAAAACATAAAAAAAGTTTTACATAAAATGTCCTTTCGTAGTCGTTTCGTTTGCTATAGTATTAAGTTCTTAAAGGAAGGTTTTCTTAAGGACGCGTTACCACATTCAAGTTTTTGCTAAATAAATAAAAACTAAGGGGTTTTCTGTATGTATTTTATGGTTTAATAATGATTTACATATCGAAGATGACAAATATTGCGATGCTTTTTATCATTTATGGATACTAAGAAGGGTTTCTCATAGCAAGGATTTTACAAGGATATTGAACAATGCCTAAAAACTAACTTTGCTCCAGTTCGTTAGTTGGATTAGTATAATATAAGATACTGCCGAAAATTTAGCCTCATCTTAGAATTCTAATTTCAGTTATTAAATTTGATTGATTTGCTAGAACAAGTGATTTGTTTTTTAAAAAGAAGGCTATAATAAAACGAATTAGGGACTATTATTTAAGGATATACACCTGGAATGTTAGAACGCTATATAGACCAGGCCTTTATCCAACTGGTGGAAGTCCTCGAAGAATAAAAGGCTGACTTAACCGCTTTACAGGAAATCCGGTGGACGGGACACGGATGCTTGCGCATGAAGACGTGCGACAACTTCTATAGTGGCCATGCAGACAAGCGCGAGTTTGGTTGGCAAGAGATTGAGACACCTAGTCTTCCGAATCAACCCGGTGTGTGAGCAAATAGCCACCATAGGAGTCAAACAAAGTTTTTCCACATAACACTTATATGTGCCCATGCTCCGACAGAAGAGAAATGCGATGAGGATAAAGAGGATAACGAGTTCTACAAGAGCCTAGAAAATGTATATGACCGTAGCGCGAGCCATGACATTAAAATTGTACTAGGCGATATTAATGGTAACATAGGCAGGGAGGCTACATTTGAGCCTACCATCGCACAGTGGGGAAAAAAAAGTTTGGACATTTGAAATTTTAGGCCGCAATTCTTGACCGATTTTCAAAATTCTTTTTTTGTATTATTGGAAACAAAATTGTGCACAGAATGTACGTTTTCTTCATTCTGGATTCCTTACCGTTATTGTTTAAAAATTTATCAAAGTCGATAAAAAAAATAATTTTTGACTTTAATGTCAAATATTTTTTGGATTACGTGTCCTAAAAATTTCGAACTGACCTCAGTTAAGGTGAACATATGTTACGAATTAAAATCAGTGAAAAAATAAAACTTAAAAATTTTTTTGGCTCAACTGCAAGCAAAAATATGGAGTCACTATTTTCAATCTTTAACTCGGTGTCTTGCTCATAATTATTATCCGATTAGAAAAAAAAAACTTAATTTCCCTTTGCACCCCATGAATGAGGTATGGGATAGCTTCTCGCGTTGTTGTGAATTAACACGCTTTCTATTTTTAGATTCACAACTAACGGCACCTACTTATTTATCGACGAATGCGAACGTCACTGTTTTGAAAAGCTCTTTCTAGACACGACGATTGAATCGACGCTTAATACTGCGAAGTTGCTGTCAAACAACATTCGAGGGGAGCCGACAATGAAAGAAAATTTTATTTATTTTTTTCTTTTAAGATGACTGGAGCCAGGTTTGAACCTGCGATCTCCCGCATGGTAGCCGCGTGTTCTAACCACTATGCCATGGCCGGTCCGATTAGAACAAAACTTAATTTACAACCTGGAAAAGTTTTAAGAAAGTCGTCTGCAAAAAAAAAGCCAAATTGGTTAAGGTCGCCATGCAATTTTTTTTTGTTTTCAATAATACAAAAAAAGAATTTTGAAAATCGGTCAAGAATTGCGGCCTAAAATTTCAAATGTCCAAAAAAACTTTTTTTTCCCCACTGTGCATCGGTACATTCAGTCTGCACACCGAAACGACGAACAATAGCATCAGACTACATAATTGATTTCTCTGGGCAACTAATATGGTAATTAGCACCAATATTCATAAGGCAACATGATTTTTCCCAGATTAATTCACGAGTAATCAGAGAGATCCAGTGGTAGTCGATGGAAGGTACGCATTGAGTGTTCTGAACGTACGAGTGATTAGGAGTGCGAACATTGACTCCGATCTCTACCTTACCGCAGTTAAGATACGCACAACGAAAGCTGGACATCGGTAAAGTGCGGACCACAGAAGTAGCCGACGCCTACACCAACCATTTAACTCAACTGCTACGAAATGATTCAACCCATGATAATATTACCTCGCAGTAACAATATATAGCCGACTCCAAGATGCCTGGTACGATGATGAATGTCGGAATTCCACGAGAGAGACAGGGCGAAACTGCAGCAGTTGGCTACGCGAGTTGTTCGTGAACGGCACAGGGAGAAAATACGAGAGGCAAATCGTCCCTGAAGAAGAGGCAGGATGAGTGCACAACGTTGTTGCGAAGGGAATGCCCGAAAATTCTACCAGAGATTTAATGCGAGAATGCGTGGAACCGGGTTGCCCTCCTGCAAGTACAGCGATGGCCAGCTAGTGACGGACCCGGATAACGTTCTAAGGATATGGAGAGAACATTTCAGAAATCTGCTGGATACTGACACCACTCCAGAAGTCTCCGCTAAAATTCATGTCGATGGTATTAACTGTCTAACTCCGAGCCAGAGTGAGATACGTATGGCAATAACCCGCCTTAAATATAACAGAGCAACTGAAGCCGATGGTCTCCTTGCTGAATTATTTAAAGCTGGTGGGGAGGAGCTGATTAGGAGCAAGCATCAGCTCATGGAGAACATTTGGCTAGAGGTGAGCATGCCCGGGAATTGGAGTCGCTGTATGTTATGTCCCATATACAAGAAAGGATATCGTAGTAAGTGTACGAAATACTGTGGAATAAGCCTATTATCAATTGCGTGCAAGGTCCTTTCGAGCTTATTATGTGAACGTCTAAAGCCAATTGTAGAACTAAAAATTGGACATTATCAGTGCGACCTGGTAAGTCTAGGACGGATCAAATATTCCCATTACGACAAATCCTAGAAAAAAATCATGAAAAACAGATCGTCACCCAGCAACTCTTTGTGGACTACAAAGCTGCATTTGACTCTTCGATAAGGAGTAAGTTATATGAAGCCATGTCTGAGTTTGGCATTCCTGCAAAGCTAATTCGATTTTGCAGATGTACCTTTCCGATGATTTCCGCCCTCGCGTGGCTATGGGATGCCTGGCACTGTTATAAATTGGTTTCCTCAGCATATTGTTGGCAAGCTTAAGAAGCGTGTTTTTATACCTACAGATATACATATTGGGATATATATATAACAGCAGGAAAAATCCGTGAAATATTTTTGAATAAGTTAATTTTAATATATTTCCCATGAATGCAATAACAAGGCATTGCTGGTATTTTATAATTAAAGTCATATCGCCCTAAACATAGTTTATTTGATAACATCAATGACTTAATAAATTGATAGCACATTCAAATAGATATATTTAATAATGATAAATAATATTTTCTACTATTTTTTCTACTTGCAGGTAAGCTTGGAACAATTATACTTCATTAAATTTAAAACAATGTAAGTTAGTAATTGATTTAATTAAATTATCCTCTGAATCATTTGTCATGTGTAATTTTCCAGAATTTACATACAAATAAACAAAAAAACAATTAACATCATCTAATACAATTTAACTTTGGCAGTTTCGCAAACAAATAACAAAAACTATTTGCAAACCAAACTTTTTCACTGCCATATTAAATTTGTAAAAACTATTCTGATGTTATATTTCCCCCACTTGAAATATATATTATGTAAATCTGCTTAATCAATATTACCCTGCAACCAGCTCCAGCTCATTCATTACCGAGCAGACGAGAGAAAAAAAAGTAGGACGTAATTTTGTAATTCCTATTTAGATATTCTCAGTTAACTAATCAATCATACTTTTCCATTTGATTGGAAGGCTTTTCGTGCTATAATGACGCTATTTTATTACAATTAAATTAATTATTAAAAATGCCAATGGATTGTAGAATATTCAAAAATTTTTGTAAATTGTATGCGTTGGTAGTTAGTAGTACAAGGACGATAGAGATGTTGCCGAGAGAAATTTAAATATTTGATGTGGTTTTCGATTTCTGTCATGTTATTATAAATAAGTAAAGATAGTGAATTGTCTGTGCTTTATCGAACTTTGTTAGCAAAAGGTCATATTTTTAAAATTGACAAAAATATAGGCAAATCAATAATAGAAAATGATCAGAAACTTTTGGAAAATAGAAAAGGTAAATCCTCTATACAAATGACACAAAGTAAAGCTTTGTCTTCGGATTGCACATGAGAACTATTGATTAGATAGTTATATAGGATTATATGAAGATATGGAAACCAGAGCTTCACTAGTTCATTTAAATAATTCTCAGAATAACTCTTTGAATATCTTAGAAAGCCTTGTTGTATGCCTGCTTGTAGAAGGTCTTGCTAATTACATCGCTGGGATATTAACAAGTTTTTCAGCATATTTATATACTTATATATCCCAGCGGTGAAATTAGCAAGGCCTTCTGCAAGCAGACATACAACAAGGCCTTCTGAGACATTCAAACCTAATATGATCAAGGCCTTGTTTTCACATGCCTGAAAACAGGCCTTCTCCTTTCCTTCTAAAATATCCCGAGCACATGTTCACTCGATACTTTAAATACCAATACAGCAGGTCTTCTTTGAGAAGGGAAAATCAAGGTCTTCTATGATTTGTTATTACACCATTCCGTGTGTATACACATTCCGTTTCCCTTCTCATAGAAAGCATGACAGTAAAAGGCAACGAGGAAGGTGTTCATGTGAGTTTTTCTTAAAACAATTTATGATTAGTTTCAGTAACACAATTCGAATGCATTTTCATAGGCTAGATAGTAGTAGGGGACCGGCCGTGGCATAGTGGTTAGAACACGCGACTACCATGCGGGAGATCGCAGGTTCAAACCTGGCTCCAGTCATCTTAAAAGAAAAAATAAATAAAATTTTCTTTCATTGCCGGCTCCCCTCGAATGTTGTTTGACAGCAACTTCGCAGTATTAAGCGTCGATTCAATCGTCGTGTCTAGTAAGAGCTTCTCAAAACAGTGACGTTCGCATTCGTCGATAAATAAGTAGGTGCCGTTAGTTGTGAATCTAAAAATAGAAAGCGTGTTAATTCACAACAACGAGAGAAGCTATCCCATACCTCATTCATGGGGTGCAAAGGGAAATTAAGTAAGTAAGTAAGTAAGATAGTAGCATGACTGACTAACAACCGCGATGTAATGTGTTCAAACTCCAGCAAGGTTTACTGTCGTTGGATAAAAAAGTGTAAGTATAGTGAAAAATATATATAAGTGAGAAACATCTTCCTTACTTACTTACTTAATTAATTTCCCCTTTATACCCCATGAATGAGGTATGGGAAGCTTCTCGCATTGTTGTGAATTAACACGCTTTCTATTTTAAGATTCACAACTAACGGCACCTACTTGTTTATCGATGAATGCGAACGTCACTGTTTGAGAAGCTCTTAGTAGACATGCCGATTGACTCGTCACTGATACTGCAAAGTTGCTGTCGACAACATTCGAGGTGAGCCGACAATGAAAGCAAATTTTTTCTTTTTTTTTAAGATGACATGCATGGTAGTCGCGTTTTCTAACCATCATGCCACGGCCGGCCTAAAAAAATAAAAATAAACAATTAGAGAGTGACCAACTACATATTTTTAAGTCCTTTTTCATGTTTATGCAGACCTTCCATCAGGCCTTCTTATATGAAGCGACGATGGAAGGTCTTGCCTCCCAACGACAACCTATGTTCGCCCCTAGGATACTGCCGAGTACCACCCGTTTTTTTAAGTTTTATCAGTATAAATGGCGAAAACCACTTCGTTTACTAATCGAAAATAATTATTCCGCTAAAGATCACTTTAAAAACGCCGCATCAGCAAAAAAACACTTGCTATGCCCTCTACGCCCACTGATCAAAAATAAAAAATTTCGTCTTTATATTCATGTCAATATTTTCAACTACTGTATATATCTTCAATAAAATCTTTTTAGCACTGCACTACATTTTTGCCACGCACCCTCCGACTACTGATCGAAAATAATATGTTTCTTATATGCATAGCTGTAGTAACGAATATTGTCTGTGTACCAATTTGTTCTCTCTAATTTGTTTTCTCTACAAAACCATTTTGGCACGCCCTTTTTGCCCATTGATCGATGCAATGGGTGAATAGGGCGAAATGGATGAATAGGGCCCCTCCGCCAACTGATCGGAAATAAAAATTTCGCCTGAAAATTTAAACTTAAAAGTGCCGAGTACCATATGTGTGCCAAATTTTATTTCTCTAGGCCACTCCGCCAACTGCTCAAAATTAACAGCTTTTTTGGCACAGTCATATTTGTGTTACCGGAGTACTATCTGGTAGCCAAATTTTAGATCTGTAAGACTAAAATACTGTTTGGCTAAGCCCACTTAACCAACTTATCGAAAACAAAAATTTCGTTTGAAAATATAAACCTAAAGTGCCGAGTACTATCTGTGTGCCACATTTAATTTCTCTAGGTTTAAAATACAGTTTTGATGCGCAACCTTCGCCCTCTGATCGAAAATTTAAATTCAAATTGTATTTCTCTAAGACTAAAATACTGTTTGGCCACGCCCACTCCGCCAACTGATCGAAAACAAAAATTTCGTTTGAAAATATAAACCTAAAGTGCCGAGTACTACCTGTGTACCAAATTGTGTTGCCGAGAGCCAAAGCGTGTACCAAATTTAATTCCTCTGAACTAAAATACAGTTTTACCACGCCCACTCCGCCCACTGATAGAAAAAAACAGTTTTATATTTATATTTCTTTTTTTATATCTTCACATTTTTATATTTTTATAATTTTATATTTTTATAATTTAATATTTTTGCATATTAATATTTTTATATTTTTTATATTTTTATATTTTAATATTTTTGCATTTTAATATTTTTTATATTTTTATATTTTTATATTTTTATATTTTTATATTTTTATATTTTTATATTTTTATATTTTTATAATTTAATATTTTTATATTTTTATATTTTTTTTTTATGTTTTTATATTTTTACGGCCTTATTCATAAAAAATTTCTAAAGTATGTATGAAGCGTTCTCTAGCTAAACCATTCTTTAGCTCTAAAAAACCTTTAATAAGAAATTGTATTCATAAACGTTTTTTATCAGTACTTTAGCTTTATGTGTTCCGGTGGCAACGCCGACTGTTATTGGTTATTAATGATGTATAAAAAGAGGCTTTATAATCGGATACAAAAGCTTTATAATCCGTTACCAAACATTAATTTGTACATATAATAACTATGAACAAAACAGTAGCTCAAAATCACATTAACTACAATTCTCATGGGGGTTAGAAAGACGTTAAAGTAAAAATGGCATTTAAGATTGCATTTTCCTTTCCTCATGTTAAAATAATAATCGGATACCGATTACGTTGTTTCCTTGTTTTGATTGTTTTTACATCACGAATATTATTTCATTATTTACAAAATATTTTTGAAGATATATTTTTCAAAATGGAATTCATAAATGAAAAGTGTCTTTTTAGGTACTTTTCCATGTGCGGAACGAGTATGAAGACAATTTCCTACACAATGAATACATGCAACGGCTCTTTCTCATATTAAAAATGGCGAAAAATTCAAAATAAAGATCTCAAATTCATAAATATACAATAAATTGTACAAACGTCAAGTTATAGCATGCTTAAAGTAGGGACAACCCTACTTTAACTTATTGAAGATGTGAATCGTTTATGAATACTATTTTCTCAAAATTTGCTTAAATGTGGTTTATAAACCTCTTATAACTTTTTATGAATACGGCCGTTAGATTTTTATATTTTTACCCACGCCTCTTTCCCCCCCAGATACCGCGCGAGCTGGGGTCCATTTAAGCTGAACATGACGGTGGTCTCGGCCACAAGTCACTTCAGCACTTCATGTTAAAGTGCTTATTTGTTTTTTTTTTTAATTAAATTGAATTGATTTGAATTAAATTGAAGTGAATTATATTGAATTGAATTGATTTAATAATATAAAAGTTATAATTGATCATTTCCACATATCACTGTTTTACGACGTGGGGCGTAGCATCAGCCCAAAAACATCCTCATAATCCGGCATGTTCCCAAGGCAATGGCTTTCGACATTTCATGTAAAAGAGATGAAAGTCCCAATTCGTCGAGATGTTGCGTAAAAGAATTTACCACAATACCAGTACTCTATATTACAATTGGGATAGTCTGCACAGTTGTTAGATGTTCCCTTTCCTTTACTTCAAACGCTAGATCTGCATATTTGGATATTTTTTCACTAATGGTTCGATTCACGTTATCCGAAAGTGGAACTGCAACATCTATAACATATCCAACCTTTCTGCATTTGTCTATCCATATTATGTGTCTGGTCTGTTGGCCATAATTGTCCGATCTGTTGACATTGATCGGTCCCAATACAGTTTATAGTTTCTGCTTATTAGCACTACCTCCGGTTCATATCTGAAATATGGAAGTTTTTCCTCCAAGAAACCACTTCAAATCGCAAGGTTTTGATGGATTATTTTCGCCACGTCGTTATGTCTTTAGAGGTATGCCGTACTCGCCATTATCGAACAACCATTGATGATGTGTTCCGTAGTCTCCGCAGCCTGACCACATCGCCGGCAACGGTTATCAATGTCTTCATGCAGGATAACTCGGCGGAAATGCTTGGTGTGCATTATCCCATCCTGTATGGCCATTAAAAACCCTTCCGTTTCCGGAAACAGTTGTCCGTATTGGAAACATATAGTGGAGGCATTTTTATCCACATTTTCGAGGTCCAGTTGGTGTGGAAATTTGCCATGTATGGCCTTATGCTTCCATTGCTCCACTATATCGGCATCACTAGTTACATTTTCCAGGGGTGCAAAACTAGGTGTTGATAGTTTAAGTGGGGTGTGGTTTGTGTCCAGATTTACCAGGATGGAATATCGGTTTATCTCCGATGCAGTTTCAAAGAAAAATTCCCGGAGACTGTGTATCTGGCTGTAATGTTGGTTTTTAATGTTAACCACACCCTGTCCGCCCAGATAACGTGGCAGCATTACTCTTTGGTGTTGTCTATACCTTGTTAGTGTCGCTCTTATTTTTCTCTGTGCTGAATTCAATTCCGTGTCACTCCACGTTATTATCCCGAATGAGTATGTAAGTATTGGGATGGCATAGTTGTTAATTGCTCTAATCATGTTCATTGAATTCAGCTTAGTTGCACATAGTCTTCTTAATCTTGCCTCGTAGCGTTTTTCCAGAGCTTCCCTTATACTTGTGTGGTGGATTCCTTTCATTTCCTCCACTCCTAGATACTTATAGGATTGATCACTTTCCAACATTTCTATAGTACCATCATGGAGGGTAAACCCCTGCGAATGAACTACTTGTCCTCGTATCATTTCTATAGATTTACACTTGTCAAATCCAAATGTCATGCATATATCTCTGCTGAATGATTCTACAATATGTATAAGATTTAAGAGGTGGTATTTCGACCGAGCAAACAATTTTAGATCATCCATATACAGAAGGTGGGTGATTGCGGACTGTCGCTGTTGATATTTTATGCGGTATCCATTAGGGGTGTTGTTTAATGCTGTGCTCAGAGGTGAAAGTCTAAGACAAAAACCACAATGGGCTAAATGTGTCTCCCTGAAAAATCCCTCTTTTTATATTTTTATATTTTTAGATTTTTATATTTTTACTTTTTTTATATTTTTATAATTTTATATTTTTTTTTATATATTTATATATTTTTTTATTTTTATGTTTTTTTTTCATTTTATATATTAATACTTTTATGTTTTTAAATGTTTATATTTTTAAATGTTTATATTTTTAAATGTTTATATTTTTTTTTTATATTTTTAAATTTATAAAATTTTACTTTTCCAGCTCTAAAAAAAGTTTTTCTATAGCCATTCTGCCCTTAGGGCCAAAAATTAAAAAATCTACGGCCTATGGTAATTTCCACATAGTACACTCTAATTACATTAATAGAGATTAACAAATTATTATTTCATGCCAGGTCTCAAGTTCGACAATAGTATAGAATTAGCGAATATATCTTAAATTACTACTTATATACCAACATGTGTTAGCAATACAAAAACCAATCCCCCCTTCTTAAGTGTTGATATTTAAACATTTCGCAAGACAACCCATCCCTCCACCAAATTGTCACCACATAAATATATTGCGCCACCAAGAAATAGTAATTCAAATTGCCCACCCCCCCCCCCCACTCATCGTCGCTTTTGTCGCAAATGATATAGTGATGCCACAGACACAAGTGTTTAGTTGATTCACCAACACAAATTATTGTTTTCATTTAGATTTCGTAAACGCAATTTGTTGGAATTCCCCCAAAAGACCGCTCACTCTTTGCTCGTAAACAGACTAAGCGAATAGCACATAGCCCCGCCAGCCAACCATATGCTCAAGGGAATGTAGAAAATACATCTATTATGACACCACAAACAAGTATAAAACGAATTAAACATAATAAATATAACAAATACAACAAACCTAAAAAATATACAAAAAAAAATAAGATAAAATATGGAAAATAATTTGCTAGAATTCCCCAATGAGTAATTTTTCGAAGAGGGGCTGTGGCGTCTCCTCTTTGCCTGGTCATAAAAACACACAAAATTCTTGTCTTACATTTTCAAGGTTATAGGCACATAGCCTTTGTGTGCGTGAGTCTCTCTCGATTGACCTTTAAAAGGAACCTATTTGTTTTATACTGAAACAAACACAAGAGTTCAGTTCTTGATGACATATTCGGGTTTTTTATTTTTTATTTTCATAATTTTTGTTTTGTTGTCTGGTAATATTTGCATTTGATTGTGTTGCTAACAACTTTTTCGTAATTTGCCATTGATTGTTTGACATCAAATAATGGTATTTTCTTATTTTATAATGTATATAGGTATGTATTTTATATGTATGTATGTATTATTTAAATTGGTATTCTACATTTCATATGAACATTTAACATTTTGTTGCTAATAGAAAATTCATAATTGAATATTTCCAGTAGGATTGATAGACAATTCAATTTCTATTTCCCACAAATTGCATTTATTGTTACTGCTGTGTAGAACAGTTAACCTTGAACTGTAGTTATGTGTGACCCCGAGTATCGTACGGTAGCAGTGTTTCTCAATCTGTGTGGTGTTGTTTGTTAGGGAAACATTACTAGTTTGCGACAAATAAAAAATTTAAATTAATGGGAAAACCAAAATGTAGTTTGGGGTTAATTTATCATATAACTGGGAAGAAATGTAGAGGAGGAGAGTCCAGAGGCCTGAAACTTTTTTTTTATATTTTTTATAAATTTTTATAAATTTGTAATTAATAATATAATTAAAGTACACAATTCAATACTATTAAAGGCCTCAGCGTCATAATGACATTATAGAGGCAAGTTGGCAATTAATTTACATTTTTAATTACAATTTAACTACAAATAAATGTTTTTTTTAGTTTTTGTTTTGAAAACAATAAAAAAGAATAAAATATAAAATAAGTATTAAATATGAACAGTAATGTTTATTATGTTTATTAACTAATGAGCCTTGCAATGCTTCGGTATTACATTATCTAACGTAACTAGAAGTAGTTCGTACTTAAGAATCACTTCAATGGAACCAACGGTTTATAGGCAAATCCGAACATCAGCTGATTAAGAAGCTTTCACTTGACATGACGTTTAAGTCTACTACTGCGATGTTGCTGTTGAAAACATCGAGGGAACCGTTGATTAAATAAATGTAATGTTTGTAATAGCCATCAAAGCCTTATCTCCCGCAGCAGTGCCGCATGTTCTGATCATCATGTCAGCTTGGAGCGAGACAACAATTCTAAACACAACCACCTAACCCTCTTCATATTTCTGTATACTAAGCTTTGTCAGCATTTTTGTCCCATACTTTTATGAAAATCAAAGAATATCAAGGGTTTTAATCAACGATCGTGGTTTACGGAATTAATTACTTCAGAGTCTGTCTATCATTATTTTTCAGCTTGATCACTAGTTTGGGAGCTATCTTGAAAATTATACGGAAAAATTATGTTTTTCTGCCAAATTTTCAAAAAATATTTTTACAAATATTCATAAAATATCGAAAACCGCCAAATGTGTTCAAGTTTGCACTATGGTCGGAAATTCAGATCTGTTATAAACGAAATTAAAAAAATCTATTAAGAAATTTTGCAATTTTTAAATGTCAATATTAATATTGTTCTAACAAATTCATATTACTAATATTTTTATGTTTTTGTAGTTATATATATCTTTCTACAATTTCATATTTTGAATATTTTTATAATATAAATATTTTTATATATTTGTATTTATGTATAAATTTTAAAATATTTGTTTATAGTTTGTTATAATCTTATATTTTTATAGTTTTATATTTTTATATATTAACATATATTTTAGTAAAGAAGCTTAAGCTTTAAGGTAAAAAGGGGAATCGTGGAGAAAGAATTTCCTCCATTTCTCATGTTTGAATATTAACGGTCAAATTCAAAGAATACACCACTGGTGCTGGACATTTTCGGCTGAAAATACATCACTGGTGCTGGACATTTTCGGCTGATATCTACTTCGCATGTACATGTGTGACATAATTGTAGATATATATACAGCTGATGATGTACCATTGTGTATCAGTTTGTCACAAAGGGGTCTGAAGATGAACTCGTCATGGAGTTCGAAACGCGTCATCCTAGTGAGTGACACACTGAATTTGACCAAAAATATTTAAACAATAAAATAAAAAAACACTTTTCTGATCGTAAGCCGAATTTGATGTATCATTTGATACACTTTAACGTAAATTTAATATATATTTTATATATTAAAAATTGTTGAGTCATACCAACAGTAAACAGTACTTTCTTGGTGCCAAAAAGTACTTTTATTGTACCAAAAAGTACTTTTATTGCACCAAATACTACTTTAATTATAGCAAAATGTACTTTGATCCTACTAAACCTTTTATTGTAACAACAAGTACTGTAATTGTACCATAAAGTACTTTAATTGCAACAAAAAGTACTTTGCTAAAAATAAAATACTTTTATTGTACCAAAAAGTAAAGCACTTTAAAAACTAATTTAATTAAAGTAAAAGGTACTTCTGTTCCGCTATAAATTACTTTTTTTATGTTAACAAGTCTTTTATTTGTAAAAAAGTACATTAATTGTACCAAAAAGGCCCTTAATTGAGCCAAAAAGTTCCTTAATTGAGCCAAAAAGTATTTTAACTCTAGGGTCTGCTTTTTTGTTTTTTTTATTTTTAAATATTTATATTTTTATATTTTTATATTTTGATATTTTTTTATTTTTAAATTTTTATATTTTTATATTTTTATATGTTTATATTTTTATATATTTATATTTTGATATTTTTGTATTTTTATATTTTTATATTTTTATATTTTTACATTTTTATATTTTTATATGTTTATATTTTTATATATTTATATTTTTAGATATTTATATTTTTATATTTTTAAATTTTTATATTTTTATATATTTTTATATTTTTATATTTTTTTATTTTTATATTTTTATATTTTTATATTTTTATATTTTTATATTTTTATATTTTTATATTTTTATATTTTTATATTTTTATATTTTTATATTTTTATATTTTTATATTTTTATATTTTTATATTTTTATATTTTTATATTTTTTTATTTTTATATTTTTATATTTTTATATTTTTATATTTTTATATTTTTATATTTTTATATTTTTATGTTTTTATATTTTTATATTTTTATATTTTTATGTTTTTATATTTTCATATTTTTATATTTTTATATTTTTATATTTTTATATTTTTATATTTTTATATTTTTATATTTTTATATTTTAATATTTTTATATTTTTATATTTTTATATATTTATATTTTTATATTTTTTTTATTTTTGTATTTTCATATTTTATATATTTTTTATTTTTATATTTTTTTATTTTTATATATTTATATTTTTATATTTTTATATTTTTATATTTTTATATTTTTATATTTTTTTTTAGGGACCGGCCGTGGTATAGTGGTTAGAACACGCGACTACCATGCGGGAGATCGCAGGTTCAAACCTGGCTCCAGTCATCTTAAAAGAAAAAAAATAAAAAAAATAAAATTTTCTTTCATTGTCGGCTCCCCTCGAATGTTGTTTGATAGCAACTTCGCAGTATTAAGCTTCGATTAAATCATCGTGTCTAGTAAGAGCTTCTCAAAACGGTGACGTTCGCATTCGTCGATAAACAAGTAGGTGTCGTTAGTTGTGAATCTAAAAATAGAAAGCGTGTTAATTCACAACAACGAGAGAAGCTATCCCATACCTCATTCATGGGGTGCAAAGGGAAATTAAGTTAAGTTATATTTTAATATTTTTATATTTTTATATTTTTAGATTTTTTTATTTTTGTATTTTCATATTTTTATATATTTTTTATTTTTTTATTTTTATATATTTATATTTCATATTTTTATATTTTTATATTTATATTTTTAAAATTTTTAATATATTTATAATATATTAAAAAAAAAAAAATATTAAAAAAACTCCTCTTAAAACAAACTTCAGATATGATCACAAAAATTTCAACAAAATTTTCTTTCCAACATGTAAGTTAATGTCGAATGTTTTTCTCTTTACGCTACCCTTCGCTGTCATAGCCAATGTTGTTACTTCCCCACACACACGTTTACATTAATTTGTTTTTGGATTTCCCTCTTTAGCCATGCTACAGTTTCATCGCCAACATCTTAATGTTGTAATATGACTATGGAAAGCCCCATTGCTCTACATACCCACTTACTGCCACAATGAACTCATTGTTGTTGGTGGCGGCGTAATAGGAATATCCCAGCCATTAGTAGCAGCACCACCAGAGGAGTCAGTCCCTATGAAAAAAAAAAAACAACAACACCGAAACAAGTATTGCAGGCAGTGGTGGTGAAGGTGCTGTTGGTGTCGTTGCTGTAGCTGTGTTGTTGGTCCAACGTGTGAGACATTGTTCATGTTGTTGGTTGGTATTACTATTTCTTCTGCCGCGTTTCAGGTCGCTTACGTGGCAAAATTTTGTTGTGGTGCCTCAGCTGGGCCAGTAATATATAGTTGGCCTGCTTTTTGGGGCAACTAATGTTTGCACGGTCGATTGTAGGTTGGGTTCCCTCGTAATGTCAGTGTAAATTAACTTCTCTCTTTTTGGACTTTAGTTTAGTAACAGTTTCAAGTTTCCCCTGTCGCCTCACAATGAAGACGATCTCAGCAATTCTGTAGTTCCTGTCGTTGGGCAGCTGTTGTAACCACCATCCAGCACACCGTGTGTGGTTGTAAACTATTAAGGGACGGCTGGCGAGCTAGTGAGTGGGTCGATTGGATGTTGTCGTGTACATGACCACAATAAAATACATACATACTATAAAGTGTGCACAATTTTTGTTTTTGTTGAAATTCAATATCATCTCCTGTGGAATAGGGTTATGTTTATAAGGTTCCCCATGTCGCTGTCGTTGTTGTAGCGAAGAAACAAGGTTAAGGAAGACCATTCATATATGGCTCATATGTAAGAGCATTGTGGTAACATTGGATTTGTCCTGACAGCATATCTTATGGCATTATTAAGTGTTTTCTCTGCCCCCACCCCACCCTAATACATGGATCGGATATCATTTTATTATTTCCTTCGTTTTTTATACATCCTAATGTCTACATTAACTTTTAGTTTATGTTGGCAGTGTAGAGAGCGTTGGGGAGGACTACTTTGAGCCTTTGTTGGATTTATAACAATAGGAAATTTTGTTCTTTCACAAACTACATATTACTTGGTTATGCAATGAAGTGCAAACTCATGTTTGTATAATTTGAGGTCACTGGGATGACTGCAAACTTTGATTTCATAGGCTTGATTAACGTACATCCGCCATATAGGATTTCACAGGGCGAAGGGGCACAAACACAGCTCATAATTGGAGAAGGATAATAAGGATATACTGAAAAGGTTTTTAAAATGATACGAAATGTATATTTAGTACAAGTTTCAAGATCTTATAAGTTCCTATCTAAGCAGTTGAAGATAGGACTTTAGGTTGTATGAGAAGTTCCAGAAGGAGTGTGACCATATTCAAATATACTGCAGTTTTCTGTTCGGAAATTGTGTGGGAAAACATAATTTGCCAAAAATAGGTAATAGGTACGACATGTACCAGAAAGGTGTATCGTGACGAAATTAATATTTCGTCCGTTCATGATAACTAGAGTAATATAATAGACATAGAATATAATAATACAATTTTTAGAATATTATAATATATCTTAAATAGAACATTAAAAAAAATTACCAACTCCAGCCAGATGCTCTCCCACTGCACCATGTCAGCCGATTGCGAGGCGATCGCTAAAAGACGACATAGCATACACAGCATCATCGGTCAGCAACGCATAGGCTGTCGCGACGCATACAATACCACAACACAATAGCATCGTCGGTTGGCAGCACAAATATTCTTTTAAATTGCAGCGTTCAGTGCAAACACAAAACATACAGCTACTTTATAATTCACAATTGGTTCATGTCAACCATAATATAAGGAAACAACGTTTTTCGACAACGATCGTCACCTCCAAGACGATGTTTATTGCCATGTCAAGGGATGTTATCTGATCTCCTTGATCCTTGGTATTGTACAAAGACTAGCATCTTTGTTAAACAGGCACTAAGTCTGTACAATCGGGCTATAAGCCGGTGCAATCGGACCTTGAGTCTGTACAATCGGACAGTAAGTCTTTAAAACCGGGTTACGTGCCGGTACAATCGGACCTTCGAATCAGTACAATCGGACAATAAGTATGTACAACTGGGCTACGAGCCTGTGCAATTGGGCTACAAGCCTGTACAATCTGACCTTGAATCTGTACAATCGGACAACAAGCCTGTATAACCGGGCTACGGGACTGTACAATCGGACATTCGAGTCTGTACAATCAGGCAATAAGTTTGTACAACCGAGCTACGAGCACGAGTTATAGGCCTGTAGAATCGGACAATTAGTCTTTACAACCAGGCTACGAGCCTGTACAACCGGTATATAGGCCTGTACAATCGGACCTTCGAGTCTGTACAATCGGACAAGAAGTCTGTACAACCGGGCTACGAACGTGTACAATCCGGCTAAAAGCCTGTACAATCGAACAATAAATCTGTACAACCGGGCAACGACCCTGTACAATCGGGCTATAAGCCTGTAAAATCGAACCTTCGAATCTGTACAATCGAACAATAAGTCGGTACAACCGGGCTTTGAGCCTGTACAATCTGGCTACGAGCCTGCACAATCGAGCTATAAGCCGGTGCCAGTACAATCGGACATTAAGTCTGTACAATCGGTATACAAGCCTGTACAGTCGGACTATGAATCTGTACCATCGGACAACAAGCCTACATAACCGGTCTATAGGCCTGTACAATCGGACCTTCGAGTCTGTACAATCGGAAAATAAGTCTGCACACCGGGCTATGAACGTGTTCAGTCGGGCAATAAGCCTGTACAATCGAACAATAAGTCTGTACAACCGGGCAACGACCCTGTACAATCAGGCTATAAGCCTGTACAATCGGACCTTCGAATCTGTACAATCGGACAATAAGTCTGTACAACCGGGATACGAACGTGTACAATCGGGCTATAAGCCATTGCAATCGAACAATAAGTGTGTACAACCGTGCATCGACCCTGCACAATCGGGCAACGAGCTTGTACAATCGGACCTTCGAGTCTGTACAATCGGAAAATAAGTCTGCACACCGGGCTATGAACGTGTACAATCGGGCAATAAGCCTGTACAATCGAACAAAAAGTCTGTACAACCGGGCAACGACCCTGTACAATCGGGCAACGAGCTTGTACAATTGGACCTTCGAATCTGTACAATCGGACAATAAGTCTGTACATCCGGGCTACGAGCCTGTACAATCGGACGTTCGAGTCTGTACAACCGGCCTACGAGCCTGCACAATCGGGCTATAAGCCGGTGCAATCGGACCTTGAGTATGTACAACCGGGCTACGGGCGTTTACATCGAGCAACTGTCCTGTACAATCGGAACTTCGCAACAGTACAATCGGACTTCAAGTCTGTGCAATCGGGCTACAAGCCTGTACAATCGAACCTTCGAATTAGTACAATCGGACAACAAGCCTGTATAACCGGGCTACGAGCCTGTACAATCGGACCTTCGAGTCTGTACAATCGGACAATAAGTCTGTACAACCGGGCTACGAGCCTATACAATCGGGCTACAAGCCTGTACAATCAGATCTACGAGTCTGTACAACTGACGATAAGTCTATACAACGAAGGCCAGGGCCTATTAATAGTTGTTCTTATTCTTCTGTTCCAGGACCTTAGCAAATTTCACCAGCAGGTTCTACCGAATTTACCTGCAAGTCTTCAACGTCCGCCGCCACCCGAATTACTGCAACGTTAAACCCGCCTGTTTCTAATTACATAATTACCGCCTGTTTCTAATTACATAATTACCGCCGTATCAAACCCGTCACCAAATATCCGCCGCACGCCTAAGGACCGCTTCTCCGCACAAAGGACAACAACCTCAGGCACCGCAATACAATACACCAGACACCATCAACGATACGAGGCCACAGACCAAGCATAATCCCCAAAAATCATTGTAAAATTAGGAAATAAATATAAAATATCTTGACCTAGTCAGGGAAAATCCACTCTTTTATTTCGTAAGGTTTTGAGGGTCCTTGCGAAGACGCTGGAGGTGACAGAGACTACCGTTATAAAGGATCGGCCGATAGAGTCCATAGTCTTTACAGAGTCAAACTTCGGTAATCGTACATCTTTTGCAAAATATGTCTTAATTCAGTGTACCAGAAGATTTGATTTGGATTTTCCGAGGATTTGTGTAATATTACAAAATAATTTAACTCAAATATCGTCCAAATGTCCTTTTGGATGTTATTGGAGATAAAATTGTATTTTCCAAAAATAGGTAATTTTGTTAGGGAGATAACAGAAGTGGTGGGGCTGCTCTGCCTATTTACAATCGCCTAACTTTGTTTTGAATAATATTAATAATGGTAAATTTTCATAAGTTTCAGTGAAGGTCTACTCGAGTTATCCTGCTCACTAAGACAGACGGACATGCTCAGTCGCCTTAAAAACTCCTGAAAGATATGTTGTATTAAGTTACCTTTGGTCCAACTCGTATCCAATAAGATGTTACACTTTTTCTCGTATCAGATGATATATACACTCATCCCTACCTACTACTTACATTAAACTTTTTGTTAAACTTTTTATGTTACATGATCCTCTTTACCTCTGGCCGATTATAAAACAGTTCGAAATCGATAGTTTGACCCCATGTTGGCCACATTCCCGCTGTTCATTCGTATGTGATGTTACACAATTACAACGCTTTCATGTTTATCACTGGTTTGCAATATCGATTTTTTTTTTAAATTAATTTTCGATTTGCATTTACATTCGATATTGCTGGCTGGCAGGGGGCAGGAAGGCGTAATCCAAACCAGTAACGCTGTCATAAATTTTATAATAAGCCAGCGAATTTCATTACATGCATAATGTGCAAAAATAAAATTCACCCCCCAAACAAACGAACGTAACAGCTTCATTCATTTATGCAAATTTTAAATTGATTTCAAGCGTAATTTTAAACGTTCATTTGTATGAATCCCTTTTGTTTGGCCCCGTTATCTCTTTTGAACTCACGCGATGCGGACAGAAGGACGACGTCAGAGAGAGAGGGACAGAGCGGGATTGAGCGCAAGGCACAGATATAAAGCGGAACGTGCAGAGGTGGACGGATGACAACGACATCACATCATGTTTGTCTTTAGCCACAAACAAGACAAGATAAGTCAAGAAAACACGCGACGCCAGCTGCTGCTGCTGGAAGCCGCAAAGGACGAACGATTGCCGGCAAGGGCAGGAGGTGGCCAACACATTAAACGAAAGCGTTTGGCAAAAAACCAAAAGGAACCAGGGAAAAAATAATGATAATATGGAAATATATATGTCAATTGCATATAAGCACACAGTGAGAAAATTACTCTGACACGACTTGAACTTATTGAAACATAATATACACACACACTGCTATGTATTTGTATGCTGTGTATGGTTTCAGACTCATAATGTTTGTGACAAATGAGCTAAAATGGACTAGAATAAAATAAAAGGCATATGGTTGCTGTATGCAATAAGACTGTGTCTACCTTAGTACATATCTATAAGACTTGGTTAATATGACAGTCACGTACTCTCATGCTGGGCTGGGCCCTGGTAATGTCATAAAGAATCTGTTGGTCATCTTGTAATTGTCGTGTAAGACAATGGAGCCCATTGGAGGCAATCAGGCATCTGCCATTATCTTATGTCATAAATTGTGTGAAAAGTGTTTGGGTAAATATACCTAGAAAGTAAAGTGAGCTAGAAAAAAATATTTTTTTTTCGTTATCTTTTACGATGAGTCAGTCAGTTGGTTGGTCTGTTCAAGTTCTGAAATCGTTCTGAAATATAAGGACAACATTTTTGGAATGCTATTAGTGGTGGGATGTCCTGGAATAAATTTGGTTTAGGTAAAATTCGTTGTTTACGCACAGTGGGCATAACTGTTAAATTTTATTATTGTATAGAATTGAAAAAATTTGAGTTCTGAAATCGTTCTGAAATATAAGGACAACATTTTTGGAATGCTCTTAGTGGTGGGATGTCCTGGAATAAATTTGGTTTAGGTAAAATTCGTTGTTTACGCACAGTGGGCATAACTGTTAAATTTTATTATTGTATAGAATTGAAAAAATTTGAGTTCTGAAATCGTTCTGAAATATAAGGACAACATTTTTGGAATGCTCTTAGTGGTGGGATGTCCTGGTATAAATTTGGTTTAGGTAAAATTCGTTGTTTACGCACAGTGGGTATAACTGTTAAATTTTTTTCATAGTATGGAATTGAAAAAATTCAAGTTCTGAAATCGTTCTGAAATATAAGGACAACATTTTTGGAATGCTATTAGTGGTGGGATGTCCTGGAATAAATTTGGTTTAGGTAAAATTCGTTGTTTAGGCACAGTGGGCATAACTGTTAAATTTTATTATTGTATAGAATTGAAAAAATTCGAGTTCTGAAATCGTTCTGAAATATAAGGACTATGTTTTTGGAAGGCTCTTAGTGGTGGGATGTCCGGGTATAAATTTCGTTTAGGTAAAATTCGTTGTTTACGCACAGTGGGCATAACTGTTAAATTTTTTTCATTGTATTTAATTGAAAAAATTCAAGTTCTGAAATCGTTCTGAAATATAAGGACAACATTTTTGGAATGCTCTTAGTGGTGGGATGTCCTGGTATAAATTTGGTTTAGGTAAAATTCGTTGTTTACCCACAGTGGGCATAACTGTTAAATTTTTTTCATTGTATGGAATTGAAAAAATTCGAGTTCTGAAATCGTTCTGAAATATAAGGACTATGTTTTTGGAATGCTCTTAGTGGTGGGATGTCCTGGTATAAATTTGGTTTAGGTAAAATTCGTTGTTTACGCACAGTGGGCATAACTGTTAAATTTTATTATTGTATAGAATTGAAAAAATTTGAGTTCTGAAATCGTTCTGAAATATAAGGACAACATTTTTGGAATGCTCTTAGTGGTGGGATGTCCTGGTATAAATTTGGTTTAGGTAAAATTCGTTGTTTACGCACAGTGGGTATAACTGTTAAATTTTTTTCATAGTATGGAATTGAAAAAATTCAAGTTCTGAAATCGTTCTGAAATATAAGGACAACATTTTTGGAATGCTATTAGTGGTGGGATGTCCTGGAATAAATTTGGTTTAGGTAAAATTCGTTGTTTAGGCACAGTGGGCATAACTGTTAAATTTTATTATTGTATAGAATTGAAAAAATTCGAGTTCTGAAATCGTTCTGAAATATAAGGACTATGTTTTTGGAAGGCTCTTAGTGGTGGGATGTCCGGGTATAAATTTCGTTTAGGTAAAATTCGTTGTTTACGCACAGTGGGCATAACTGTTAAATTTTTTTCATTGTATTTAATTGAAAAAATTCAAGTTCTGAAATCGTTCTGAAATATAAGGACAACATTTTTGGAATGCTCTTAGTGGTGGGATGTCCTGGTATAAATTTGGTTTAGGTAAAATTCGTTGTTTACCCACAGTGGGCATAACTGTTAAATTTTTTTCATTGTATGGAATTGAAAAAATTCGAGTTCTGAAATCGTTCTGAAATATAAGGACTATGTTTTTGGAATGCTCTTAGTGGTGGGATGTCCTGGTATAAATTTGGTTTAGGTAAAATTCGTTGTTTACGCACAGTGGGCATAACTGTTAAATTTTTTTCATTGTATGGAATTGAAAAAGTTCAAGTTTTGAAATCGTTCTGAAATACAAGGACAACATTTTTGGAATGCTCTTAGTGGTGGGATGTCCTGGTATAAATTTGGTTTAGGTAAAATTCGTTGTTTACGCACAGTGGGCATAACTGTTAAATTTTTTTCTTTGTATGGAATTGAAAAAATTCGAGTTCTGAAATCGTTCTGAAATATAATGACTATGTTTTTGGAAGGCTCTTAGTGGTGGGATGTCCGGGTATAAATTTGGTTTAGGTAAAATTCGTTGTTTACGCACAGTGGGCATAACTGTTAAATTTTTTCATTGTATGGAATTGAAAAAATTCAAGTTCTGAAATCGTTCTGAAATATAAGGACAACATTTTTGGAATGCTCTTAGTGGTGGGATGTCCTGGTATAAATTTGGTTTAGGTAAAATTCGTTGTTTACGCATAGTGGGCATAACTGTTAAATTTTTTTCATTGTATGGAATTGAAAAAATTCGAGTTCTGAAATCGTTCTGAAATATAAGGACTATGTTTTTGGAAGGCTCTTAGTGGTGGGATGTCCGGGTATAAATTTGGTTTAGGTGAAATTCGTTGTTTACGCACAGTGGGCATAACTGTTAAATTTTTTTCATTGTATGGAATTGAAAAAATTCAAGTTCTGAAATCGTTCTGAAATATAAGGACAACATTTTGGAATGCTCTTAGTGGTGGGATGTCCTGGTATAAATTTGGTTTAGGTAAAATTCGTTGTTTAGGAATATTGGCTAAAAATGTTTTATGTGCACACTTTATAGACAAGTGAAAAAATTCATGTTCTGAAATTGTTCTGAAATATAGAGACCATATTTTTTGAATGTCCTTTATCGGAGCTTATGCTGCTAACAATTTGGTGTAGGTTAAATTCTTTGTTTGGGAACTGTGGCCAAAACTGCATGAAGCGGACACTTTGTGTATAAGTGAAAAATTTCAAGTTCGGGAAAACTACTGATATATAAATACCATATTTTTAAGAACAGCTCTGTTAGGGTCTATTCTGGAGTATTTGTTTATTGCTCATTTTTAAAAACATTTTGATTTTTCTTGATATTTCTTGATTTTTTCACTTTTTTTTTGTATTAACATGGCTATGTTAACTCCTTAACAGACCTCTGTTAAAATTTAATGGTTCTTGTCTTTGCTACTTAAATTCGAATTTATCTTCACGCACATAATTCTATACAATAATAAAATTTAACAATTATGCCCACTGTGCGTAAACAACGAATTTTACCTAAACCAAATTTATACCAGGACATCCCACCACTAAGAGCATTCCAAAAACATAGTCCTTATATTTCAGAACTCGAATTTTTTAATTCTATACAATAATAAAATTTAACAGTTATGCCCACTGTGCCTAAAAAACGAATTTTACCTAAACCAAATTTATACTCGGACATCCCACCACTAAGAGCATTCCAAAAACATAGTCCTTATATTTCAGAACGATTTCAGAACTTGAATTTTTTCAATTCCATACAATGAAAAAATTTAACAGTTATGCCCACTGTGCCTAAAAAACGAATTTTACCTAAACCAAATTTATACTCGGACATCCCACCACTAAGAGCATTCCAAAAACATAGTCCTTATATTTCAGAACGATTTCAGAACTTGCATTTTTTCAATTCCATACAATGAAAAAAGTTAACAGTTATGCCCACTGTGCGTAAACAACGAATTTTACCTAAACCAAATTTATACTCGGACATCCCATTACTAAGAAGATTCCAAAAATGTTGTCCTTATATTTCAGAACGATTTCAGAACTCAAATATTTTCAATTCTATACAATAATAAAATTTAACAGTTATGCCCACTGTGCCTAAACAACGAATTTTACCTAAACCAAATTTATACCCGGACATCCCACCACTAAGAGCATTCCAAAAACATAGTCCTTATATTTCAGAACGATTTCAGAACTCGAATTTTTCAATTCTATACAATAATAAAATTTAACAGTTATGCCCACTGTGTGTAAACAACGAATTTTACCTAAACCAAATTTATACCAGAACATCCCACCACTAAGAGCATTCCAAAAACATAGTCCTTATATTTCAGAACGATTTCAGAACTCGAATTTTTTCAATTCTATACAATAATAAAATTTAACAGTTATGCCCACTGTGCCTAAACAACGAATTTTACCTAAACCAAATTTATACCAGAACATCCCACCACTAAGAGCATTCCAAAAACATAGTCCTTATATTTCAGAACGATTTCAGAACTCGAATTTTTTCAATTCTATACAATAATAAAATTTAACAGTTATGCCCACTGTGCCTAAACAACGAATTTTACCTAAACCAAATTTATACCCGGACATCCCACCACTAAGAGCATTCCAAAAACATAGTCCTTATATTTCAGAACGATTTCAGAACTCGAATTTTTTCAATTCTATACAATAATAAAATTTAACAGTTATGCCCACTGTGTGTAAACAACGAATTTTACCTAAACCAAATTTATACCAGGACATCCCACCACTAGGAGCATTCCAAAAATGTTGTCCTTATATTTCAGAACGATTTCAGAACTTGAATTTTTTCAATTCCATACTATGAAAAAAATTTAACAGTTATGCCCACTGTGCGTAAACAACGAATTTTACCTAAACCAAATTTATACTCGGACATCCCATTACTAAGAAGATTCCAAAAATGTTGTCCTTATATTTCAGAACGATTTCAGAACTCAAATATTTTCAATTCTATACAATAATAAAATTTAACAGTTATGCCCACTGTGCCTAAACAACGAATTTTACCTAAACCAAATTTATACCAGAACATCCCACCACTAAGAACATTCCAAAAACATAGTCCTTATATTTCAGAACGATTTCAGAACTCGAATTTTTTCAATTCTATACAATAATAAAATTTAACAGTTATGCCCACTGTGCCTAAACAACGAATTTTACCTAAACCAAATTTATACCAGAACATCCCACCACTAAGAGCATTCCAAAAACATAGTCCTTATATTTCAGAACGATTTCAGAACTCGAATTTTTTCAATTCTATACAATAATAAAATTTAACAGTTATGCCCACTGTGCGTAAACAACGAATTTTACCTAAACCAAATTTATACCCGGACATCCCACCACTAAGAGCATTCCAAAAATGTTGTCCTTATATTTCAGAACGATTTCGGAAAAATTTCAGACCTTGAATTTGGTTAGTGCAACTACCCGAATTTTTACCCAAAATCTTTGTACTGTATTTATTTTAATTTTATTATGTTTAGTTTGCACTGAGAATGAAAACGCAGTGGTCTTGAGATTAAAATATAGCTTATAATGGATTTAAATTTTTATAAAAAAAAAATATATGTATTAAAAAATAAAATTTAAAAAAAGTAGTCCCGGGGTGGTATTGAACCGACGACCTCATAGTTGCTAGTCCAACAACGTGTGGTGATTGTTGTGATAAAAAAGCTATGGGTTGATATGCTGTTTATAGAAATATTTGTTTTTGCTGTCTCCTTTGTTTATAATAGAGACATTGATATTATTTAATTTTTTAAATGTTCAGGTTCCATTTGTTGTCTCTAAAACACAACGATCAGAGACCTAACAGTAAGAATTGAATTGATACAATTGATCATTAAAAAAATTTTCAACGTTAAACAAAAAAATTAAAAAAGCGAGCCCAATCGGGATTGAACCCCTGACCATACCACTACGAACCATCGGTTATACCTTCGAACCACGTCAACACTTATCATACTGTTGGCAATGTGCGCTAATAAATAACAGTCTTTCGATAACTGCTAACGCGACGATAGAGACAGACATATAGGTTTATAACTAACTAAAAACTGTATGTTATTGTATATAATAAGAGAAAAACGTATTTTTCTAGAATGAGGAAGACAGAACATATTGTATGTACGTTGTAAATACATATATATATCAATTGATCTAATGGCTTAGTCAGTCTTGAAGTAATTTAAGAAAGGGCAAAAGTAGTCATTATTGATAACTTACGAGACTTAAGGAACATCAACACATATTAAAACGATGCCAATGTCTTATCGTACAAAAAGTATGATATTGCACCAGAGAAATTAACGTTTCATCATTCATTTTCCAAACGGTTGTAAATTCCCAACAAACTTTGCTAATAACAAACAACAATACTAAAACAAATAAGCTAAAACGTAAGAAACTTAAGAATCTTACAAATATAAGAACATACAATATGTATAGAACAGTTGATCTCTTCTGTTATGTTAAGTTAAGTTAAGACTAATTGAGATATAAGAGTGAACGCACCAAGCAATTAATACATTTAAATTTTTTAAAACTTTAATTTTCGATCTTTGCCCGCTATTTTTACTATTAAAAGAAAAATATTTCCAATGATAAAAACTGACACTACCGAAAACTTTTACATCATTTATTTGACTTTAAAATTAACAGCAGTTTTAAAAAACAATATACACCCATGTTCTGGAAAACAATTCGGTTGGAAAACAGACCGAAAACGGTACTTTTTACATACAATTTTTACCGATTTCGGTCTGTTTTCAAACCGAATTGTTTTCCAGAACATGGGTGATAAGCTTTTTTTTAAACGGAGTTTATCAATTTTGCAAGGGATGCATTCGTTTTGGAAAATAATATTGATGTTCCTTTGTGTAATTTGTTGGTAAAGTTGTAGCTGTAATTAAAATTTAAACCTAAATATTTTAAAACATAAAGATTTTGTTTTTTCTTGCGTTAAGTAAGTTTTATAAAGTTGTAGTCTTAACGTATAACTTTTATTCGTAGACATTAGTGTGGGCCGATTCAGCAATCGATATTGTGCCAATCGTCAGATTTTTTTTAAATATAACTAACCTTTTCATTACATCGCAGAATGCAAATGCTTACTAGAATAAAATCGTAAATCAGAAAACTCAAAGAGTAGGTACAAAATCTAGAAAAAACAATTTTATTACAATCGTCCAAAAACACAAAAAAAATATTTCTTTGGAAAAACTGCTATCTCCAACGTATTTAGCATATAATGTCACTTTGGAAACGGAATATTTAAAAAAAAAAAATCAGTCGATTTTTTTTATTACATACCTACTAAAACTAAAAATAAAAGTTGAAAAAAGTCAAAAAATTTAAATGTGGATGCCTCGAAAATAATTTTTTCAATATATCACAGTCAAAATATTGAAAAAGTATGTTTTTTAGCTTTTATGTTTTTGAGCTTTTACGTCTTAAAATTAAATGATTTGCAAAATTTCAGAAATGAATAAAGTAGAGAAAATGGACTTATGACTTTTTTTCCTTGTATAGGCACCCAAAAAACTCTTACAAAAACCAAATTGTACAAATAAGTTCAACATTTTCTTGAATTTTTTTGCAATAAAAAGAGTGGGTTTACCTATATTAGTTGCTTTTGTCATGGTTGCAAGAACTGAGCGTGCTAAAAAAAGTCATACTATTCAAAAAAAAAAAATCATAGATACTAAGGAAAAAAGTCTTTAAGCCAAGTTTTTATCATAGTAAGTGGCAGATACTTTTTTTGACTAGGAAAACGCTAGAAGTGGCAGATGTGACCATTTTGCTTGACGTTTTTCGGTTATTTACAGCTGAAAATAGGTCGTTTAAGTTTAATGCAAAAATCAGAAACTCATTCCCGCTTCCGAATTTGCCCTTACCAAAATTTTTAATTTTGGCGCTTATGACTTTCTTCTTAGTAGGGTAGTAGGTATATGTGTATCAAATATTATTTCTTCTAAATACATTTGTGCCACTCCACCTACTCTACTGATCGAAAATAACAATTTCGTCTGTATAGTCATATCTGTACTGCCAAGTACCATCTGGCATTGCATTTTGATTGACATTGCAGGTTAAAAAATATATTTTACATTCTTCGCACCCTTTTGAAGGAGTTATTTTTTTATTCTCGTCCACTAAGCCACCTCCAGCGCCTACTACCGGGTCAATTTATATAAAAAATTGTTCTCGTGGTCAAACAAACCTACATCAAACCTACCCAAGCGCCACCTACCGGGTCCATTTGAACATAAAATTATCTATCATGATCAGACAAATATATATTTTGAATTTCAATTAAATTGGTACATCCATATCAAATTTACGATATAAATCCCCTCCAGCGCCACCTAACGGTTTGAAAACAAATATACCAATGAAATTTTATTAATAATGGTCGAGCCGTTTAGGAGGATTGCTGCGACAAACGACGTGACGCGAGATTTTTTTATTCATGTATTAGATTTTCTCCTATTGATTAATTGATTCAAACAGCAAAACTGTGCTAGTATACCTTCTCCCACAAAATCAACAAGCTTCTGCAAAGCAGCAGACTTCTGCTTACAGATAAACATCTTCTGTTGCATTCACTCTTATATGGATCAACTAAGTTATTTAAGACGTACAATGTGTCTATCTTACTCTTGCTCATGCAAACAAAACATGTTTTTGTTTTTTATTATATACAACACAGGCATATATTTTTCAGTTGTTTTTGTTCCTCTTCGTTTCTTTTGACGCGTTAGCCTTTATCGAATGTAAGCCCCTATATTAACCGACATTGCTGACACCACAGCACATGCGAGTGTGGTGCGAAGGCATAACTTGTGGCAAGTAATAGTAAGGTCGGCGGTTCAAAGCCGCATCACGGCGTTTTTTTAAATGCTGAAATTTTTTTTAACGATTAATGACATATTTTGGAAATTCATTTCATAAATTATTTTTTTTTGTTTGAAAACAAGAATCATGCATAATTGACCTTTTAAAAAAAAATCAGCAATAAAAAAAAAAAAATTAAAAAATAGTGTCCCAAAGCGGGATTGAACCCTCGACCCAACCATTACTAGTCACGAGTTCTTCCCCTGCACCACACTCGCCAGTCTGATGCAGTCAGCAATGTCGGTTAATAAAGGGACTTAGTTAGATAAAGGCTAACGCGACAAAAGAAACGGAGAGAAACAAAACAAACTTGTAGTCAAAATGTAAGTTGCAATATTATTCTCGGCAACCGAAGTGCACGAAAATCCGAACACATAAGATATCGGTAAAAGTTGCAGCTTCAGCAATTATATAATAGGTTAAGCTACAACTCCCATCTGCAGCTACTGAATTTGCAGATTAACTATTATATATTAGAAAGAGTATGCTTAGTATGAATATTATATAATATATTGGATGAAGCTTATGTCCTTCTCACTAAAATTTTGAAATGTAGCTGTTAGCAGAGGATGATCTGCACTGATTTATTCGTGTTTAGAGAGTCAAACAAAGGAGTTCTTACTTAAAGTGAAATTTTTCAAATATACCCAAAAAATTATGAGCCACAAGGAGTTAATGCGAATATTTGCAAAAATTTTTTATTTTGCAAAAAAGGAGAAAAGCCATTTCTCCATTACAGATTATAATAATTGGAGAAAGAACCCAATTTTTTTAGAATATTTTGAAAAGTTAAACAAGTGTAATTTTGTGCAATCGAAGAAAATTGCTGATAATGAAAAACAAAGAAAAAGATTTTTTATGCTTGTCAAATACACCGTATGTATTTTTATAAAAAGGTTTATAGTCACCTCAAATACAAAAATGCCCCAAACTAACCGAAAAATTAAAATCCATGTTTTAATTGATTATGTTGCATTTGAGCAAGTTTCATTTCCAATCAACATTTTAAATTGCTTCGATAAAATACTATAGTGATTTTGCTACATGTTAATTCATTTGATTACAAAGTTGTTTGATTCTCCTGTAAAATTATCAAAATGTGGTTAGAGGCGTTTGCATTTCAGCTGACATTTTATAATAATATTTAATACTGTAGATATCACATGTATGATAAATTGTCATAAACAATTTTACACCAATTCGATCGGATATAAAAATATATTTTCGAATTTTTTTTTAGTTTTTTTTCTTTTGAACATCATATAGCCACGTCCGTGTTTAAAAAGTATTATTGAATGTTAGTAGACAAATGTTTTAAATATAAGTACCTGTCGGGATTTACTATATTTGTATACCTCTTGGAAAAATTTGTGGCATTGGACTTTTACAACCTATAAAATCATAAATTGCATTTGAATTACAAATTAAGATAATACATCAAAATATATTCATTGATAACAAAAAAATTCTTTAAAAATTATTTTCTAGGCCAAGAACTTCAACGTAAAATTTGTCACTATACAAAACAACTTCCATTTTTTCAACATTTTGTGTATTTTATATATTTGATATCTACAGCATTGAATGTAACATTTCATTATTAATATTTGATACAAAACATATTATATTTAATTTCACTATGCAACAAAACATCAGTATTTCCATATGGGAATTTCCGCAGAAATGATCGAAAAATAAAAAGTTGAAATTTTTTTTTTCTAAATTTTATTAGTCAAGGCAAATACATAAATATTATTACAATAAAATGTCCAAAGCTTATCTAGTTTTCAATTATGATTAAACGGACTGCAAAATTGCAATAATGATCTGGTCATCTCTCAGAATTTTAATTTACATATTTGGTATTTTTGTTTTAAATGACGATACAGCGTTATTCATGGTTAATCAAGAGATACATCTTGTCTTTTGGTCATTTTTGACTCCGACGTCAATTAAAATTTTTGACTTTTTTTTAATTCGTTTCTTACACCTTAATAAACTATAAATAAAGATAGGGGCCTCGTTTCGAATGGTTATCAAATGACGATACCAAATAATAAATACTATTTCGGAGGGTCGTAGAGTGCGCGGATTCCCAAAAATTTGATGTCCCTATCTAAAGTTCACTCTTATCATAAAATATTTGTTAGAACAGTAAGTAACTTCAATGAAAGTAAAAAATGATCAGTTAGCTGCAAAATTTTGATTTTTTATTATGACGTTCTAATGTAACATTCGTAATCAACAATTTGTAATATATAAACTACAGTGAAACTTCGATATAACGAATCTAGAGGGGACCGAAAAATACTTCGTTATAGCTATTGATTCGTTATACATATGCATCGTGAAACCTTGGTATAACGAAATTTAAAGAAATACGAAAGAAATTCGTTATAACTATAGTTTTTTTTTGTCCGAATTCTATTTTACACGAAAATACTAGTATAATAATAAAAATTAACTATTTAAGAGGTAAATAAAAAATTAAGTTTTTATTATTTTTTTATTTTATTACATTTTAGTAAAATATTGTGTAATTTTTGTTTGTTTTTTCTCGTATAGAAATTGATTTACGCTTTAATACACTCATTTTGACAAAGAACCAAAACAGAACTGACTATGTAATTTGTGGCGCTTTACATTAACCTGCAAAGACATTTACCTTTCGTTGGTTTTAAAAGGGAATTCCCCGTTTTGCTTAAAATTTAATTTTGCTTTATGCTTTATTCTGACTTCGTTGTATGGAGACTATAGTTCAAGACTTCGTTATGTAGAGGCTTTTGATAATGACTTACACACTTAAAATGTTATATGTATGTATTACTCAATTATAATTTCGTTGTATAGAGGCTTTTGAAAAAATACTTCGCTATATAGAGGCTTTATAGATCAGAATTTTTTCGTTATAGCTATAGAGCATTTTTGTATGAAAAACTTTGCAATAAAAAGGTTTTTTCAAGGGTCTCAGCTAAAAATTCGTTATATTGAGTTTTTCGTTATAACGAAGTTCGTAATATCGAAGTTTCACTGTATATAATATTCCCAATTTTAGCAAACACAATTTTTTTTTGAAAATTATTTTGTTATAAGTTTTCACGTTACGTTTCACCGGCCGTGGCATAGTGGTTAGAACACGCGACTACCATGCGGGAGAACACAGGTACAAACCTGGCTCCAGTCATCTTAAAAAAAAAATTTTCTTTCATTGTCGGCTTCCCTCGAATGTTGTTGACAGCAGTATAAGCGTCGACTCAATCGGCGTGTCTAGTAAGAGCTTCTCAAACAGTGACGTTCGCATTCGTCGATAAACAAGTAGGTGCCGTTAGTTGTGATTCTAAAAATAGAAAGCGTGGTAATTCACAACAACGCGAGAAGTTATCCCATACCTCATTCATGGGGTGCAAAGGGAAATTAAGTTAAGTTTCACAAAATAGGTTGTACAAAGAAATAAAAAAGTTTTTGCAGTTCAGGAAATTATAAAACAAATTTATAATGTTCCAAATCATATTAAAGAAGGTGTTACCAGGTGTTGTATGTTAAAAACCAAACAAATATATAAGAAAAGTGATTTCATTTGCGTTGTTCCGCAATGCGCTTCGTTTTGTCGGTCCAAATTAACGACGGAAATCGGGGTTTTAGTGTTAATCGAAACCATTACAGAGTCTGGTGAACTGACTGATAAATACCTTCTCCCACTGCCTATTGTGGTCAATATTATTAAACTCTGATTTAATGAGATCAAGTGAAAAAAATTGTTTTTACTTGCTTGCTTGTGGAGTGTAAATGGTTGGATATAGGACTTTTAGTTGAATGTACAGACGTTTGCTAACAAGTATTAAAACTGTAGAAATGGTTACAATGTAGAAATTGAAAATGAAAAGTTTATTCAATTCAGAAATTATTTGGTAAATGCCAAATTTCTAGAATTATGTCATAGAAATATGACAGTAGGATCAGCACAACGAGACCCATATGTATTTTTAACTTAATAAACGAATATTTTGTACGAAAATTGAGTCAATTTAGTACATCAGCTATCCAGCCAGTCAGACGGACAAAGTTTAATCGTCTTAATATGTCCTGATACGAATTTGGTCTTAAGATACTTGCAGGTCCATCTCATATTCGTTAATGCGTTACACTTTTTCTCGTATCAAATAAAGTATAGAATCATCCCTACGGATGAGGGTATAAAAAATAGTGGAAATACTGATGTTTTCTTTGTATTGCATAGTGTATTTAATAATTTTGTTAATAAATATTAATATCATATTATTTTCAATAAATGATATTAAAAGGTTTTGTTTCTTGTTTCTATAGGACTCAAAATACTCTAGCCTTAGGGATGTATTGGAAGATTTATATCGAAATGCTTCTTCCAACTTAAAAATTCACATTGATGACATGCTGGCAGTATTGAGCATACCGAAAATTACAACTCCCAAAAAATTTATTGCAAATGATGCTAACATTTTGGGCAATATTTCACCTGTAGATGAAGTTAGCTCCCAAAAAGAATATTTGAAAAAAACGTGCAGTTCAAGCTGTCAAGACATAACTTCAGATGATGCCACTTTTACATCTGTTACATCTGCAGATGTTTATCAACCTATTGAAAATTGCGAGGTCAAGGCTGAAGTAACTGTAGGCGAAATTACCTCCAAAAACGAAATTTTAGAGAACGTGTGGAGTTTAACTTGTGGGGACATAATTCCAGTTGATGCCACATTAACATGTGCAATTGTGGATCAACCTGGCAATAATACATGCTCTACCAATATTGGAAATATAACAAGTGCTATTTTTTATGAGAATATTGATTTGTGCTCTACCAAAAATGAGTCTGTTGAAAACAATTCTTTTCATAGAACTATTAACGATGATAGCCGCATCGAGGAATGTGCCCTTATTCAAAAAAAAATTCAACGAAATGTTTGTAAGTTGCCAAACAAAAAAGTTAAAATTGTCAAAACTGTATCGAATGTAGGCAGTAATTGCATTAAAAAAAGCCAGAGATTTTCGTATACTTGGTACATTAATGACATTGATGTTACGGAAAAGGAGCAGAGTTACTTAAAATCATTTTTGTTGAACCATGGTAATACTGAACTTGTACGTCATGTTCAAAATTTTGTTAGGCAAAAATTTAAAATTATTAATAATGTGTGTCCCTTAAATTACTCCAGTTACAGATGGAATAAAAAAAATGTTTTAATTTTATATGGTAATTGCAACTATTTAAAATTTGGATGTTGCAAATACAAATTTTCAATTGATTTTAAAAATATTCTTAAAATACATGTTTACTCAACAGGAACCGAAATAAAACATCCTAACTTTTTAAAGAAACACCAGCTAAGAGGTGTCTCTAGACAAATTGAAAGTGGAAACCTAAAATATGTAAAAGCAACAAAGTGGAGGGACCAAAAATTATGTTTACTATCTAAACAATTGAAAAAAGTTGGCAATAACCAACAAATTTTGTCTAAAGAAGCTGCACGCAAGCTTAAAGCTGAAAAAATGCACAGTCTCGATAGAGATCCTGATGCATATATTGATTTTTTGAAAATGTCTGCGGAAGCAAAGTGGCAAGATTACATACAAAATGGAAAAAAAAAACCAGACTTTTACTTATTTACCAAAGAGCAATTAACAATATTGCAAAGACAAAACAAACGAATGCTTAAATTAAGCAGGGATACCTTATTTTTCGACGCAACAGGAAGTGTCATAAGAAAGCTTCAGGACGATTCGAAAAGACCTTTTTTATATAGTATCATAGCTCATATTAAAAATAATAATGCAGAAAAAGGGATATTGTTGCCAGTCGCTGAAGGGTTTTTATTTAGCCACTATACTAGCGACGTAGCTCGTTTTCTGTTTTTTTTACAAACATTTTGTGCGTCTAATGGAATCCTTTGGCCAATAGCCTCCAGAGTGTGCACCGATTGGAGTTGGGTCCTTATTAACGCGGTGTTATTGGTATTTAATTATAAAACTGAAGCAATGGAAATAAATAGATATTTAGAACTGTGCTACGAATTAAGCTTAGAAAAGAAAAAGCCAAGTTTCGTAATTATACAACTCTGTTGCGCTCATTTTATGCGCATAGTTGTCAAAGACGTCGACGCGTCATTTTCAGAAGTCCCTTCAAAGAATTTTCTTAAATGGCAATTGTGGTGTGCCATTGGTATAGGCGATTTTGCGTCATTTTTTGCTTGGCTGAAAAATATTTTTACAATTTTGTTAAATCCAACAATAACAAGTGCGGTAAAACATTCAATATCAAAACTTAAAAGTACCAACGAAATAGATATCGGCGATACTGTCACGGATTTAAATAAAAACCCGTTTGAAAATGATGATGATGTCTCCGAGAAGCCAATTTACGCAAAATCTCCCTTTTACATTGATGCGCATTTAATATACAATAACATTAAGTCTAAAATATCAAAACATGGGGCAAAAAATAAATATTTTAATGAGCATTTCGCTAATATTTTATTAAAAAAGTATTGCCCTTATACCCCACTGTGGACAAATTTGATGGGATGTTTTATAGATCAAAAGGATAGGATATCAAATAGTCCCGTGGAGTCGTATTTCAACCTCGTAAAGCATGTTATTTTAAACGATGAAAGATTTGTAAGACTAGCAACATATTCTAGAGAATCGCGAGAATATATCACAGCGAAATTAGTGGAAATCGAAGATTATTTTGATAAAAATATTCATTCAGATTTGGAAAATGAAGACAAAATACAAATAGAAGACGAAGAGACTTGGCGAAAAACGCCTAAAAAAACCAAAGCGAAGGTGAACAAAAACGGTGTTTTTCAGATGGCACTGAGCAGACTTCGTCAGTCGGCATACACTGAAAACAAATATGTTTTCCTTAAATTCCAAAATATTATGGATAATATTCAATGCGGCCTCATAGACGCTCCAATAATTCAGTTTAGTGAATTTAAAAGCCTAGACAAAAAGAGCGAATTATATGGAAATATAATAGATCTATTTATATCTGTAAGGATATACGCATCTAAAGAAAATGCTTACACCGCAAGTTGTGAACAGGGTCAACATTATTTTATTTCAAAAAAAGTCAAAAACATTAACTTACCTCTTAAAGAAGTTAGACACATTTTTATACCGGTGTTTCAACCTTTCCATTTTACTCTGGTTTATTTAGATACCAAGGAAAAAAAATTTTTCTTCCTAAATCCCTCAGGTGAAACAATTTCAGATATTGAAGAAAAATACGATATTTTTATTTCAAATTCCGGAGAAAGCGGTTGGACTTTTGAAAAAATTGAACATGCCAAACAGACAGATAATTTTAATTGTGGAGTTTTTGTTTGCCAGTTTGCCGAAGCCTTCCTTTTTAAACACGATTTTCAGAAGTTAGTAAATCCTAACACGTACAGGTCGACAATAAAAAACATATTTTTAGAATATGCGGACAACATGATCGAAATATGTTTACATTGTGGAGTAAACACCAAAAACATGATTCGTATGTGCATAACTTGTGAGCGACCTGTATGTGTAGGCTGTGCCGAGTATATCTATAAGAATAAATTACTTGAACCGTTTTTATGTACATTCTGCTTGAAAGCTTCCAATGATATATGAATTTTAAACTGCCAAAACTTTCCAATTGTTTAACAATAATTTCTTACAATCGTATACACTTAATTATTATTCCTTGTCCTTATTTATTGTTACCACTATGATATGTTAAGTAAACATGTATACAAAGAAACTAAAGAAAATACTTTCTGTAAATAAGTTTATTAAATTCCAATAATATTTTTTGTTTTAGTTTTAAGTTTATTTTTATGAATTAATTCAATGTGATCTTTATGTTTTATAAATAAAACTAAATTAATGAAAAAATCATCCACAAATTTTTCAGTCGAATTTTTGTCAAAAGTTACAGAGCGATCCACGGGAAACATTAATGTCCCGGTCTACATTTGGTCTGGTTTGGTTTACAGTGGGCATAACTGTTAAATTTTTTTCATTGTATGGAATTGAAAAATTACAAGTTCTGAAATCGTTCTGAAATATAAGGACAACATTTTTGGAATGCTCTTAGTGGTGGGATGTCCTGGTATAAATTTGGTTTAGGTAAAATTCGTTGTTTACGCACAGTGGGCATAACTGTTAAATTTTTTTCATAGTATAGAATTGAAAAAATTCGAGTTCTGAAATCGTTCTGAAATATAAGGACAACATTTTTGGAATGCTCTTAGTGGTGGGATGTCCGGGTATAAATTTGGTTTAGGTAAAATTCGTTGTTTAGGCACAGTGGGCATAATTGTTAAATTTTATTATTGTATAGAATTGAAAAAATTCGAGTTCTGAAATCGTTCTGAAATATAAGGACTATATTTTTGGAATGCTCTTAGTGGTGGGATGTCCGAGTATAAATTTGGTTTAGGTAAAATTCGTTTTTTAGGCACAGTGGGCATAACTGTTAAATTTTATTATTGTATAGAATTGAAAAAATTCGAGTTCTGAAATCGTTCTGAAATACAAGGACTATGTTTTTGGAATGCTCTTAGTGGTGGGATGTCTGGGTATAAATTTGGTTTAGGTAAAATTCGTTGTTTACGCACAGTGGGCATAACTGTTAACTTTTTTCATTGTATGGAATTGAAAAAATTCAAGTTCTGAAATCGTTCTGAAATATAAGGACTATGTTTTTGGAATGCTCTTAGTGGTGGGATGTCCTGGTATAAATTTGGTTTAGGTAAAATTCGTTGTTTACGCACAGTGGGCATAACTGTTAAATTTTTTTCATAGTATAGAATTGAAAAAATTCGAGTTCTGAAATCGTTCTGAAATATAAGGACAACATTTTTGGTATGCTCTTAGTGGTGGGATGTCCGGGTATAAATTTGGTTTAGGTAAAATTCGTTGTTTAGGCACAGTGGGCATAATTGTTAAATTTTATTATTGTATAGAATTGAAAAAATTCGAGTTCTGAAATCGTTCTGAAATATAAGGACTATGTTTTTGGAATGCTCTTAGTGGTGGGATGTCCGAGTATAAATTTGGTTTAGGTAAAATTCGTTTTTTAGGCACAGTGGGCATAACTGTTAAATTTTATTATTGTATAGAATTGAAAAAATTCGAGTTCTGAAATCGTTCTGAAATACAAGGACTATGTTTTTGGAATGCTCTTAGTGGTGGGATGTCTGGGTATAAATTTGGTTTAGGTAAAATTCGTTGTTTACGCACAGTGGGCATAACTGTTAACTTTTTTCATTGTATGGAATTGAAAAAATGCAAGTTCTGAAATCGTTCTGAAATATAAGGACTATGTTTTTGGAATGCTCTTAGTGGTGGGATGTCCTGGTATAAATTTGGTTTAGGTAAAATTCGTTGTTTACGCACAGTGGGCATAACTGTTAAATTTTTTTCATAGTATAGAATTGAAAAAATTCGAGTTCTGAAATCGTTCTGAAATATAAGGACAACATTTTTGGAATGCTCTTAGTGGTGGGATGTCCGGGTATAAATTTGGTTTAGGTAAAATTCGTTGTTTAGGCACAGTGGGCATAATTGTTAAATTTTATTATTGTATAGAATTGAAAAAATTCGAGTTCTGAAATCGTTCTGAAATATAAGGACTATGTTTTTGGAATGCTCTTAGTGGTGGGATGTCCTGGTATAAATTTGGTTTAGGTAAAATTCGTTGTTTACGCACAGTGGGCATAACTGTTAAATTTTTTTCATAGTATAGAATTGAAAAAATTCGAGTTCTGAAATCGTTCTGAAATATAAGGACAACATTTTTGGAATGCTCTTAGTGGTGGGATGTCCGGGTATAAATTTGGTTTAGGTAAAATTCGTTGTTTAGGCACAGTGGGCATAATTGTTAAATTTTATTATTGTATAGAATTGAAAAAATTCGAGTTCTGAAATCGTTCTGAAATATAAGGACTATGTTTTTGGAATGCTCTTAGTGGTGGGATGTCCGAGTATAAATTTGGTTTAGGTAAAATTCGTTTTTTAGGCACAGTGGGCATAACTGTTAAATTTTATTATTGTATAGAATTGAAAAAATTCGAGTTCTGAAATCGTTCTGAAATACAAGGACTATGTTTTTGGAATGCTCTTAGTGGTGGGATGTCTGGGTATAAATTTGGTTTAGGTAAAATTCGTTGTTTACGCACAGTGGGCATAACTGTTAACTTTTTTCATTGTATGGAATTGAAAAAATTCAAGTTCTGAAATCGTTCTGAAATATAAGGACTATGTTTTTGGAATGCTCTTAGTGGTGGGATGTCCTGGTATAAATTTGGTTTAGGTAAAATTCGTTGTTTACGCACAGTGGGCATAACTGTTAAATTTTTTTCATAGTATAGAATTGAAAAAATTCGAGTTCTGAAATCGTTCTGAAATATAAGGACAACATTTTTGGAATGCTCTTAGTGGTGGGATGTCCGGGTATAAATTTGGTTTAGGTAAAATTCGTTGTTTAGGCACAGTGGGCATAATTGTTAAATTTTATTATTGTATAGAATTGAAAAAAATTCGAGTTCTGAAATCGTTCTGAAATATAAGGACTATGTTTTTGGAATGCTCTTAGTGGTGGGATGTCCGAGTATAAATTTGGTTTAGGTAAAATTCGTTTTTTAGGCACAGTGGGCATAACTGTTAAATTTTATTATTGTATAGAATTGAAAAAATTCGAGTTCTGAAATCGTTCTGAAATATAAGGACTATGTTTTTGGAATGCTCTTAGTGGTGGGATGTCCGAGTATAAATTTGGTTTAGGTAAAATTCGTTTTTTAGGCACAGTGGGCATAACTGTTAACTTTTTTCATTGTATGGAATTGAAAAAATGCAAGTTCTGAAATCGTTCTGAAATATAAGGACTATGTTTTTGGAATGCTCTTAGTGGTGGGATGTCCTGGTATAAATTTGGTTTAGGTAAAATTCGTTGTTTACGCACAGTGGGCATAACTGTTAAATTTTTTTCATAGTATAGAATTGAAAAAATTCGAGTTCTGAAATCGTTCTGAAATATAAGGACAACATTTTTGGAATGCTCTTAGTGGTGGGATGTCCGGGTATAAATTTGGTTTAGGTAAAATTCGTTGTTTAGGCACAGTGGGCATAATTGTTAAATTTTATTATTGTATAGAATTGAAAAAATTCGAGTTCTGAAATCGTTCTGAAATATAAGGACTATGTTTTTGGAATGCTCTTAGTGGTGGGATGTCCGAGTATAAATTTGGTTTAGGTAAAATTCGTTTTTTAGGCACAGTGGGCATAACTGTTAAATTTTATTATTGTATAGAATTGAAAAAATTCGAGTTCTGAAATCGTTCTGAAATACAAGGACTATGTTTTTGGAATGCTCTTAGTGGTGGGATGTCTGGGTATAAATTTGGTTTAGGTAAAATTCGTTGTTTACGCACAGTGGGCATAACTGTTAACTTTTTTCATTGTATGGAATTGAAAAAATTCAAGTTCTGAAATCGTTCTGAAATATAAGGACTATGTTTTTGGAATGCTCTAAGTGGTGGGATGTCCGGGTATAAATTTGGTTTAGGTAAAATTCGTTGTTTACGCACAGTGGGCATAACTGTTAAATTTTTTTCATAGTATGGAATTGAAAAAATTCAAGTTCTGAAATCGTTCTGAAATATAAGGCCAACATTTTTGGAATGCTCTTAGTGGTGGGATGTCCGGGTATAAATTTGGTTTAGGTAAAATTCGTTGTTTACGCACAGTGGGCATAACTGTTAAATTTTATTATTGTATAGAATTGAAAAAATTCGAGTTCTGAAATCGTTCTGAAATATAAGGACTATGTTTTTGGAATGCTCTTAGTGGTGGGATGTCCTGGTATAAATTTGGTTTAGGTAAAATTCGTTGTTTACGCACAGTAGGCATAACAGTTAAATTTTTTTCATAGTATGGAATTGAAAAAATTCAAGTTCTGAAATCGTTCTGAAATATAAGGACAACATTTTTGGAATGCTCTTAGTGGTGGGATGTCCGGGTATAAATTTGGTTTAGGTAAAATTCGTTGTTTAGGAATATTGGCTAAAAATGTTTTATGTGCACACTTTATAGACAAGTGAAAAAATGCATGTTCTGAAATTGTTCTGAAATATAGAGACCATATTTTTTGAATGTCCTTTATCGGAGCTTATGCTGCTAAAAATTTGGTGTAGGTAAAACTCTTTGTTTGGGAACTGTGGCCAAAACTGCATGAAGCGGACACTTTGTGTATAAGTGAATAATTTCAAGTTAGGGAAAACTACTGATATATAAAGACCATATTTTTAAGAACAGCTCTGTTAGGGTCTGTTCTGGAGTATTTGTTTATTGTTCATTTTTAAAAACATTTGATTTTTATTGATTTTCTTGATTTTTCACTTTTTTTGTATTAACATGGCTATGTTAACTCCTTAACAGACCTCTGTTAAAATTTAATGGTTCTTGTCTTTGCTAGTTAAATTCGAATTTATCTTCACGCACATACATTATTTTACCAAAATATACTTTCATTACTACAAGTGTACCAAAAAGTATGTTTATTGTATAAAAGTACATTAAGTGTACTAACAACTGTTTTTTTGTATTAAATAGTACTTTTATTGCACTAAAAGTTGTATTAATAAGTTCGAAAGAGTACTTTTACTGTTCCAAAAAGTACGTTTATCTTACTAAAAAGTTCTTATACTATACCAAAAAGTACCTTTATTGTACCAAAAAGTAATTTTATTGTATCAACAGGTATTTAAATTCCACTTTTATTTTTATTACCAAAAAAGGTACTTTTATTGTGCCAGAAGGTACTTTTACGGTCCCAAAAAGTTATTTTATTGTACCGCCAAAAATTTTTTTACTTTCACAAGATGTAATTAACATTTTTTTTGTTTAAATTTAAAGTTTTGCAAAATTTTACATTTCTTTGGTAAGATTTCACAGTTCTTTATGTTTCCCCGTGTTAATTGTATACAACCTATTGCCGGATGTGGTAGTAAGTGGATTCAACAAGATTTTCGTTCTTTTTCGTTCAGTGTACGTACACTGCTCTTGACCCTGACCGTTAGACACGCAATATAGCAATATATCCGTTTACATGGCAAATAAAAAAATCCTTTCAAATTGCACGAAAAGATTTGTCTTTTTCTATTTTTTTCCCCCATTTTTTGGGAAGCATCCAAACACTTTCTAGCTGCATTTAAGGGTATCGTCGCAAGAGAGAGAGAGAGAGCGAGCGAGAGGAAAAAAGTAATTTCCTTAAAAAATGCAGAGCAATAGCAACACCCAAACACAGAACAAATTGAATAAACTCGATGCCAATTCATGTCCTTTCGCCAAGAAATGCAAAAAGTGATGAACGACAAAATCCCGCAGTGATCAAAGGGCCAAAGCTGTAAACGAGCAGGCAATAGTAGGGAGGCAGCCAACGCAGAACCGCAGTAATTTCACAGTCACTAAAGAGCCAACATGAGTCATCATTGCAATTCCTACCAAATTCAATTGTTATAAGATTCAGCCAAGCAAGGAAATACAATTACTATTACAAACTGCAATAGGATAGGTTTTGGTTTTGTGCTCGTATTCATGTTTAGGTTCCCCCCCAATCCCTCCAGCTACTATACAATTTGTATTTAACTAGCTCAATATGGCAATGCCAGCAACAATAATAATAACATTTTACACACATGTGCCGCAGCTTGTTGTAGTCCTTTGGAAATAGGTCAAGGACTTGATGGTTGTTGATTATTTATGGAGCTACAACAATAAAGACAAAACAACTACAACAACAACAGTGATGATGGCAATGATGATGGTGATGGTGACGCTGATGACGATGACTACCAGCAACAGAATCCCAATAGCAACAATAACCTTTAAAAGAGCTACATATATATATATAGAAACACCAATATATGGCTGCAGTTCATGCACTAGTATACTCCTAGTTGTTAATACATATTATTGTGAGAGTGCAGTCGTGACGACCCACACACAGCAGTGTATGGCAGGAAATTGCATCTTCAAATTGCATGCGCACACATGTATGGTTACATCGAAGGGACTTGCGATAGCATTACTGGTGCCAATAGCATAACTGGTGACTAATATAATTATTTACCTTACTCTAACATCCACAAGTGATTTTAATTTTAATTCAACTGATTCCACTATACAAAATCTCACATATTTGTGCTAAGCAATGTTCAGCGAATTTAGAGAAACACAATAATCAATTTGAAGATCTGAGAAAAACTGAGAAAAATATTGGGCATCAAAATCTAAATACAAAGAGCCCAAACAATTCATCGTATAAAAACTAATATTTCCCTTTGCTCCCATCAACGAACTATGGGAGAGCCTCTCGCCTCTGAGTGAGGCAACACACTTCTATTTTAAGAATCCAATAATTTGGGACCGGCCGTGGCATAGTGGTTAGAACGCGACGCGACTAACATGCTGGAGATCACGGGTTCGATTCCCGCCTCAGTCATCTACATTTTTCTTTCATTGCCGGCCCCCCTCGATGTTGTCGACAGCAACTTTGCAGTATAAAGTGTCGAGTTTATCAGCATGTCTTGTAAAAAGCTTCTCAAACAGTGACGTTTGAATTCGTCGATTAAAAAGTAGGTGCCGTTAGTTGTGAATCTACAAGTAGAAAGCGTGTTAATTCACAACAACGCTAGAAACTATCCCATACCTCATTCATGGGGTGTAAAGCGAAATTAAGTTAAGTAATGATATGTAGATGGTTGTGACAGCTCCCGAACTCAGGTCACCCACATGATAGCTGTATGTTTTAACCATCATGACACAGTCGGTCAAATAACATCATATAGAAATATGTTATTACCAGCAAATAATAATTTTCTTTTTACTATTCCTATTTATTAATCTCTGAATTTGTTGATACATATTTAGTTTTTTCTTTTTAAGTTCTACTAGTGGGCCCGGCAATGCTTCGCTATTGCATATCCCGTTATATTGGATGTCCCGTTATATTGGAATACAGAGAGTTATTTAAAAAAATTTTTTAAAGGTTTTCCCATGGTCGTACGCAGGTATCTTAAAAGAGTACACAAAGTTGTTTATCATCGATGATTAATAATTTATTTTTAACTTCTTGTAAGCGCGCAATACCTTGTGTTATCGAATATTGCCATTTTCACCCCCTAAATGTAGAAAAATCCAAACAATGTGTAGCCTATGTTACTCGCGGGGTTATTCGGAAGATTCCCTGAAAATTTCATCAAAATCGGTCTAGCCGTTTTCGAGTCCATACGTTACATACATATACACAGAAAAAAATTACGACAAACTAGTTGTCATATTAAATACCATTTCGTCAATACAATTAAATATTTAATTAAAAAGGCGCCAACAACCAAAATTGTAAATACAATAAATAGTTTTGTTATAGTTACAATTTGTGTATTTTAGTTAAATTTGAAAAGTGGTTGAAAATTTGTCAATATGACAATTTACAAACTTGTTCAAATGGAAAAGTTTTTATAAATCGAAATTGAATGCTAACAATAATATTTAATTACTTATCAACAGTTGTGTTTTTTTTTCTGTGTATACACACATCCTCTTTTATATATATAGATTCATATAAAATTTTTTTGATTTTTTTTAGTTAAGGTGATGCCTTAGGAAATCATTAATAAAGTTATGTTATTTTTGTGTTTTATTTTCAGGTAAGATTTCCAGATGCTTTTCTATTGTTTCGCTTCTATTGTAAGTACAACAAACTTCAAATACTTTTTCAGTGTAACACTCAATTTTGGGACTTAATTCTTAAAATTACACGCGAAAATAGCCCTAATAATAACAACTTCTGCATCATTCGTTTTGTCAAGTTGGCTGCATTCAAAACACAATGCAACACATGATTTTGGGACTCAATTCAGAGAACTGCGCGTGAAAGTAGCCCCAAAAAGAAGAAGTTTTGCATCATTTGTTTTGTCAAGTTACATGCCATAATAATTTAATATCGATTTGAAGTTAGTAAGTATCGTTTAAGGGAATTTGTCACGTTTTAGTCTCTTTTGTTTGACGTAAAATAAATACTATATGGTGGCGTATGATTATCATAAATAATATTCCAAGTAAATCATACGCCACGAAGTACAACAGTTTTATTGTAACTGCTGCAAAATAAATACAGTTCAAAATCATTTGATGAATGCAAAAGTGAAACTGTTGCTTATGTAGGGAAACGTTATATAAACAGATTAAGGAATTGCAATTCTTAATTTTTTTAAATTTGTTTCAGCTTAATCGGACTAGTGGTTCTCGTGTTATGTCAAACAAAAGAGCCTAAACCGCACAGCGGGAGAAAAAAAGTTTTTATGGACATTTGAAATTTTAGGCCTCAATTCTTGACCGATTTTCAAAATCTGAATGATGTAACATATTAAGGTATTGGTCTTTTTTAATGAAAAGCACACTACATAGCCTACTTGCAAACACAAAGTTTTTGTTTTTGTCAGAAGTTTAAAACTGTATTACTTTGGTACATATGCAAAAAAAATTGCATGGCGACCTTCACCGATTTTGGTTATTTTTACAGACGACTTTCTTAAAACTTTTCCAGGTTGTGAATAAAGTTTTTTTTCTAATCGGATAACAGTTATGAGCAGGACACCGAGTTAAAGTGTGAAAAAAGTGCCCCAAAAAATCTACTTGCAGTTGAGCCAAAAAAAATTGTTGTCTACTTTTTTCACTGAGTTTAATTCGTAATATATGTTCACATTAATTGAGATCAGTTTGAAAATTTTAGGACACGTAATCAAAAAAATATTTGACTTTAAAGTCAAAAATTATTTTTTCATCGACTTTGAAAAATTTGAAAAAAATAACTGTAAGGAATTCAGAATAAAAAAAATTTACATTCTGTGCAAGAATTTTGAAATTCGGTCAAGAATTACGGCCTAAAACTTTAAATTATCAAAAAAACTTTTTTTTCCCCAATGTGAACCGTGACAAATTAACCTAAACGATACTTACTAACTTCAAATCGATATAAAATTATTATGGCATGTAACTAGACAAAACGAATGATGCAGAAGTTCTTCTTTGTGGGTCTACTTTTACATGCAATTCTCAGAATTGAGTCCGAAATCAATGAGATGCAAAATGTTGTGCTGTGTAATTAATAATATAGCAAATAGCAATAATAATTTTAGTCAAATTTTACATTTGATTTTAAAACTGTTTAAATTTTTAATAAATTCCTTGAAATTGTGAAAATATAAATATACCAATTTATTATTACAAAAGCGAAATTTTTAATAGATTACATATAATATTAATTTATTAATATTTATATTTTGGACTTTGTGTTTTTTTATGTCGTAGTGTGAAAAATTACTTATGTTCAATGTTTAAAAAGGTTTATTGGTTGTACCAACTCTTATTTCTATTTCTATTGTACTGAAAAGTGCTTATACCAATAAGGACATTTGATATACCAAAAAGTACTTTTATTGTGCCACTGGTATTTTTATTGTAACAAGAAGTACTTTTTGTAACAAATGTAATTTTAATGTGCTAAAAAGTAGTTTTCTTATATCAAAAAGCTGATTTATTATACCCAAAAGCACATTTATTGCATCACGAAGCAACTTTATTATACAAAAAAGTACTTTTATTGTATCAAAAAGTTCGTTTATTGTACCAATACATACTTTAATTGTATCGTAAAGTACTTTTATGGTATTTTTATTTTTTTTCCGAAATGTAGTTTTGTTGTACCAAAAAGTAACTTTTCTTCATCAGAGAGTACTTTTGTTGGACCAAATAGTACTTTTATTGTACTTTTATTTTATCAGCGTATTTTGTTGTTGTAACGATAAGTAACTTTTCTTCATCAAAAAGTACTTTTATTGTGACTTGATATACCAAAGAGTACTTTTAAAAGTACTTTTTATGTTCCAAATGTACTTTTATTGTGCCAAAATTTACTTTTTATACCAAATAGCTGATTTATTATACCCAAAAGAACTTTTATTGCATCACAAAGCAGAGTTATTATAAAAAAGTACTTTTATTGTATACGATGTACTTTTATTGTATCAAAAAGTATTTTAATTGTACAAAAACGTACTTTTATTGTATCGTAAAGTACTTTTTTATGTTGAAAAGTACTTTAATTGTACCAAAACATTTTGTTGTTGTTGTAACGATAAGTAACTTTTCTTCATCAAAAAGTACATTTATTGTGACTTGATATACTAAAAAGTACTGTTAGAAGTACTTTTTTGCACCAAATGTACTTTTATTGTGGCAAAATGTAATTTTTATATCAAATAGCTGATTTATTTTACCCAAAAGTACTTTTATTGCATCACAAAGCAGATTTATTATACAAAAAAAGTACTTTTATTGTACCAAAACGTACTTTTTTATGTTGAAAAGTACTTTAATTGTACCAAAACATTTTTTTGTTGTTGTAACGATAAGTTACTTTTTTTCATCAAAAAGTAAATTTATTGTGACTTTTGATATACCAAAAAGTACTTTTTTTGCACCAAATGTACTTTTATTGTGGCAAAATGTACTTTTTATATCAAATAGCTGATTTATTTTACCCAAAAGTACTTTTATTGCATCACAAAGCAGATTTATTATACAAAAAAGTACTTTTATTGTATACGATGTACTTTTATAGTATCTAAAAGTACTTTTATTGTAAAGGGTGGTTAAATTGTAAGGGCTGATGTTGAATGCAAACCACACCTAAACGTCAAGTTCTTTTCTGCATTTCATTTGACATTTCTCAATTTCAGATGGTCCAAATTTAAGATGACTCTGAGGCATAATTTAGGATCTATGCCGTTAATGTGCCGAATTATCTCATCCTTTAGCTCTTGAATTATTGCTGACTTATCTACGTACACCTTTTCTTTCAAATAACCCCAAAGAAACGATGTCAAATTACATGATCTTGGCGGCCACGTGAGATAACACGGCCATTGAAATTGTCTTGCAAATGAGTCATTGTTCCGTTAGCTGTGTGGCAAGTGGCACCGTCCTGTTAAAACCACATATCGTCCTCATCCATATCTTCCAATTCGGTTCATAAAAAGTTCGTTATCATTTCACCTTAGCGAACACCATTCACAGTAACGACGAGTTGAGGTGGACCCCTCTTCAGCCACACTATCGCGAACAGCAGCAATATTTCCTGCAGCTGTACGCGCATTCACTAGTGTTTTCACATCTCCTACAAACCCGGTTTGCTCAAAATTTTGCACGATTTTTCCGATTGTACGCACATTTGGACGATTAAATTGACCAAAAAAAATCACGAAGTGCACGATATGCATTTTGATTTGAACGCCTATTTTCATAATAAGCCTGAATAACTTTAACACATTGCTCGATTGTGCATCTTTCCATGGTTCAAATTGAGTTAGTTAAATAGAACTTTTATGGTAGCGATAAATCCTTTGTTTATGCCGAAACTTAGTTTTATTGTTTCAAATAGTAAAATTAGTTGTACCGATAAGTATTTTTATTGCGCCGACAATAAATATGTACTTTTATTTTGCCGAAAAATTTGATTGTACTACTTTTTACTGTACCATTATGTAACTTGTTTGTATCAAAAAGTACTTTTATTGTAGCGATAAGTAACTTTTTTTTATCAAAAGTACTTCAATTGTACCTAGTAAGTAATTTTGTTGTATTGACAATTAATTAATTATGAAAAACTTTTTTATATCAAAAATTATTTTAACGGTACCAAAAAGTTATTATATTCTACCAGTATGTTACTTATTTCTATCAAAAAGTACTTTTGTTATACCAAAATCTACTTTAGTTGTAATGACAAGTACTTTAATAATGAAAATTATAAATTTTTTTTTTTTTTTAATTACTTTAATTGTATCAAAAAGTACTTTTATTGTGCCGAAAATTACTTTTGTTGTACCAAAAAGTATTTTTTCTTATCCCGATAAGTAACTTTTATATTAAAAAGTACTTTTATTTCCCAAAAAGTGTTTTATTGTACCATCAAATACTTTCGTTATACCAAAGAGTACCAAAAAGTACCTTTTATTTTTGCGAACAGTGCTTTTATTGTACTATCAAGTATTTTAGTGCCGAAAAGTACTTTTGATGTCTTAAAAATTACTTTAATTGCACCGTCAAGTATTATACAAAAAACTTTTATTGTACCAAAAAGTAATGTTATTGTACCAGCATTAACTTTTATTGTATCAGCAAGTACTTTTTTGCACCAATAAGTAACTTTTTTATAACAAAAAGTACTATTTTTGTATCGACAAGTAACTTAATTATGTCGAAAGGTACTTTTATTGTGCCAAAAAGTACTGTTATTGTAGAGATAAGTAACTTTTTTTCATAAGAAAAGTACTTTAATTGTATCAAAAAGTACTTTTATTGTCCCGATAAGTAACTGTTTTGTTTTAAAAAGTACTTTTATTTTCCCAAATAGTGCTATCATTGTACCATTAAGTAATTTCATTTTACCGAAGTGTACCAAAAAGTACCTTTATGTTCCCGAAGAGTGCTTTTATTGACCATCAAGTACTTTAGCGCCGAAAAGTACTTTAGATGTATTAAAAATTGCTTAAATTGCACCGACAAGTAACTTCTTTGTAACAAAAAGTACTTTTATTATACAAGAAACTGTTATTGTACCAAAATGTACTGTTATTGCACCAACAATAACGTTTATTATATCAGCAAGTACATTTATTGCCGCAATAAATAGCTTTTTTCGAACAAAAAGTACTATTATTGTATTGGTAAGTACTTTAATTATGCCGAAAAGTACTTTTTTTGTATGGATTAAGAATTTGTTTATATTAAAAATAACTTAAGTTGTACCAAAAATTATAGCTTTTTTTACTCAAAAGCACATTTATTGTGCCAATAAGTAACATTTTGTATCAAAAAGTATTTTTATGACCATCGCTATAAATTCGAAAAACAATCTATAAGTAAGTGTATGTGTGTGGGTGTAATTTTGGCGTTAATGTTTGTGAAAGCTCATGGTAAAGTTTATAAAAAATGACAGTTATTATATCCACGTACATAAAAAAAATGAACACACACACACTCCTTTATATATATGATTTTATATGTATATAAAAACATACTCTGCATATTCTTTATATTTATATATACTGTTAAACAATAACTATGTGCTTGTTTACACATTGCTGTTACTAAGTATTGTCGGTATTTTTTGTTGTTGTTGTTGTGTTTTGTTAAAGGATCTGCCACTGCACTGTCATATAAGCGTAAACACACTTGTAAGACTGTGCGGTAGGGTGAGTCTTAAAAAATGTTTTTGGAATTTTTCATGGGCCAAGTTAAAATTTTATTAAGACGTACAAAAAAACTCTATGTGAATTTTTTTAATTTTTTTCTTAAAGGTTTAGGGGTCGCTACCGGGGTTTGAAATTCAAAATTTAACCGTCATCCTGAGGGATAAGCAGAATAACTCGAGTAAACCATAACTGATCCTTATGAAAATTTTTCAGGATTAATATTTTCCATAACGAAGTTATGGAATTGCAAATGGGCAGAATTACCCCACCCCTTCTGGTACCTCCCATACAAAATTACCTATTTTTTGATAATTATTATTTCTCTCATAACTTTCAAACGGGCAGCTGGATGGCATTTAAACTTGGTCAGTTTAATTACCTTGCAATAACAGATAAGCCCCCAGAAAATCAAAACCTTTGTCACACCCCTTCTGGTACCTCCCATACAAATGACCGAATTCACCCCCACATTTTTACCTACATATCTTTTTAGTAAAAATACTGAATTCAATAAAATTTTGTGTGAGATGAACACGTGCAAAAACGTGACTCGTGAGTGAATATGGACTATATCGGCCAATCCCTTCTGGTACCTCCCATACAAAATTACCTATTTTTAGACAAATAATTTTTTACCAATAATTTCCAAACGGACAGCTTGATGGCATTTAAACTTTGTCAGTTTAATAACCTTGTAATAACAGATAAACCCCCAGAAAATCAAAACCTTTGTCACACCCCTTCTGGTACCTCCCATACAAATGACCGAATTCACCCCCACATTTTTACCTACATATCTTTTTAGCAAAAACACTACATTAAATAAAATTATGTGTGGGATGAACACGTGCAAAAATTTGACTCGTGAGTGAATATGGACTATATTGGGCAACCCCTTCTGGTACCTCCCATACAAAATTACCTATTTTTAGACAAATTATTTTTTACCAATAATTTCCAAACGGACAGCTGGATGGCATTTAAACTTGGTCAGTTTAATTACCTTGTAATAACAGATAAACCCTTAGAAAATCGAAACCTTTGTCACACCCCTTCTGGTACCTCCCATACAAATGACCGAATTCACCCTCATAGTTTTACATATATATGCTACTTATTTGACAGATAATTTTGATTATTTTCATAGGTTAACTTAAAATTGTGTTAAGACGTACAAAAGAATGCGCAGTTTTAAACGTAGAAGTCATATAATATGACTTATGTATTGTATTTCGGGAATATCAACCGGTCCTGAAATATTACTTTTTAAGAGGTTTAAAAATGCCTGGACAAAAATTGATCATTCCAATTTTAAACCTGGCATATCGGATGATCTCATATTAAGACAAGTAAAGAATTCTGCGAATGCTATTTGTTTTGCCGAAAATCAGCTTAAAGAGTTTCAGCCACGAGAGGACTACAAAGAGCTACTTAAGCTGACAGTAATATTCTGCGGGATGTTCCAAAAACACAACTATTCTTCAGAGCACCAGCAGGTCTTCACCGTGCTAGATGGAAGGCTAAGGCAATATATTCCTTAAAAATATATTTATTCAGAGAGCAGTTCAAGTTAAACGAAAGCGAATTATGTGGAATACAGGATGTTTGCATTTTTATAAATAATATTTACCTTAAATATTGGTTTGAATCCACTTCTGGACTTTCTGCTTCAAGAAATGACCTCCAGTTATTAAAAGACTTGAAGTCTTATGCAACAATTAATAAAGAGACAGCGGCAATAGCTTTAAAAAAATTCTAGGTCATCTCTGGTATTTTTAGGATGAGCTAGTTGGATTTGCATTTTTGATGACAAAGTTTCTCATGAAATTAAGAAGAAGATGGTAAATGCTTTAAACATAGAAGGAGTAGATAATCCAGAAAAACGAGTTACAGTGGATGGAAACCTACTACATTCCAAAAGTCTTGAGCATTTTGTATCCAACAATACTCTTAGATTTTTTAGCATAACGGGTATTAAATCGGGTTTCCTAAAAAAATGTTGAAGATTGGGAGCAAGATGCAGACTTTAAATTAAGTAACGAATTAGTTCGGTCTAGGTTGAAGGTTGTTAATGATATTGCTGAACACGGAGTGGCCTTGATGCAGGAATACAATAAATTGCATACACATTATGGAGAACAGAAGCAGTTCCTATTATTATTGGTGAAAGAATTTAGAAAAAAATATTCAGATCCCAAAAAATCTACCATGTGTAAATAATATTTTACAATATTTTAAAATTTAAAGAAAATTGTAAGCAGTAATACAGTTGTTTATAATTATATTTTGTAATGTTAAGTTTTTCATGCAATGAATTCATGTTTAATATTAATATATTAAATTTTTATTTTAATATTATTTTTTAACTGTTTAATTTAATTTTTATTTTCGAAATGTATCTTTTTAAATAATAATACTACAAAAACTGATGAACAAATTTGAAATAAATCATTTCTTATTAACTGTACTGTAAAAATTCCTAAGTTGGACTGCAAATTAGTGCAGGGGGGCAAGACAATAGCATTGCATTATCTGTGTTGAATATCTAACAACATTCATTAAACTAGATTTATATTAAAGATAAGCATTAGTAAAATTACAATAAGCGTATATCTGTAGCAAAATATAAATGAATTCAGCATACTTACAAAAAAATGTATGTAAAAATATGGGGGTTAATTCGGCCATTTGTATGGGAGGTACCAGAAGGAGTGTGACAAAGGTTTTGATTTTCTGGAGTTTTATCTATTATTACAAAGTTATTAAACTGACCAAGTTTAAATGCCATCCAGCTGTCCATTTGGAAATTATTGGTAAAAAATAATTTGTCTAAAAATAGGTAATTTTGTATGGGAGGTACCAGAAGGGGATGGTCGATATAGTCCATATTCACTCACGAGTCAATTTTTTGCATGTGTTCATCTCACACAAAATTTTATTGAATTCAGTATTTTGACTAAAAAGATATGTAAGTAAAAATATGGGGGTTAATTCGGTCATTTGTATGGGAGGTACCAGAAGGGGTGTGACAAAGGTTTTGATTTTCTGGGGGTTTATCAGCTATAACAAGCTAATTAAAATGGCCAAGTTTAAATGCCATCCAGCTGTCCGTTTGGAAATTATTGGTAAAAAATTATTTGTCTAAAAATAGGTAATTTTGTATGGGAGGTACCAGAAGGGGTTGGCCTATATAGTCCATAGCCACTCACGAGTCAAATTTTGGCATGTGTTCATCTCACACAAAATTTTATTGAATTCAGTATTTTTACTAAAAAGATATGTAAGTAAAAATATGGGGGTTAATTCGGTCATTTGTATGGGAGGTACCAGAAGGGGTGTGACAAAGGTTTTGATTTTCTGGGGGTTAATCTGTTATTGCAAGGTAATTAAACTGACCAAGTTTAAAAGCCATGCATCTGCCCGTTTGAAAGTTATGGGAGAAATATAATTTATCAAAAAATAGGTAATTTTGTATGGGAGGTACCAGAAGGGGTGGGGCAATTCTGCCCATTTACAATTCCATTACTTCGTTATGGAAATTATTAATACTGAAAATTTTTCATAAGGATCAGTTAAGGTTTACTCGAGTTATTCTGCTTTTCCCTCAGGATGACGGTAAAATTTTGAATTTCAAACCCCGGTAGCGACCCCTAAACCTTTAAGAAAAAAATTAAAAAAATTCACATAGAGTTTTTTTGTACGTCTTAATAAAATTTTAACTTGGCCCATGAAAAATTCCAAAAACATTTTATTTTTGCCAAATAAGAATCAACCTACTGTGCGGTGTACTCACATAATGTCAATGATAAAAACTTGCAGTTTATTACACAGTTTACATCACCACCGACAGTGTAAATACATACACAGAAACTATGGAAAACACTTGTATTCACACCAAGTTTTTCAAGAATTTTTTTTCCCAAACTTGTTATGTACCGACTGGCAAATACACATGTACATATTTATGTATTTGTATCTAGTGTGTAAATAAATAACATCATATAAAGTAGTTTTTCTCCTTTTTGCAATTTTTCACATATTATTTTTGTTTTGTGTTTACCTTAAGATGAAAACTTCCTTATAAGAGTACAAAAAAATAAAAACAATTCGTTTTTCATCAAAATATCTGTTGTGTACAATATCACATCATCTTTGTCTTGTGATGCGTGTCCTTTTTGTGTAATGCATATACCATTACTTATGTATGTATTTGTGCCTGGAAAATGTATACATTTGTATTACACTTGTTTGCACAAAAGTTTTCTGTCGATAGAGCTTTGTAACGGAATTAAAAATATATATAATATATGCACATACATATTTATTTCATTTAAGGAAAATAATAGACTAATGGTTCAGTTAAAGAAAAAAGTACATTAAAAGTTTACCCATAATATAGGAAAAGGAAAAGATTATAACACACATTATATTACATTTACATGTGGCTTTTGTGGAATCTGTGTTGAATGGTTCAGACTGATCTTTACCAATCTTAACCGAGGATTTGGTGTTTTCCAAGGTACATCCGCAAAGTCAAATTAATTTTGCAGGGATACCAAACTCAGACATGGCCTCATATAGTCTATTCCTTAACGGAGGGTCGAAGGCAGCTTTGTAGTCGACAAAGAGGCGGTAGGTTTCGATCTGCTTTTCATGAGTTTTTTTTTCAAGGATTTGACGTAAAGTGAATATTTGATCCGTCGTAAATTTACCAGGTCTAAATCCGCACTGATATGGTCCAATTAGTTTTTCTACAATTGGCTTTAGACGTTCACTCATAATGCTTGAAAGGACCTTGTACGCAATTGGTAAAAGGCTTATGCCACGGTAGTTCTTACATTCACTACAATCTCCTTTCTTGTATATGGGACATAACAGACTGGGACTCCAATCTCCTGGCATGCCCTCCTCTAGCCAGATGTTCTCCATGAGCTGTTACATGCTCCTAATCAGCACCTCCCCACCAGCCTTAAACAATTCAGCACGAAGACCATCGGCTCTAGCTGCTTTGTTGTTTTTAATGCGGGAGATTGCCACACGTATCTCGCTCTGGCTCCGAGGTGGACAGTTAATACCATCGTCATGGATTGGAGCGGGGTCTTCTGAAGTGGTGTCCGTATCCAGTAGATTTCTGAAATGATTTCTCCATATCTTCAAATCTTTATCCGGATATGTCACTAGCTGACCATCGCTGTCCTTATAGAAAAACTGTTCGCGTATTCTCGCCTTAACTCTCTTGTAGAATTTTTGGGCTTCCCCTCTACTTCGGATCAACTCTGTGCACTCATTTTGCCTCTTCTTCAGCTCCTTTTTCCGTCTAAAAAGACGAGTTGCCTCTCGTCTCTTCTCCCTGTGCCGTTAACGAACAGCTCGCTTTGCCATTGGCTGCAGTTTCGCCCTTTATGCAGCATCCGTCTCTCTCGTGGCATTGCGGAATTCATCATCGCACCAGGCATCATCTTGAGACGGCTTTGAGTACTCAAGTACGCTTCACGGAGGTAATAGTATCACAAGTTGGAGCACTACGTAGAAGTTGAGTTAAGTGGTTCGAGTAGGCGTCCGCTATCTTTGTGGTCCGCAGTTTACCCATGTCCAGCTTTCGTTGTGCCTGGTTACGTAGGGTTTTCGCCATACTTACAATGCGGTAAGGAAGTGATCGGAGTCAATGTGCGCATCTCTGATCACTCGTACGTCCAGAACACTCGATGCGTACCTTTCATAGACTACCGCGTAAATCAATCTGATTCCTCGTCAATTGATCTGGAGATCAGCATGTTGCCTTATGAACATTTTATGGTCAAATCTTGTATTGCTTACTACCATATTTCTTGCCGCAGAGAAATCAATTAGTCTGATGCCATTGTTCGACGTTTCGGTGTTCTACAGCACCTACTTTTTTATCGACGAATGCGAACGTCACTGTTTGCTTTTACGAGACATGTGGATTTACTCGACACTTATACTGCGAAGTTGCTGTCGACAACATCGAGGGGGGCCGGCAATGAAACAAAAATGTAGATGACTGGAGCCGGGAATCGAACCACGGATCTCCCGCATGGTAGTCGCGAGTTCTAATCACTATGCCACGGCCAGACTACTATTCTAACAAAAATGAGTTTTATTCTACCAAAAAGTAACTTCATAATACCACAAGGGGTTTAAATTGTACCAGAATGAACGTTTACTGTACCAAAAAGTACATTTATTATATCATATTATTACAGTGTACCATAAAAATACTTTTATTGTACCGACAATTATTTTTTTTCGGTAGTTTTTACTTACGCATTTTGTGGCAGGAGGAAAACCAATCCTCCATTTTCATGTCAACATAAAATGGTTAATTCTGTGATTGGTGCATTTTCGACTGATGTCTAATTCGCATGTGGATATTCCACATAATTTTAGATATATATATATTAGACCTGGCGTTAAAATTTTTTTTTGGAATCTTAAGTGTGGGTAGCGATTAAAATATGAGAATTGATGCCAAAATTGATATAGCAAATTTTCAGGCTGATCGGATGGTGCCAACCCGTGCCCCAATGAGGTCAAAGGTCAACATTTTTTAAAAACCACCAAAAAAACTGTTGTTATTGTATTTTATTAGTTTTTTTTTAAATAAAATTACTATAGATATAATGTTTTTTCCGTAATTTTCATTAAAAGGGTTTATAAGTTTTATTTTAAATCAGAGAAGATTTTGTATAGACTGGGAGGTCTTTATGTTAGTCATCTACAATGTGCAAAAAGTACTATTTATCGTCTTCGTTGTGTGTTAAGCATTTGTAAGAGTCAGTTATTAGTCTGACTATTTTTTTCGACGGCATTCACAACAGTAATGCTTTTGACGATCAGCTTCCTTTTGAAAAATGCTAGGCCTAAGAAATTTTTTGGATTAAAGGGTAAGAAATCCATAGAAATCTCCAAACGAATAAAAAATATTTTGTTTCCGTAGTCAGAAAAGAGCTCAAATACTTAGATGTGAATAATTTGAAATTATTAACATCATCACCGATATAATGGTCTTTATCAGACTTAGACCACCTTTTATTTTATTTCTGAGTATACATGGGTCAAAAAAGGCAAGTGCAACTGTTTTCTTCGATAAATACCACTGGTGGCTCCGAATTTTTTCCAATAGCACTGTATATATTTTAAGTATCAAAACAGCCATTAATCCTCTTTATTAATTGCATATTACTATTTGGACTATAGAGACTTACTGAAAAAATTCACATATTACGAGTTCCATTCAACTGAATCGCAGAAATTTTAAAGTGTATGTGAAAAATATACATTTTTAAACAATTGATGTCCTTGTACATGAAACTTTCATGTGACGTCACTCCAGGTGCACGAAATGTGAAACTGGGAATGCTACCACCAAGAAATATTAGTGCAAGTTGTAGAAGTTCTCTATAATCAGGCGGAATATGTACTTTCGCTTAATATTTAAGACAAAAGGGCCGTTTTTTACAGCATTTGTATCAAAACATAATTTCTAATGAGTTCAGAATATCAATTTTTAGCAAATAGGCGTAGACTGATTGAGCTACTGTAGAACCAGTTAAATCTTCAATGCTAGGGATAGCTATAAATTTGTCATAGTTCTGTCACGTCAACCCAGTAGCCAAACGATCAACTTTATCTTTTCCAGCAATTGCGTTTCGTGGTATGATGGTTAGAAAACGCGACTACCATGCGGGAGATCTCAGGTTCGATTCTCGCCTACCTTTTTCTTTCTCAGCCGGCCCCCACGGTATTGTCGAAAGCAACGTCGCAGTATAAGTGTCGAGACATTGAAATTTTCAATACTTTCTTTGCCATGGCACCGTTTTTAACGTTGCTCATGCAAACTTGTGCAATTCAGAAGTAGATCCTCAATATTGTGAACTAACGCTTTAGACGTTTCACTGATGAAGTGTATATCTAATGGAGATGACATATTGCCAGCATCCATACAAGCTAGCATTCTGTCGTCTATAAAATTTTTCTTTCTACGTTTTTCAATCGGCATATTTTAGCAACTTGGAATGTTATCAGTCTGTTTTTCACCCATCGTCTGCATATCATCTCCCAATTCATCACTCTTAAATTCAACATTTTTCATAGCTAAGTCTGAACATGAAATTAAGTTCCAAAAAATAGCCACTTTGTGGCCAAGTACTACATTAGAATATAGTAATTAAACCAAGTTCGGTTTTTTCTTCAAAATTTTCTTTTCTTCGTTTTTCTTGTGTCTTTCTTTTTTCTTCATTTGTGACATTGTGATCGACACAAGCCATGCTACCAACACGCACACTTTTTTGCTGTTTTATTAAGAAGTCACTGTTTTGCTATATACTAATAAGCTTGAGAACGTCCACGTGGGCAAAGCCAAATAAATTGTTTTGAATTATACTTCGTTCCGGAGATTTCATAATGTTAAATGACTTTTGTACTTTGGTCTGGATTTAGGATTCTAGATTTATCACAAAAAGGAAATATTTCATTTAACACCAATCTTGCACTTTATTTAACTGTTTTACATTTATATTATAAATTATAATATAATTACATTTACATTTATACTATAAATTATATAAATTATTATATAAATTATATATATGTATTTGATTCTTGTCGCATAGTGTACTTCAGAGTTAATGAAACTTATAACTTATTTACAATTTATAAATGATGTTCTAATTTATATTATTTTTATTTATAGAATTTCTCATTAAAACAATTGATTAAATGTAAAAAACAGTATTTTGGTGGTTTTTTTAAAATGTTGACCTTTGACCTCATTGGGGCACGTGTTGGCACCATCCGATCAACCTGAAAATTAGCTACATCGATTTTGGCAGCAAATCGCATATTTTAATCGCTACCCGCATTTAAAATTCCAAAAAATAAAAAACCCCATATAAGCTGCGCCAGGTCTAATATATATATATAGCTGATTATGTACCAAAGCGCTTCAATTCGTCACAAAGGGGTCAATTAAAACCTTTCTGATCATTTAGATATATTTAACAAATTTAATAAAAAAAAATTGTTTGTACTTAGAAGTACTTTGATATTTATTGTACGAAAAAGTACTATTAGTAAACCAACAAGTTCTTTTATTCTGTCAGAAAGTACTTTTATTTAACAAAAATTGACTATATTATACTAGAAAGAACTCTTTTGGTATCACAATGTACTTTTATTGTATCAGCAAGTAGTTTTCTGATACAGTCAGACCAAGGGTTTTTAAACGAAGCCAATGTCTAATTGACCAAATTAACCTCCACTTACTGTTAATGAAAGTACACATTTTATTGCATATACCCATTAGGAGTTATGTCCTGCATAGATATGTCTAATAACATTTTTTAATTATTTCAATCCCCGACGTAAGTGTTTCCACACGAATCTACTTTTAACGCTTTCCACACAAGTCGCTTTTATACGAACTTTAGCTTGACAATGCAGTTATTTAATTAAGCCCTTCGATTGCAGGGCACCATCCTTTAGGTTGAGTGGACGGCGACTGGAAGTGCTTGATGATAGTTTAGAAGACATTAATTAACACTTCATATGCCTCGCTTGGACTGCTCTCCTTAATACGCCTGTGTGTGTGTGTGTGTTCACGGGTATAATGTCAAGTTAACCTTATTAGTCAGACTGGTTATTTTTGACGAGCATTTCCTTCGACAGTCGCTGTCATACAGTCATAGTAACACAAGTACAAGTAGCGTCTAGGCACTTGAGTTGCAGCTACAACAGCAGCATCTGACACAATGTCTTCTCTCCCTCTCGCTCACTGAATAATTTTTGTTTTTTTTCTGTTTTCATTTAAATTAATCTTAATTAAGTGAACAGAAAAGTGCATTTTACGCAAATATCCATTACAGTGCGGATGTGAGAGGGAAGCGAGAACAAAACAAAATTGCAAATACATAACATCTACAAACTTGACTATTTGGTATTCAAGGCACACCCGCCCTGTCACGCAATGACACCACCAGCAAAACCGCCATTACCGAACAACAAACTCCCTGGTGGAAATTGGATCGACCGACCGTCCGACCAACCAGTTTCTCGTTATAATTGACAAATATAAGAGCGGAAGGAGAAGGGCAGCAGGCACTTGGAAAGACACTTTGAGTAACAGAGAAAAGCTGCTGCAGATGGATATAATACTTGCACACGTTCGCCTGGCACACAAGGGCCATCATATCGTTGTACATCTTCGTTGAGGGAGAACAAAAACTAGTTAATGCATAGTCATAGGTCAAAGTCATTAATAACTTACATTGTTCCCCACAACTGACGCGGCGCGTTCTACTGCTGCAGCCACACAAAAATGCCACAAATTGAGCGTTTGATCGAATCGTAATGTATGGGTGGACCGAACGAAGGTGGAGAGGGACGGGGGCAGGCAGCTCAATAAATATTGGGTAGGGGGTGGGGAAGTTGTAAATTTTATCATTCCAATTGCCTGAAATGGTGGTTTAAAAAGAACAGACGCAATTGCTGGAATTTGTATTGCACTTTTGCGTGAGTCGTTTAATGATCATTGGAGGGCATAAATATACAGGGTGCGAGAGCAGTAATTTTAGTTTCATTGCGAGGGGTTATTGTGGGGATGATAAATAAAACTTATTTTCGCTATATTCCTAAGATGGGCAACTAAGTTTTGAGATATTTACTTTGATAGCAGCGTCAGCATTGGGGATGTTGATTGTCCTCGAGATACACGCACAAAGGATCAGATATTACTGCGTGCATTCCCTGAAAATTTACTTTTACTGCCGATTTTTTTCATATATTTTTTTCAATCGTTATCTACGATGAATTCCAAGTAAATATGCCCAAGACACCATGGGTCCAAAATTAAAACGGAAATTTGTTGGTGCCCTTACAAAAAATAAAAAACCAAAAAATAAATATCATCAAAAAAAAATTAATTAATTAACGGAAATATTATTTTGGGGAGATTTTTTTTTTTGTTTTGGTCGTTTTAAAATTAATAAAAAAAGAAGTGTATTTTGTATGGGAGTCCCCTTAGGGGGTAAATATAGCGAGTAGGTAGGGTTTGGGAAAATATTAGGGGGCAATAATAGTGGAGGTCGGTCATACATTTTACCCATCTAGGAGGCACCAAAAGAAGCTGATTGCATAAAAAATAAAAAAAATTGTAAAGGGACAACCTTTAAGGTTCAAGGTACAGGCTTGATATGTGCTGAAAAACTGTTGGGGTTGCAAAAATATTGGGTGTCGGTCATACATATGACTCCTTTAGGGGCACATTTGTGACAGTTAGAGCGGTGGGAAAAATTTAAGGGGTAAAAATGGGAGGTATGCACGTTTGGGAAAAATGTTTGAAGCGAACTGGTGATCGGTAGTACATTTTACCGCTCTAGTTGCGACTCTGGGGGAGTTGAGGGGCTGGTCGTTTACTTTTTCCCCTTCCCTACCAACTTGGACCACGACTCGCAGACATTTGCAAACATCTCACCTCATGAATTATTCTTCCCAACCACACAAATTTATGGGATGAGCCGTATCGAAATCGAGTCGTGGAAAGTTCAACTAGTGTTGTTTTTCAATACTGCTATCTCGTGACCCATTTGAGTAAGTATTTTAGTAACGCCGGTCTGGGATAGACTGGAAAACAGGAAAATTTTATACAAATATATGAAAATAATAGAAATTTCTTGGTTCCCGGACCAGCGTTTGAACTGCGTTACATCAAATGGCATAATTTATTTGGTAAAATATAACGAAGTATTTTTTTATGATCTCTGCATAATCTCAGTCCATTCCGTGCACTTTTCTTAATAAACCGAGGTTTCATATATATACATAAATGAAAAAGTTACTATCCCGGACGGGCGTTTCCGAAGTTTTTAAGCAAATGTCACAAAAATTCGTGGAAATGCTCTACTAATGCTGTTCTTCAATACTGTCGACTCGCGACACATTTATTTTAGAAACGCCGGACCGGTATAGACGGAAAATCTGAAAAATTTAATACATATGTATGAGAATAATAGAAATGTCTTCGTTCCCGGACCGGCGTTTGAACAGCGTTCCATCAAATGATATAATTTTTTAGAGGAATACAACGAAGTCTCTGTTTATGATCTCTGCAAAATTTGAAGCCATTCTGCGCATTTTTGCTTAACAAACCCGGTTATACCGGGTTGATTTCCCGGGAAACCCGTTCCCGTGATTCCCGAGATCCCGGTACAAGCCTAGAGCACTACTTCATACCTCTGATAGTTTAAGAGATATATCCATTTTAAATTTTAAACTGTATGGGCGGTACCACGCCCCTTATTCCAACCAAGTACAGCCAATGACTACAAACACGTCATCAGTACCACTTTGTACTGTATCAATCGGTCTATTAGAAAAGCTGTCAGAGCGATTTTTAAAAGGGGCGTGGCACAGCCCACGTTCACCCTAGCTGTTATTCATATTGTACCAACAACATGTATAACAAATCTCATCTTCACACCTCTGATAGTTCCTGAGATATATCCATTTTAAATTATATGGGCCGTACCACGCCCCTTATTCCAATCACAACCAAGTGTCGCCAAGGTCTATAAACAAGTCATCAGTACCACTTTGTACCATTTTCGTATCAATCGGTCTATTGGAAAAGTCATCAGAGCGATTTTGAAATGGGGCGTGTCACCGTCCACTTCCGCCCTGGTTGTAATAAATACTGCACCAACAACATATATATCAAATCTTATCTTCATACCTCTGATAGTTCATAAGATATAGCCTTTATAATTTTCAAGTTGTATGGGCGGGGCCACGCCCCTTGTTCCAATCACAACCAAGCATAGCCAAGCATAGCTATAAACAGATCGTCTGTACCACTTTGTAAATTTTTGCAAATACTTGGTCTAAGACCGGAAGTAGTTAGCTGCTTGGACAGTGCCTCAAAGGAATCGATTCTGGTCACTCCCAAGTGAGTAACAATTAGTAACTTTCCACCTCTGAGCAATGTCCCATTCCCCAAATTGTTTGTTTAAGATCTATCGAGTAGAAGTTTGGTATGTAAGCCCTACGTATCTTCTGATAGGAAGTTAAGTTCGGACTAGAACTACTTACACCTCCAATACAAACTCCCCTTTTTGGGGGGTGTCCGTCTGTCTCTACCCCCGATTACAGCCGTATTTTAAAAGTAATCAAGCTAAAATTTGGTGCGTAATATTTTATCCTCTAAGCGAATGTAAAGTTCTAAGATGAGCAAGATCTGACAAAAACTAGTCCCATCTCCCATACAAACTCCCCCTTTTTGGGCGTGTCCGTCTGTCTCTACCAGAGATTACAGCCGTAGTTTAAAAGCTTTAAAGTTGGCATTTTATATTCAAACCTATATCCTATATTGGGGAACGAGGTTCCAAGATGAGCAAGATCAGACAAGAACTACTTACTTCTCCCAGACAAACTCTCCCTTTAAGGGTGTGTCCTTCTGTCTCTACCCGCGATTACTGCCTTATTTTAAGAGCTTTTAAGGTGAAATTTGAAGTGCAAACATCTATCCTCTAAGCGGATGTTAAGTTCTAAGATAAACAAGATCGGATGAAAACTACTCCCACCTCCTATACAAACTTCACCTTTTAGAGCTTGTCCTTCTGTCTCTACCCGCGATTAAGAGCTTTCGAGCTGAAATTTGATATGCAAACTTATGTCCTCTAATGAGAAGTTTTGTTCCAAGATGAGCAAGATCGGACAAAATTTACTTGCTCCACCCATACAAACTCCCAGTTTATGGGCGTTACAGCCGTAGTTTAAGAGCAATCAAGCTGAAATTTGGTATGAACTCTTCTATTCTCTAACGGGAAGTTAAGTTCGAAGATGAGCTAGATCGGACTACAACTACTCCCACCTCCCATAGTTTTTGGGCGTTACAGCCGTAGTTTAAGAGCAATCAAGCTAAAATTTGGTATGAATTATTCTATTCTCTAACGGAAAGTTAAGTTCGAAGATGAGCTAGATCGGACTACAATTACTCCTACCTCCCATACAAACTCCCCCTTTTTGGGCGTGTCCGTCTGTCTCTTCCCCCGATTAAGGGCTTTCGGACTGAAATTTGATATGCAAACTTATATCCTCTTATGGGAAGTTAAGTTATAAGATGAGCAAGATCTAACAAAAATTACTCCCACCTTTCATACAAATTCCTTCATTTTGGGCTTGTCCGTCTGCCTCTTCCCGCGATTACAGACGTAATTTAAGAACTTTCTAAAAGAAATTTGATATGCAAACTTATATCCTCTAGTAGGAAGCGAGGTTCCAAAATGAACAAGATCGCACCAGAACTATTTACACCTCCCATACAAAATGCACCTTTTTCGGGCTGTCCGTCTGTCCTAATTACAACCGTAGGTGTAAATAACTTCACATTTGTAAAATTTCTCACAGTGCAGTGTTTTTTGGCAATGTTTTTTTACACCGCTTTCCTTTTACCACACATACATCTCCGCATAATCCTTCATTATTTATACAATTGACCGCTGCCTGGTGGTTTCTGTCCACACCCTCATAAAACAAAATGTATGCGTCTTTGGTTGTAGTTTATTTTCTTGTTTCTCTTTCCTGTTAAAACGCATAATGTATTCACGTCATCAGTAACATCAACATCAGCCTGATCATCATCATCATCGTCATTGTCGCAGTCGAAGTCATCGTCGTTGTTGCCATCACCACATACTTTATAGTCTCTCTCCTTCACCAAACATGTAGTCACACACGCATTAATGGTGGCCTGGTTATATCCGCATGATGCCTCAGTCGATTGAATTTGAATTGATACGACTGATGTCGTTCATTGCTGCTGTTCCTCCAGCCATTGCCAATAGCCGTCTCTTGCCGACACACTCCTACACTCTGGATGTTGCGTATCTGTGCTGCACATGTTGTAGTGCTGACTGCTGTAGGCAATTTATTCCACCTTTTAGGAGCCACTGCTGTGCTGTGTGTTGTCACATGATATAGTTTAGACTTATAGCCCATAGTCGTCTTATAGCCTGCATGTCCTTGGTGTTGTGCGTGTTGTAGTGTTTATTGCTCTTTGTCGTCATTTTCTTGGCTGAGGCCATTTAAAACGCGCGCGCCATGTCGACTTGCTGCTATTGATTTATGATTTTCTTTTTAGCAGCATCGTCGCCTTGGAATAGTATTCTGTGTTTTGGTGCGATAGTAGTTTTGTGGTGCAAAGGTTAGGAGTAATAAGAGTACGAATAAACAAAAAAGAATCAGCTGAAAGGATTAACATTCAGGATTTGCGGGTGTATAAGGATTTTAGTAATGTTCGTTTGTTTATTTTTTCTTTTGCTGAATTTGAGAATAAGAAATGTTAGGGTAAGTTGGAGTTGCGAGATTTATGTTGAAAAATTACATATATCTGAAGATGTTAAGCTTGATAAGATGTGTAAAAGAGAAGAGAATTAGGCATATGGTTTTACTATGCAGCAAAAAAAAACATCAACAGTTAAGAAATTAAAACACGTAACAAAAATCTGATTTTTTTAAACCGTAAGTTAAGATTGTTAGGAAACTTTAGTATACAGTAGAGTCCTACACAAATGCATTTGCATTACTAAGACAACAAATGACTCAATGGCGTGAGCAATGCTGACAAGATATTAATGCGAGCAGAAACAAAACGTGCATTGTTTGTGTTATGTTTTTTCAAAGCAAACTAAGAATTCTTTTTGCTCACGATATGGTCTCTCTCTAAAAACTAAGCCAATGATACGAGAAAAACCGTCATGTCAATGAATGCAGTAGGTTTAGGTTGAGAACATGTAATGCCACAGCGCAATACCATGTCATTACAACACTCGGAGACCATTATGGTCCATTGCTATTATCGTGATTTAAGGAGACATATAAAGAAAAGAGTATTTTACAATATAATAAAGAGTTCAAAAGAATAGAACAGTGGGAGAGAGATAGAAGTGTTTAAAAAATAATTCCGGTATGGTCTCTCCTTCAACTTCATATATACAAGTAGTGAGATTTCGTGGGGACACTATGGTCCTCTGCCCTTAAACCAACTTACACCATCAATGAACTACACCAGATTCTCCATGTTGCATGACGACAATTCGCTGAGACTATCACAGAACAATTTCCCGTGAAATTGCTTCCTTCTTCTATGACGAGCTGTGCAATGACATAACAAATAAATGGTGTCAATTTCCACTTCATCGTCGCAAAGCCTGCAATAATCCTCCTGTGTCATCTTCCACTTGGATGTAAATGCTCTGACGTCACAGTGTCCCATAATTACTCCAATTAGTCGTCTGACGGACTTCCTGTCTTGTTCTAATAGTGATGTAGTTTGTCTTCCATCCAGTCCTGGCCAAATATCCTGTGATACCACAAAGTTGGTGCGATGTTCCCAGGATACATTTGGCAGCTGTTCGATGTAACGGGTCACAATTCCATATATATGACACATTGGTGCTCGCACTGATCCATCCGATTGGCCGGGTTCCAGTGCTGAGCCTTTTCGCGCCAGTTCATCCGCTATTTCGTTTCCTAAAATGTCACTACGTCCCAACAAAGTTGAACACTTTTCTCCGGCAGTAAAATATTTGAATTTTCTTGAAGTCTGCCTTTTCTAATTTTTCTAGAAGAAGGTGACAATCAATGTTGTTTTGTTGTTTTGATCCAAGTTTACTTTTTGGATCAATAGCCGAACTTTTTTGATACAGAAAAAAACTTTTAGATGTGATACAAATTATTTTTGGCACGATTAAAGTACTTTTTAGTATGATTAAAGTACTTTATGGTACAATAAATTGTACTGGTTTGGTATAATAAAAGTACTTTTGGTACATTAAGTTGTACTATTTAAAGTATTCGGTACAATTAGAAAAGAAATTGTTCTTGTGGCAAAAGAAATTGTACTTTTTTGTACAAGAAATTGTACTTTTTGGTATCACAAATTATACTTTTTATACTATTTGCTACAATAAATTGTACTTTTTGCTACCATAAATTGTACTTTGTCGTAAAACAAAAATAATTTTTGGTACAAGAAATTTTACTTTTTGGTTCAATAAATTATATTTTATGGTACAATAAATTGTAGTGTTTGGTACCATAAATTTTACTGTTTTGTAGCATAACTTACTTTTTGTTACCACAGCTTTTATGGTACTTTATGGTACAATAAAGTGTACTTTTGTACAATAAAATTAATTTTTGGTACATTAAATTGTACTTTTTGGTACGCTTAACTGTACTTTTTGGCCCAATAAATTGTACTTTTTGGTACCATATTTTATGGTACAATAAATTTTAGTTTTTGGAACAACAAATTGTCCTTTTTTCTACCATAAATTGTATTTTTTTGTACAACAAATTGTACCATTTGGTACAGTAAATTGTACTTTTTGGTAACATGATTTTTAGCTTTTGTTACTAGAAATTGCACTATTTGGTACAATTGAACTTTTGCTACCATAAATTTTACTTTTTGTTACAATTAAAAGAATTTTTGGTACGAGAAATTTTACTTTTTGGTACAATAATTTGTACTTTTTGATACCCTAACTTTAACTTTTTGCTATAATAAATTGTACTTTATGGTACAATAAATTGAACTATTTGGAACAGTAAATTTTAATTTTTGGTACCATAACATTTATTTTAGTACATTAAATTGTACCTTATGTTACCATAAATTGTACTTTTTAGTACAATAAAACTACATTTTGGTACAAGAAATTTTACTTTTTGGAACAAAAAATTTGACTTTTTGGTACAATAAATTGTACTTTATGAACAATAAATTGTACTATTATACAGTAAATTGTACTTGTTTGCTGCCATAAATTTTACTTTTTGGCACAATGAGAATAATTTTTGGTACAAAATGTTGTATTATGGTACAATAAATTGCAAATTTTGGAACAATAAATTGTACTATTTGGTACCATAACTTTTACTTTTAGGTACTAGAAATTGTACTATTTTGTACAACAAATTGTACTTTATTTTACCAAAAACTTAACTTTTTCGTACTGGAATGGTTTTGGTACAAAAATTTTTGCTGCAATAAAAGTACTTTTTGTACAATACTACTTTTTGGAACAGTTAATAGCTGAAGTAAAAATTAAAAAATATGTAATTTTCTTTGTCTTGGTCCCCAAACATCAAAATGAAAGGTCAAAATTGGCGTTGAGTCCCCTGGGGCCCGGAGAGGGGGTGAGTTAAGAGGCCTTTGGGTTCTATGATGACACCCCATTTGCGGGTACTCAAATCAAAGATATTTTCGAGACGAATCCAAAGTTGTATTTTCCAACGCACTCGTAGGGGTCCCCTGGACCGATTTAGACATATTTTTGATGGGTAACTATCAAAAATTTTAAGGCAAATGATATTCAAAAATGTAATTATATTTGTGGAATTTCAAACTATAGGATATTAATTATCATTCTAAACGAATTTAAAATGAAATACATTTTTTTTTAGAAACTCGCCGCAAAATTTTTGGCTTCGGCGCACTGTGGCTAAAATTTTGATTTCATTGGCCAAAAGTAAAATTTTTTTTGTCACCGATTTTTAAAATTTTTACGCCGTTTTGTAGCTAATATATCCAGATTAAGGTAGCCAAAAAATTAGGTTAAACAATTGAAAATTGTGAGCGTGGCATGCTGTCAAACTCAACTGTTTTTTTAATTTCATATTATGGTAGGATTAGGTAGGATATTGGTAGGATTATAGTCTTTCGGTGTTGTAAGTGGTCACAGCTCTAGCGTTTAATATTAGGGGCGTTATGAAATTTTTATGAAACTACTATATTTTTCTCAAATTTAAACTTTTGTGAAAAAGAACTTCTAGGGAACAAAAGGGAACAAGAGACGTATACCACCCAGAGAAAGGTGAAGGTGTCCTCTTTAACCCTATATATACTTTTGTACCCGCCACGGGCCGCCGGTAGAACACTTTTTTCATTTTAATGAAATTACTCTAAAAAAATCAAATTACGCCCTATAAGTAGCCCAATAAGTAAATGAGCAGAATAGCCCCACGCCTTCTGGTACCTCCCATACAAAATAACCTATTTTTGTATAATTAATATTTTTTTTATAACTGCCAAACAGACGATCGGAGGATATTTGATTTTGGTCAGTTTATTTATATTGCAATATTTGACAAACCCTTTGCCACACCCCTTCTGGTACCTCCCATACAAATGACCGAATTGACCCTCATAGTTTTGCATACATATTTTTTTGGTTAGCAAAGTGAATTCACTCAAATTTTGCGTATGATGTACGCTAATGATTATCGACTTTAGGAATGAGTATGGACAATATCGGTTGACGGTTTCTGGTACCTCCCATACAAAATGACCTATGTTTGGACAATTAATATTTCTCCCATAACTTCCAAACGGACACTTGGGGGGTAATGAAAATTGGTCGGTTCATTTATATTGTGATAGAAGGCCAAACCTCAGAAAACCTAACTATTTTACACACCCCTTCTGGTACCTCCCCCTATAGTCTTACATACATATAATTTTTGTAAGTACACTGAATCCAGTCAAATTTTGCGAAAGTTATACGGTTATGAAAATTTGGAAAATAAGAAATCATCCCTTCTGTGCCTCCCATACAAACTAACCTTTTCTGAAAAGGTTCCTTGAAACTTTTCCAATCTGCAGTAGAGTGTTATGAATTTTTTTTTATAAAATTAATTAAGAATTTATTAAAAATATCATAACGAAAGTGATGCGTGGGAAAACTAAGATACTTAGAAAGACTTTTAAAAAATATGCAATTTGCCTTCGTTGACTCGAAATCAACATATGCTATTGCTTTGTGAAAGCCACATATATATATACCATATGCATAATGTGCTAAAGCTCAGTACATACTAGGGATGCCAAACGGGAAATCCTGAAACCCGAAATCCCGGGATTTTTCGGGATTGATAAATCCCGAATCCCGGGGTTTAGATAAATAAATCCGGGGATTTTTCGGCAATGCTGCTTATAGCTAACTAGATACAATTTTAGCCACAAGTGTGGATTGTGAAAGATGCTTTTCGGCGGCTACTTATGTTGGGAATAAAATACGTTCAAGATTATTGGATGAAATATTACACAGTACAACATTTTTTAATTAATTTATTTTGGGACTCAATTCTGAGAACTGCACGTGAAAGTAGCCCTAAAATTAAGAAGTTCTGCATCATTCGTTTTGTCAAGTTACATGCCATAATAAGTTAATATCGATTTGAAGTTAGTAAGTATCGTATAGGGAAATTTATCACGTGTTGGGCTCTATTGTTTTATTGTTATATGGTGGCGTATGATTATCACAAGTAATAACTTCAAATCGATATTAATTATGGCATGTAACTTGACGAAACTAATGATGCAGAATATCTTCTATTTGGGGCCACTTCCCCGAGCAGTTCTCAGAATTGAGTCCCAAAATCATATGTTGTACTGTGTTAGATGCTTTAATCTTTTTAAGAAACTACTTCAAACAATAAAAAACAGTAATAATTTATGATTTATAAATCAGTTACTAACAAAAAAAAAAATTCCGAAATCCTGGAATATCCCGGGATCCAAAAAAATTCTGGGCTCCCGAACAATCCCGGGATTTCGGGATCGGGATTTATAAGGTCCCGAATCCCGGGATTTATCAAAATGAATCCCGTTTAGCATCCCTAGTACATACCGACAAATTCTGTATATGACACACTTACCACGTAGCTGAGTTGTGATAAGACTGACAGAGTTTTTTTTTTGTGAATACGAATAGTGTATTCACTTAAAAACAGGAAAGTGCCTTATTAAAGATTTATAACAGTGAAGAGTTGCCTCAATAATATAGACGCAATTTTTCTTAACATGAAATTTTCACTGACTCCTTGTACCTTATAGAGGAAATGTTACGCAGTCACTACGTCTGTTGTTGCCACGCACACACACACACACATACGCCATCTCTTGCTCATAATACAAGTATATGCACAGAAACATACAACAATGTCCTTAATGCTCGTCGCTTTCATATGCTTAAATCCATATGTACAAGTGTACGAGTGTACGAGGGTGTTGTGATTCATACTCACTTAATGCTTTGCAATACATATTTAACGAACCCGAAGGTATTTCAATGATTTATGCATTGAATTGGCGGAAAAAATATTGAAAGCATCAGCAAATATGATTTCTCTGCTCCTCGAACGAGGCAAGAAGATGGAGGAGCACATGCCATGAACGGCGATGGCCTTAAAATTGGTGTATTGCGTTGTTAAACCGAAAATGTATGCCAGTCGAAGAGGCTGCTTGCCGCCTGCTATCCTTAAGATATGAACAGGACCATACGAATATTTGTTCAGTAACGAAAAAGTGCAAAAATCTACAGAAATCAGGCGTAAGCAAGCTATAGAGCCGGGAGCTATGTATTTTTAAGCATTAAGACTGGCGAAAACACACTCACATACAACGGACAAACAGACTAGCAGGCAGGCAGGCAGAAAGCATAAGTAGTTTTCGCAATCTTATCGTAATTTCTACTAAGTAGAAACTGCTGAGTCTGAATCGTTGTAGCCGCCGCCGTCGCCTCCGACAACAATAACCACCTACATTAAAAGGAATCGATGTATGCTGAGATTTATTGTTGTTGAACATTTTAAGTTTGTAGGGAATTGTAAGAGGGAATGGGGGTGGTATAAGACTGTATTGGCCTTTTGCGAATGTGACAGAGGTCGAAGCAATCAATGGATAATTTTTATTGTGTTGTGATTTCAGGACTGCTTTTTACACATCACATGATGTTAATGTGAAATTAATGAAATCTTGGTAATCGAGAGAGAGAGGGAGAGGGGTGGAGAGAGAGAACAACATAATGGACAGACAGACTAACACAATACAACACATGATTTTGTTACACAATTCAGAGAATTGCACGTGTAAGTAACCCCAAAAATAAGAACTTCTGCATCACTCGTTTTGTCAAGTTGGCTGCATTAAAAATTTTATGGTCATACGATTTTTTTGTTTGCTCAAGATGGATTTTTAGCACTTTTCTAAGTTTTATATCAGACGGATATCTTTAAATCGACTTAGGTTTCAACGCTGATCTCATATTTTCTGTGTAAGAATAGCTGTTATTGAGCAAAAAAATTAAAAAAAAGTGAATTTTTGCGGTTTTAAAGACACTGGTTGCTCTTTCATCGGCATTTTTTTCTCCTATTCAATATCTACAACTTTTCTTCAGACACAAAAGAAATATTCCGTGCGGTATACCGAGATATAACCATGTCAAAATATAGAAAAAGTGCTAAAACTCCACATTGAGCAAAAAGATTCGTATGACCATTAAATTATAACACAGTACAACACATGATTTTGGGACTCAATTTTAAGAACTGCACGCGAAAGAAGCCCCAAAAAGAAGAAGTTCTGCATCATTCGTTTTGTCAAGTAACCTGCCATAATAATTTAATATCGGTTTGAAGTTAGTTAGTATCGTATAGTGGAATTTTGTCTCGTTTTAGGCTCTTTTGTTTGACATAACTCGAGAACCGCTAGTCCGATTTAGCTGAACAGCTCTCTCACCCGGTACATCCAATAGAGTTTTGGTCGCCCCCTCCTGCTCCGCCCATAGAGTTTATTGACGAAGACCTTTCGAGCTGGAACATTATTATCTATACGTACAACGTGTTCAAGCCAGCGCATTCGGTCTATTTAGACGCGCTTGACTACGTCGGTGTTGTTGTACAGCTCATACAGCTAGTGGGTCATTCGATGATGGGTCCAAATATTTTGCAAAAATATTTTTTTCTCGAAGACTCCCATTACCCACGATTCTGTGCTGTAGAGCAAGACAGGTAGGATCAGAGTCTGGCTGAATTCGATTTTTTTTTGTCGAAACAGGGCTTTGACATTCAATCATTTGCTTAGCGGATATTAGCAGTGTTTTGCGAATAAAACTCGTCTGTGGTTTCCGGGCGGACATTATTATTTTTTTTTATGATGATGTCAAAGTAGACAAAATCATCTACCACTTCAATGTTATAGTTCTCAACGTTCACACAGTGTCTTTGTTCATTTATCACCATAAGGCCGCAGTAACATCCCACAGTCCACGGCCAATGATATCCATATCATCAGCATACGAGAGCAACATATGAATTTTTTTGCAGATGGTATCATTTCTGTTTAAATGATTGCATGATCATCTCCATTATGATGTTTAAGAGATCTAAAGCCTAGCTTGGTAGTAAATGGCTCTGACAGATTTTTGCCAATTTTCACTGAAGACTTTGTGTCAGTCAGTGCCATCCGGCAAACCCGTATCAGCTTCTAGGAGATACCAAACTCAGTCATAGCATCTAATAATTGCTGTCATATCGAACTGTCGAATGCAGCTTTGACATCGATAAGCAGATGGTAGGAATCGATCTGCATTTTATGGGTTTTCTTCAGGATTTGTCATAGTGTGAATATCTGGATGGTCGTGGATTTAGCAGGTCTAGCGTCGCACAGTGGCACCGCCCCATAAATTTTTTGGGCAAAAAATAGAGGAGTGGTCGTACAGCAATGAAATTTTGCAGAAACACTTCTCTGGGCTAAATTAAGAAATTTTGAAAAAAATCTTGGAAAACCGCCTACTGCCTCATCCACCTCCCATATAACTGCACTTGCCAAATTTTGTATTTTTGGACCTAGGGACTCGAAATTCGGGACACTTCTTAATTGAGTTCTCCTCATGAAAAAAAATTAAACATATTGGGAATGCCACGCCTACTTTAGATTTTAAGCCCATTGAAAGTTGTAGATTTTAGGTGTTTTTCTTCCCTGTCTAGAATCATATGAAAATTTCATATAAGTTAAAAAATGTTAATTTTTATTCAAAAGTTAAACATGTCTACATACAAAAGAAGAAAAAATCCCCAACAACCCTCCGCGAAAGATATTAGCCTTCAAATACACCGAAAATATACCACAAATGCCTGCATTAAAATCGATGTTACTTTTTTTTTAACTACAAAATTTCACTTTCATAAAAAACTTTGTTGAATTTTTCTTATCTAAATACTTCGTTACAAAACCATATCATTAAAATTTTAATATTGGAAAGTTGAAAACCCCTATTTTTTCCTCCAAAATGCCACTGTGCGTCGCACTGATAAGGTCCAATCAGGTTCGCTAGGATGGGCGAGTCTTTTACTTAACACTTTAGACAGGACCTTGTTTGCGATGGGTAAAAGGCTGATCTTGCGATAGTTGGTGCACACATTTGGATCGCCTATCGTAAGCACACGACATAGAACACTCAGATTTCAATCATTGGACATGCATTCCTTGAGTAAAAAAGTGTTTAAGAGCTGGTGCATGCATGTTACCAGGTCATCGCCGCCGGCTTTAAAAAGCTCTGCCGGCAGTCCATCGGCTCCCGCAGCTTTATTATTCTTAAGCCGCGCAATTGCCGTGCTGATCTCGTTTTGGCTCGGTGGTGGAGAATCTACTCCGCGTGAACGGCACAGGGAGAAGAGGCGAGAGGCAACTCGTCTTATTAGACGGAAAAAGAAGGAGCTGAAGAAGAGGCAGGATGAGTGCACAGAGTTGTTCCGAAGCAGAGGGGAAGCCCGAAAATTCTACAAGAGAGTTAAGGCGAGAATGCGTGGAACAGGGTTACCCTCCTGCAAGGACAGCGATGATCAGCTAGTGACGGACCCGGATAACGTTCTGAGGATATGGAGAAATCATTTTAAAAATTTATTGGATGCAGACACCACTCCAGAAGACCCCTCTCCAATCCATGACGATGGTGTTTACTGTCCGCCTCCAAGCCAGAGCGAGATACGTGTGGCAATTTCCCGCCTTAAAAACAACAAAGCTGCTGGAGCCGATGGTCTCCCTGCTGAATTGTTTAAGGCTGGCGGGGAGGAGCTGATTAGGAGCATCCATCAGCTCATGGAGAACATCTGGCAAGAGGAGAGCATGCCCGGGGATTGGAGTCTCAGTCCGTTATGTAAAGCTTTGCAAATGTACCTAAGACAACACCAAATCCTCGGTTAAGATTGGTAAGGATCAGTCTGAACCATCTAACACGGAAAGAGGTCTCAGGCAGGGCGATAGCCTGTCATGTACGGTATTTAATATAGTTATGGAGAAGGTGATGAGAATGGCTGGTGTCAACATGTCTGGCACCATATTCCACAAGAGCCACATGCCACTAGCCTATGCCGATGATATAGACACCATTGGCCGAAATCTGCGGGATGTTACTGCAGTTTTCTCATCACTAGAAAAAGAGTCAGCAAAAATGGGTTTAGCGGTCAACGAGGACAAAACAAAAATAATGATTTCGACGAACAAAGAGTCCTCTCGATGTGGACGCACCGTGAACGTTGACAATTATTGTTTTTAGGTAGTCGACGAGTTTACCTACCTTGGATCTTCCGTCAACAAGAAAAATAATGTCAGCCAAGAAATTAAGCGTAGATTAGTGGTAACCAATAGATGTTTCTACGGACTTCGGCAGCACTTTAGTAACACCACCATATCTCGGAATACTAAGAAACAGCTATACCAGGTGCTTATCTTATCTGTTCTGTTGTATGCTGCCGAATCATGGGTGCTTATGACAACGGACATACAAAACCTGGGAGTATTCGAGAGAAAAGTACTCCGAAAAATATATGGACCTATCTGTGTCGAAGGCGAGTTTCGCCATCGGATGAACCATGAGCTATATGAGCTTTACCACGACATCGACGTAGCTAAGAGAGTCAGAATCCAACGGCTTCGATGGCTGGGACATGTTGCCAGGATGGATGTAAATGCTCCAGCGAGAAAGGTGTTTGAAGGGGAACCTGAAGGACGGCGCAGAGCAGGGAGACCCAAACTCCGTTGGAAGGACCAAGTGGTAGGCGATGTGCCATCATCTGGTAGGACTAACTGGAGAACACACGCAGAAACCGAAGCGTGTGGAATTCTTTATTACTTCAGGCCTCAAGTTTATGAACTACGTTTCGTAAATTGTAATTGGCCACTTAAGTAAGTAAGTAAGTATTTTAAGGGGTTGAATAGATTTTCGACAAGCTGTAGTTGAGATTTCGGATAAGTAAGACTTATTTAAAACAACTTTGTCGAAGACGACATATCCGAAAATCCAACTATAGTCTGCGAAAATCGATTTGAGCCCATAAACCCCAAAAAATATTTGAAATTAAAGTCAAAGATTGTTTATTTTCCAAAAAAAAAGAAACTAACATAAATAAAAATTATTTTTTTGGAATTCGATGATTTTTAGTCTACCTTTTTTTAATAAAATATTGTCAAAACATTAGATCCTAGCTACGCCCTTGACTCGACATATTAAATAATCGTGTGTGCCCAACTAAATATACTAGACTTAGCATGACACGAAAAGCATTAAATCGTACTAATATTTTAACATTTTCTAGTACCCATTTGGGTACTCTACCAAATGGGCAAGCAAATATGACTATACATTCCCAATCATCACCCATATTGTTGGTGTTGTTGAAGTTGGTCGACGTTGGAAGGATGCTGCTGCTAAAGTTGCCTCAAATACAATTTCAGAATGTAAATGATATATAAAAGCTTTCGTGATTTCTCATTTGCAACTACAGCGTCTTACATTGTTACCCCTATAGCTATATCAACATGTCTTCTTATGAATTTGTTGATTTGTTGGATGTGTTTTAACATGGCTTTCGTAATCATCACCCAGTAACTTGAAGAGCTGTATTTGATGCGTGCACATCAGCCATACCAAATGTTCACGAGCTTGTCTCATAAGTTTTCAACGCCTAAGGATTTAAATTCTAGAGTGGTAGTAGCAAATCCTTTCGTGTCTGTTTTTACTTTCTTGAACCGGGTTTGTTTTTCTCCCCTCTCTCCACCTTGTTAAATTCAAAACCTTATTACAGTTGTATATGCATCTGATGTCTTTAGCTATAGCTGGAGTTGTGAACAAATGTACTACGGTGCTGTAAAACACCATAAATTCGTGGCGTAGTGTACACAGCTCGCAATATTTGCAGAAACGTTTACAATATTAAATTTTATGAAATAATTCTTACTTTAAGAGTTAAATACTTTAAGAGTTAAATAAAATGACTGAAGATGAAAAGGCAAAAGGATTCACTAAGCTTTTGTACCAATATGAATATAACGTTCGGTCCGTGCTTGCGCCTAGTGATGGGTATAAGTAAATATTCGTAAATTTTTCTTAGATGCGTTTGATTTTGTACTCAAAACTTCCTTGTTTGACATGATATGACACTCTTTTAGAAAAATTTCAAAAACTTCAGATACTTTTGTATAATTTTACATAGAACAAAATATCAATCCTCCACTGTGACATATTTTAAATTTATATCAACACAATAAAGCTTAACGCACTGAGGCATAGTAGACAACAAGACACATTACCGCCACGGATTTTATCTGGGAATAATTGAATTTCTCGCCTTACGCCACTCGCACAAGCACCCGCCTTTTCATATTTGTTCTTATTATTTTTACCACAAGTTTGCGCTGAGCTGCTATGCATTGAACACGGATAAGTGTCACATCACAATCTTATCACTTGCTCAAAAGACGCAGGAAGAAGTTTTCGAGCAACAATTTTTCTTTTATATATTAAAGAAATTTCCACCTTAAATATAACACAGGGATGAAATATAAGAAGCAACATGTTATCCTTGCAAGTACTTCAATACACACACACACACCCAGAGAGAGAACTAAACACAGAGACGCGAGCAACGCCAGTTGATTGTGTGCAGACTGAAAGAAGAAAGGGCGTCGCTTTGTTATCCTGGAGGACACACGAAAGAAACCTAAAGTAAAAGAACAAAGAAACGCCATGAAAGGATTTGACACGCAAAATTAAAATTCATAAGAAACGCGTGTTTGACTTTAAGTTTGTGCGTTTGTGTCTGAGAGATTACTGAGTTTCATCTCGGCGTACTTAGCGTTCACAAGAAAAACTCATAAAATTCCATTTCGGCTGTGGAAGAAACACCTTTAATGAAAAGTTTCTTCTGAAATCTCTCATAATGTTATAAATTAGTTAATTACGGATGTGTTCAAAGTTGCCCGAACTGCTTAAATCCTCAGCTCGCTGACAGTAAAGATAATAGTACTACATAGGATTTATGAGCTTTCCTTTTACACTCTTCTAGAGTTTTAGTTCCATTGCTTAGTGTAAGTAGTATTGCTATAGAAACTAAATCGATGGCTATAATTATAACAATAATTAGTATTTGCTCATACGTTACAAAGATTGCAGTTGTATTCTTAATTAATTTCACATATTGTGCTTCGCCATAAGGATGAAGACTAATGAGGGCACACAAAGGATAATAGAGAAAGGAAGAGATGAAAGTGAATTATTGTGCAAGAAGTAAACTTAGATGTTCAACATTGAACGGATGTAATGACGAATGTGAATTCTAAGTTACAGCGATAAGTAAAACTTTTGGCTAAAAGCTTTAGTCTAAAATTTGAAGTCCTGATTGCTCAGTTTTGATATATATGTTCCCAAACAAAAGTAAAGCAAAAATTTTAGTCACATAACTTCAGTTAAAAATTGGCTGCCTATACAGTACAACATTTTTCAGCTCATTCAGGACTCAATTTTAGGAACAGCACGTGAAAGTAGCCCCCAAAAGAAGAACTTCTGCATCATTCGTTCATTCAAGTTACATGCTATAATAATTTAATATCGATTTAAAGTTAGTAAGTATCCTATAGTAACCTAATCGGCATGCTACAACCGAACTGAAGCTCAACACAGGCTCTCTTAGTGGCTTTGGCATCCCCAAGAAACTGTGATCGGGCGCGGTGGCCCAATAAGCCACTCTCCTTAAACAAAAGAAATATTATGAAAACACGAAAATAAAGAAAAAAACAAGATGTTGACATACCACCGAGATAGCCAATGCCTACTCCGAAAAACTCTCTCAGTTACTCCAAACAAACCCCCCTAGTTCTGATGTTCCCGACACACAGTGGCAGCATATTGCGAATTCTATGACCACTGCCGCAACGACCGTACTGGGTATTGAAAAACTACGTTCGGACCAGCCCTGGTACGATGATGAAGGTCGCGCGAAATGTCTGAGGAAATGGATGCTGTATACAAGGCAAAACTGCAGCCAATGGCGACGCGTGCGGTGACGGAGCGTTATAAAGAGAAAAGGAGGGAGATGAAACGCATGTTTCTGTGGGAGAAAAGAGAGAGCCAGGGTATCCAAAAGTACAGAGGTAGAGATGAGGCCCGAAAGTTCTACCAAAAGGTAAAAAGTAAAGGTTTTGGAACAGGGATCCCCACCTGTAAAGACAGAGACGGAAATCTGGTCGCGGACACTCAGAGTGTGCTGGTGGAGGGGACACAATTTTGATCTCTACTCGTTCCTGAAGGCAGCATAAGTGACGAAATCACACCAATTATCGACGATGGAGCAGACTGTCCACCACCGAGCCAAAACGAGATCAGCACGGTAATTGCACGGCTTAAAAATTATAAAGCTGCCGGAGCCGATGGACTGCTGGCAGAGTTTTTTAAAGCCGGCGGCGATGAGCTGGTAACATGCATGTACCAGCTCATAAACACAATTTGGCTTAGGGAGTACATGCCCGATGATTGGAATCTGAGTGTCCTATGTCCCATGCTTAAGAAAGGCGATCCAAGTGTGTGTACCAACTATCGCGGGATTAGCCTTTTACCCATCGCATACCAGGTCCTGTCTAGGGTGTTTTGTGAAAGACTAAAGCCCATTCTGGCGAACCTGATTTGATCTTATCAGTGTGGCTTTAGACCAGGTAAATCCACCACCGACCAGATATCCACACTACGACAAATCCTGGAAAAGACCCAAGAAATGCAGAACGACACCTACCATCTGTTCATCGATGTCAAAGCTGCATTCGACAGTTCAATACGACAGCAATTATTAAATGCTATGGCTGAGATTGATATCCCCTTGAAGCTGATACGACTTCGCGGGATGACACTGACTGACACGAAGTCTTCAGTGAAAATTGCCAAAAATCTGTCAGAGCCATTTTCTAGCAAGCGAGGCTTTAGACAAGGAGATAGTCTGTCTGTCTGTCATCTCTTTAACATCGTCATGGAGATGATCATGCGAAAGGCTGCAGTAAAAAGGAATGGTACCACCTTCAACAATAGTCACATGTTGCTCACGTATGCTGATGATGTAGATATCGTTGGTGGTGAATTGCGAGATGTTACTGCGGCTTTTTCGAGCATTGAAAAGCAGTCGGCTGAAGTGGGTCTGGTAATTAACGAGGATAAAACCAACTTATTTGTTTCAACGAACAAAGAGTCCACCCGTCTGGGACGCTGCGTGAATGTTGATAACTATAACTTTGAAGTGGTAGATGATTTTGTCTACCTTGGCGCCGCCATAATCAAAAAAAAATAATGTCAGGCTGGAAATAATAAAACGAGTATTGATCGCAAACCGTTGCTACTATGCGCTAAACAAACGATTTAACGACAAAGCGCTCTCTCAAAGGACAAAGATCCAGCTCTTTCAGACTCTGATTCTACCTGTCTTGCTCTACAGCGCAGAATACTGGGTAATGACAAAAGCGGATCAATCCATTCTGGGAGCCTTGGAGAGAAAAATACTACGCAAAATATTTGGACCAATCATCGTTAACGGTGAGTATCGTCGTCGAATGAATCATGAGCTGTACAACAACATCGACGTAGTCAAGCGCGTTCGAATATACCCTATACGATACTTACTAATTCCAAATCGATATTGAACAATTATCGGCTGTAACTTGTCACAGCGAATGATGCACAACTTATTTTTTTGGGGCTACTTTCCCGTGAAGTTCTCAGAATTGAGTCCCAAAGGCATGTGTTGTACTGTGCTATGACATAATTTTAATGTTTTGTCGCAACTAAGTCCAGGGTGTTTCACAGCACAACAACTCTCGGTCAATTACAAATATGTATATACAATAGTTGAATATTTGCAATACTATAAATTATTCGTAATGCAATATTTTATTTTACTTTAGTATTTTAACTGAATATCACACGAACCTTTCGACTTTTATTCACACCTTAGCATAGCATAGCATAGACACAGAGAAATCGCATAAAGAGAGCTCTGAACCGTAAGAAAGCATGTTGAGTTGATAATAAATTCAAAGCATGTATAAATGCATACACGTACCACCCACAAGCATACACGTACACGACACGGAACCGGATCGGAACATTATATTTGTAAAATATGAACAAACTCATTGAGACAAGTCTAAAATGTCAACGAATGAGATAAACAAAATAGAAACAACAACAAAAACACCAACGATAATGATGATAATGATAAATATAATGACGACAGTTTGGGGGAGGTGTTGTTACTGCGTGGCATACTGGGCGACTGATAGTTAGTGCGTAGTTATTTTTCCTGATGCTATTAATGATGCTGCTGAAGTCTCTGAAATGTTGCTTAGCAGAGTGCGTGAGAGTTGGTAAGTGATGGCATAGAAGTTTTTAATCATGTCTTCATTTAAATAATGATTTTGATAAAATCACTCTCTGAGGCTCGCACACAGAAACACATGCTAGACGTCCTTACATTCATGCAAAAGTTTTCAAGGAGCAAAGATTAATTGGAGCAGAAGTTTTATGCTGTTTAAACATGCACTATAAAATGTATGCGCATATGTATTTACATATATTTCAATTGTATTAGTGTACAAGTGTAAGTAGTTTTGGAAATTTGTTGTAAGTAATAGACAGGATTCAAGTATATATTGAAGTTATTATTCTAACACATGTCAGGCAATTGAATGTGCAAATTTTGCGGTTGTAGAAATTTTATTGAAATACACAAAGCCATTAACAATAGAGAAAAGTTTAATATTACACAGACTTACAAGGCTCAAAAACTAAGTGTAGAAGGATATGATTTAAAAGACTTTAATTAATTTCCCTTTAAACCCCATGAATGAGGTATGGGATAGCTTCTCGCGTTGTTGTGAAAGAACACGCTTTCTATTTTTAGATTCACAATTAACGGCTCCTACTTGTTTATCGACGAATGCGAACGTCACTGTTTGAGAAGCTCTTACTAGACATGCCGATTAGCTCGACACTTATACTGCGAAGTTGCTGACGCTAACATCGAGGGGTTCCGGCAATAAAAGAAAAATATATTTTTTGATTTTTTAGATGACTGGAGCCAGGAGTTGAACCTGTGTTCTCCCGCATGGTAGTCGCGTGTTCCAACCACAATGCCACGGCCGATCCCGATTTAAAGACGGCAAGAGAAAAAAATCATTTACTACGAATGCACTAAAACAATTTTAGAAAAACACAAAACTAAAATGAATATAAGAAAATAATAAAATTTTTAATTTTCAATGTATATCAAAAAAACGAAATGATGTGCGTTGGTAAGTGCATCACTTGAAAACGCGTGGACCTAATTGACTATTTGTATACCCTCATCCTACGGGTAGAATACCGTTTGATATGAACCAAAAGTGTAACACATAAAAGGAGTTACTTTAGACCCTAGATTTCTTTGAACCAAATTCGATTCATGACTTTTTAAGTCATTTGAGCCATGTCCGTCTGTCTGCCCGGATGGTACGCACGATAACTTTCGAAAGACCCAACTAATTGTTTTGAAATTTTGCACGAGTTAATATTTCTCCAAAACTACTTACTTTATTGCAAACGCCCCTTCTGGCACCTCCCACACAAATATAGCCTACCGCCCACTTAAGAAATCGAGTAACAATAAACCAATACAATCGACGTACAGCTTAATCGGAGTAAAATTTCGAAGAAAAAAACTGTAATTCTAGTCACGCCCCATCTTGTACCTCCTATATCCATCTGGAACCGCCCACTTTAGAAATCGATTGATATTATTAATATACTAAATCGGGATAAAGTTTTTGGAGAAAAAAACTGGAAGTCTAGCCACGCTTCTTCTGGTACCTCCCATACAAATGTACCACTCCGCCCACTTTAGAAATCGAGTAATAATATCAATATACTAGAAAATTTTATGTTTTATTGAGGGTGAGGGTATATGTAAGTCGGGTAACCCGACTGAAACTTTCTTACTGGTTTTTTTTTCTAAATATACGTCATAAACCGAAAATTCGTAGAAAAGAATTCCAAGCGCTTTGGTCTTCTACGCTCCGTAGATAGTTCGTCACATCGAGCTTATAGATAACAGCTCTTTCACCTGGTCCATCCAACGAAGTTTATGTCGCCTTCTTCTAAGCCGCCCATCGAATTTATTGCCGAAGACTTTTCGAGCGGAAGCATTTTCATACATTCGTACCACATGTACCAGCCAGTGTATTAAACTTAAAAAAACTTAATTTCCCTTTGCACCCCATGAATGAGGTATGGGATAGCTTCTCGCGTTGTTGTGAATTAACACGCTTTCTATTTTTAGATTCACAACTAACGGCATCTACTTGTTTATCGACGAATGCAAACGTCACTGTTTGAGAAGCTCTTACTAGACAAACCAATTAACTCGACACTAATACTGCGAAGTTGCTGTTGAGAGGAGCCGACAATGAAAGAAAAATTAATTTTTTTTTTCTTTTAAGATGACTGGAGCCAGGAGTTGAACCTGTGATCTCCCGCATGGTAGTCTAACCACTATGCCACGGCCGGTCCCGTGCGCATAGTAGCAGCGATTAATACTCGTCTCTTGATTTCCAGGCTGACATTATTATTTTTGTTTACGGCGGAGCCAAGGCAGACAAAATTATTTACCACTTCAAGGTTATAGTTAACAACGTTCATCGTTTATCGTTAAAACAAATAACTTGCTTTGTCCTTATTTATTAACAGACCCACTTCTGCTGACTGCTTCTCAATGCTCGTAAGGGCCGCAGTAACATCCCTCAGTGTATGGCACATGATATCAATGTCTTTTGCATACTCGAGCAGCATGTGCCTTTGTTAAAAATGCTACCAGTCGTACGTTCTGCAGCCTTTCGCATGATCATCTTCATTATGATGTTAAAAGGATCACATGACAGACAGTCGCCATGTCTAAAGCCTCGTAGAATGGCTCAGTCAAATTTTTGGCAAATTTTCACTGAAGACTCGTGTCAGTCAGTGTCATCCCGCAAAGTCGTATTAGCTTCGCGGGGATACCAAACTCAGCCATAGCATCTAACAATTTCTGTCGTATCGGACTGTCGAATGCAGTCTCGTTATCAATGAACGATCTGCATTTCTTGGGCCTTCTCCAGGATTTGTCGCAGTGTGAAAGTCTGGTCGGTGGTGGATCCACCACACTGATAAGGTCCAATCAGGTTAGCTACTATGGACTTTAGTCCTTCACATGACCTTGAATACTATGGGTAGAAGGCTAACCCCGCGATAGTTGGTACACACACTAGGATCGCCTTGCTTAAGCACCGGTCATATGTATAACACTAAGATTCCAATCACCGGGCATGCCTTCCTTGAGCCAAATCATGATTATGAGCTGGTACATGCAAGTTGCCAGCTCATCGTCGCTGGCCTTAAAAAGATCTGTTGGCAGTTCATCGGCTCCCGCAGCTTTATTATTTTTAAGCCGTGCATTTACAGTACTGATCTCGATCGGTGGCTCGGTGGTGGGCAATCTACTCGGTCTTCGATGATTGGCGTGATTTCGTCACTTAGGCTGCCTTCAAGAACATGCAGAAAACGAAAGTGTTCCCTATATATATGCAGCACACTCTGAGTTTCCGTCTCTGTCCTTACACGTGGGATCCCATTCCAAAACCTTTGCTTTTTACCTCTTGTCAGAATTTTCTGGCTTCAACTCTATCCCAGTAGTTTTCGATTTCCTGGCTCTCTCTTTTCTTCCACATACATTTTTTTCGCCTAAACAGGCGTTTCATATCAATGCCACTCTGTGTCGGGACATCAGAACTAGGGGGTTTGTTTGAAGTAATTAAGAGAGTTAGTTGGAGTAGGCATTGACTATCTCGGTGGTATGAAGCTTTGTGCTGTCCAGTTTCCTTTAAGTTTGGTTACGAGCGTTTTTAGCACTTCTTAAACGTGTGCGATCCGTGTCAATATTTGAACTGCGAATCACACGCACGTCCATAACGCTTGCGACATGCTTTCCATAAATTACAACGTGATCAATCTGATTTCTTGAATATTGGTCAGGAGATATCCAGGTTGCCTTGTGGATATCTTTAGGTGGGAATCTGATTCCTCTCACAACCATGTTTCTTGCCGACGCGAAACTAACAAGTCTGAATTCGTTATCGGAGGTTTTGTTGTTTAGACAACCTCAAATCAGGAATGTACCTGATATAAGGTCATTCGCATTTTACAACTGTGCAAAAATATTTTATATTTAAATTTTATTAAACACCAGTTTTAAGTCAATCATATTCCGTGCTCATATTATTGGGTTAGATAATTGTGTTGAGCTGTGTAATCCCTTATTAAATTTCTGGGAAACTTTTATGGTATTAATTTAATTTAGAAAACATGCATTGTCTTGATAATGTTACCAAGAACATGTAAACAACCTATATTAAATTTGTAGTAATCAAACTCGCTTCCTCCCGGCTTGTGTGGTTAATTAATATAATATTTCTTAAAATTAAAACAATTACAATGTCCTGCTCACTTCTCATTTTAGGTTTTTGGTAATTTTACTAATTTGTCCTGATAGAATTAGTTTATAAATGTATTCAACATCTTACATCATTGTCAAGTAAATGTGCTAGAAATTTCTTGCAATTTCTTGCTGTCATAGACAAAAGAATCTTTTTATGTATATAGATGTTGTTGTCGCTTCTCTTCAAATGGAGAGAAAATCAAAGGAGATGTTGGCTATTTACTGTCCTATGTCGTATGCAAATGGAAATATTTTACTATGTTTCTGTAGCATTTATTTGTAAATCATTTATATTTGTGAGGCCATCACTTTGACATTCCTATGTAGAAAATATACAAGTATCATAGAGATTTAAAGCGATATCATACCAAAAGAAGATCTTTCTTAGAATGAGTAAAAACTGTAGAAATACTTCGGATTTGGGTAAATCACCAATGATTTTAACATTGGCTTGTCTGGGGGCAGGAAATAGTTCACATTTAAATCTCTTTCACTTAAATTTGATATTAAAATGTTCTTTTAAATTAGCGAAGTAAGCTTATTTGTAATTTATGGTACAACAAATGTTAGGTTTGATGCAAAAAAAGTACTTTTTGGTACAATTTAAGTTATTTTTAGTGCAAATAAAGTACATTTTAGTCAAATAAAATTACATTTTGGTACAATTGAAGAACTTTTTGATACAATAAAAGTACTTTTTGAAACAAAAATTTAGTTTTTAAAACGATAAAAGTATTTTTTGATACAATAAAGGACTTTTTAAATTAAAAACTAATTAAAATTAAAACTAATTTAATTAAAAACTAATTTTATTGTACAAAAAAGTACTTTTATTGTACCAAATAGTACATATACTTTACCACAAAGTACTTTTAAGCGTACTTGCAAGTACTTTTATAGTACCAAAAAGTTCTTTTTTATATAATAAAAGTAAAGCTTTGGTACACTTATAAGTACTTTGTGGTAAAAGAAATTACATTTTGGTACAATAAAGTTCTTTGTAGCTTTTAGTACACAACAGAACTTTGGGGTAAATTAACAGTGTTTTTTGGTACAATTAAGTACTTTATACTTTTAAGTAAACTTAAAAGTATTTTGTGGTATATTAGTAAGATTTTTTGTGGTACACAAAATTCCTGTTTTGTTAAATAAAAGTACTTCTTGTTACTTTAAAAATACTTCTTTCTACAATAAAAATTACGATAAAAGTACTCTTTAGTACAATAAAAGTACATTTTAGTACACATAAAAGCACTTGGGGTCAGATGCCCTCACATATCTTGGTGAAACTTCGTTCAAATGTGCGCATCGAGTAAACCAACTATACATTCGATTATGTAGTAAAGTGAGAGAGTCACCTCTTATATTCTTGACTAAATTGACACCATTAAACACTAAAATGTTTATTGTATTTACACTTTGACCCTTTTGATCCACATACGCCAAATGGCTATAATATTACGAAAACCCAATTCTTCAAAATTTTTATCATAAAATTTTCTCTGTCAAACAAGGATAAAAACAAGCAGAAATACCCACACCACCAACAGACATTTCAATGTCATGCCAGGCATACACTTTACTACACACACACACAGACGCTCTGCCGCACATAACATGCCAAAAATATAATGCGGACATAGGTAGAGCAGCATCACAACCACCCAACAGACAAAGGGGGCCGAGTGTGTAGAGCTTTGTTGGTATACCCCCAGAGACTGTCAACGAAACGAAACGATGAAATACTCACGAGAAATATTAAATAACTTAATAAGGACATAAAACATGAAACATTAAGAACAAATGCTACAAGACTATAACGAAATTGTTGGAAGGCGATAACGCTGACTGCTTATACCCAAAAGGATATGTGAGGACACACTTATGTATATGATATAATATATAAAATATAAACAACAACAACACATAATAACCCTTAAAATAATGAAGGTAAAGCTCTTTTAATATAAAATCACTTAGCCATTGTTGGCGGCAGTAGAATATAGCAGAGAGCAATGAAATAGCAGCTGTGTGGAAGGGGCATGCAATGATGGCTAAGGGCAGACAATAAACATAACAATTATAAATGAAATTTATGTTTTCAAATGATAAATAAACTGTTTTGTAAACAGCTGATATGATCAATACAAATACAATACAAATGTCCTGTTTCACTATAAAACTAATTGATAGCAAATATTAGTGATGCACACATTAACACAATTGACTGAGGAAAGTTTTTTGTTTAATTGTAAATATTTTTATGTTTTCCAGCGTGTGAATGCATAAACAACTTTATATCGCTGATTTTTTCAAGGTGCCAATAAACTACTTACCGCCTTTTACTTGCAAACCTCTTGTACATATCTTTTGTATTAAAATACAAATTGAATGGGCTTGTTCATGATCTTATGCTATGAAATTTTCTACATAAGAATTTCATTGTGCCCATTTTCAGTTTCAAATAACAAGTCAAAATGTTAGCTTCTCCTCGTTGTATGCTATTAATTTTGCCATCTATGTAGTATCCACAGGCCTTAGCTGGCATCTAACTCTTATCGGCTAAATGGCCATAACAAAAATGAGTGCCACCACCACCATCAAAAACGAACAATAAATAACCCAACAGTTTTGTAGCTTTAAAATCAAACTCTTTCATAATATTTCAAGGTATTGGCAGGAAGGTGGCAATGCAAAAATGTATTGCAGCCCGAGAGACGTCTGGCTAAAAACAATTATTGCTCACATTGCCAAAGTGAGCAACATTTGAAGAGGATGCGCAATTGGACGGGAATTTGGAATATGCCACCATTAAAGTCATAAAAATAAAACGTAAAAAGGATCACATATGTAAACTGAACTAGAGCTAAGTTGGTAACGGATGTCGAAATGGTGTGAGAGAGGGAGAGAAAAGATAAGGAGGGGTGCAAAAATAAATATTGGATAAAAAACAAAAATACTCAAAACCTGAAAATATAAAAATATAAAAATATAAAAATATAAAAATATAAAAATATAAAAATATAAAAATATAAAAATATAAAAATAGAAAAATAGAAAAATAGAAAAATAGAAAAATAGAAAAATATAAAAATATAAAAATATAAAAATATAAAAATATAAAAATATAAAAATATAAAAATATAAAAATATAAAAATATAAAAATATAAAAATATAAAAATATAAAAATATAAAAATATAAAAATATAAAAATTAAAATTAATATTATAAATATAAAAAACTATAAAACCATACCACAAAACCAAAAAATTTAATTCGAAAAGTCAGTCGGATTATAGGATCAGAAGCTATGGAGTTGTTAACACCCAGAACCCTTGATGATTAGTAAACCGTAAAACGCAAATATTACAGCCAGTCAGTAGTAGACTACCACGATACCTGACAATCAAGATTAAACGTGAAGAGAATAGGCATTTTAAGGGTAACCAGCGAACATTTTTTCGGGAATTCGAGAAAGGAAAAATGGTGATACAGAAAACCTTGAAAACTATCTCCCCAGAAATTGTTTACCAACTTTTTATAACTTACTGACTGGTATCATATCTGAAAAAGTTTACAACCATTGTACTAGAAACATTAGAGCAAAAGGGGATGTGCAAGAAATTCATGAGGCTGCAAGGAATTATAATCACGAGCAATTCTATTTGCCACCAAAAAAAACTTAAGTGTTGCTTATATTGATTATAGAAAGGAATTCGACGGCGTACGCCACCAATATCTAATCTACACCCTTAAGAAAAACGGTGTGAACGAACAAATAGATTCTTTTTTCGAAAGGATTATGCCAACATGGAAGACGAAAATCGTTCTTAATGGGATAACTACCAGGGAAATTCAAATTAAAAGAGCGAGGAGATACATTTAGCCCGCTTTGGTTTTGTTTAAGCCCTTCACCTCTGAGCACAACATTGAACAACTCCCCTAATGTATATCGCATAAAATATCAACAGAGACAGTCTGCAGTCACCCACCTTCTGTATATGGATGATCTAAAATTGCTTGCTCGGTCGAAATACCACCTCTCAAATCTAATACATATTGTAAAATCATTCAGCAGAGATATATGCATGGCATTTGGATTCGACAAGTGTAAATCTATAGAAAGGACACGAGGACAAGTAGTTCATTCGTAAGGATTTAACCTCCATGATGGCACGATATAAATGCTGGTGAGTAATCAGTCCTATAGGTACCTAGGAGTGGAGGAATCTCCCATACAAGTATAAGGGAAGCTCTAAAAAACGCCTCGAGTCAAGAATAAGAAGTCTGTGTTCAACTAAGCTGTATTCAATTAACATGATAAGGGCAATTAATACCTATGCCATCCCAATACTAACATACTCATTCGGGATAATACCGTGGAGCGACACGGAATTGAATTCAGCACGGCGATGTGGCCAAGCTGCGGAAACTATAGAACACATCATCAATGGTTGTTCGATAATTTCGAGTACGGCCTATCTCAAAAGGCACAATGACGTCGCGAAAATAACCCATCAAAACCTTGCCATTAGAAATGGTTTCTTGGAGGAAAGTCTGCCATGTTACAGAGATCTCCGGTTCATATCTGTGCTTATAAGCAGAAATTATAAACTGTATTGGGACCGATCAATGTCAACAAATCGAACAATTAACGCCAACAGACCAGATAAAATTTGGATTGACAAATGCAGAAAGGTTGGATACATTATAGATGTCGCAATTCCACTTTCGGATAACGTGAATCGAACCATATGTGAAAAAATATTCAAATATGCAGATCTAGCGTTTGAAGTAAAGCAAAGGGGACATCTAGCAACTGTGCAGACTATCCCAAATGTAATATCGAGTACTAGTATTGTGGTTAATTCTGTTTCGCAACATCTCGACGAATTGGGACTTTTATCGCTTTTACATGAAATGTCGAAAGCTTTTGCCTTGGGAACATGCCGGATTATGAGGATGTTTTTGGGGTGATGTTATGCCCCATGTCGTCGTACAGTAATTTGCGGAAATGATCAATGATAACCTATATTTTATTATAAATTCTAACAAACAAAAAAAAAATCATTTTAATATTAAAGTTAATATTAAAATAAGAATTAAGATACACCGTTGATAAAGTTCTTGTCATGTACGGTACACGATTTTTGCCGCATTGCTTTGTGTTGATCTTGTCACGGCGCGCCCAAAAGCTCAGAAGACCGAAGCTTTTAGAATTACTTAACATGTGCTTTAGAAGGCCTGACTTAATGACCGTTTTGATCACTAATAACATTTATTTTCTACATAAGAAACCCTAAGAAGCAATGACATTATAGAAAGACTCTCTGTAATACTATCAGCATCAATTGTGTGACATCCACGCAACGTTTTTCTACATTTATCACTGTAAGCCCCACGGAATAATAAATTTATTCAAAGATATCCATAAACCACCAATAATTAAAACCCACTTTAATGACAGCAAAGAAAAAAATATGTTGATTTAATGATTATAATTCATTCCTTATTTTTATTGCAAATACTTGTTCAAGCGAGTTCTTATGGACCAAGCTTACAAAAAAAAAAACGAAATAAAAAAAAGATGAAATATACTAACGACATTCCGCGAATGCACAGTTATCTTAATTACTATTACGACGATTCTTTGTGAGCTATAAAATGCAGCAGACTCTACGAGTCCAAAACGGGAATATCTATAGACACGATGGCGAGGCAAGCAGGAATTCAACACTTGAAATGTGTAGAGAAAGATAGAACGCAACAGACAGACAATTCAGTGGCAGTGGATTTTCAAGTGCGAAAAATGAGACACAGACCAGATGGCATCACAACAAACTTGGTGAGACACACACAGTACCGCAGCCATTTCACATACACCACATATCCATAGCCATTCGTCGCCACTTTATCCCAATTTGAGTACAGGAAAGCCACGCCACGTCTTCTTTGTCGTCAGAGTCGAGTTTAGTGGCATCAAGAAGGAGAGCATTAAGCAGCAGCAACAACAACACAACTGAAGCAGCAGCCACAGCATCATCCACAACATTCAAACATGTCGCGGTATCTTTAAAATATTTTTGTTGAGGTATCCCATCCATCCATCCATGCATCCGACCATCCTGCTGCCATCAACCATTTCATCCTCTTTGAATTCACTGCTTGTTTGTTGCTCGGAATTCATTATATTCATATGAACTGGAGGATTATGTGTATACAAGCGAGGGGTGTAACACGAAGTATTAAGATATAGAAATATCTTAATAAAAATATCAATATTAAAAAAATAAAAAAATAACTTATTAAAATTTTAAATATAAAAATATAAATATACAAAAATACAAAAATACAAAAATACAAAAATACAAAAATACAAAAATACAAAAATACAAAAATACAAAAATACAAAAATACAAAAATACAAAAATACAAAAATACAAAAATACAAAAATACAAAAATACAAAAATACAAAAATACAAAAATACAAAAATACAAAAATACAAAAATACAAAAATACAAAAATACAAAAATACAAAAATACAAAAATACAAAAATACAAAAATACAAAAATACAAAAATACAAAAATACAAAAATACAAAAATACAAAAATACAAAAATACAAAAATACAAAAATACAAAAATACAAAAATACAAAAATACAAAAATACAAAAATACAAAAATACAAAAATACAAAAATACAAAAATACAAAAATACAAAAATACAAAAATACAAAAATACAAAAATACAAAAATACAAAAATACAAAAATACAAAAATACAAAATACAAAAATACAAAAATACAAAAATACAAAAATACAAAAATACAAAAATACAAAAATACAAAAATACAAAAATACAAAAATACAAAAATACAAAAATACAAAAATACAAAAATACAAAAATACAAAAATACAAAAATTCAAAAATACAAAAATACAAAAATACAAAAATACAAAAATACAAAAATACAAAAATACAAAAATACAAAAATACAAAAATACAAAAATACAAAAATACAAAAATACAAAAATACAAAAATACAAAAATACAAAAATACAAAAATACAAAAATACAAAAATACAAAAATACAAAAATACAAAAATACAAAAATACAAAAATACAAAAATACAAAAATACAAAAATACAAAAATACAAAAATACAAAAATACAAAAATACAAAAATACAAAAATACAAAAATACAAAAATACAAAAATACAAAAATACAAAAATACAAAAATACAAAAATACAAAAATACAAAAATACAAAAATACAAAAATACAAAAATACAAAAATACAAAAATACAAAAATACAAAAATACAAAAATACAAAAATACAAAAATACAAAAATACAAAAATACAAAAATACAAAAATACAAAAATACAAAAATACAAAAATTCAAAAATACAAAAATACAAAAATACAAAAATACAAAAATACAAAAATACAAAAATACAAAAATACAAAAATACAAAAATACAAAAATACAAAAATACAAAAATACAAAAATACAAAAATACAAAAATACAAAAATACAAAAATACAAAAATACAAAAATACAAAAATACAAAAACACAAAAATACAAAAATACAAAAATACAAAAATACAAAAATACAAAAATACAAAAATACAAAAATACAAAAATACAAAAATACAAAAATACAAAAATACAAAAATACAAAAATACAAAAATACAAAAATACAAAAATACAAAAATACAAAAATACAAAAATACAAAAATTCAAAAATACAAAAATACAAAAATACAAAAATACAAAAATACAAAAATACAAAAATACAAAAATACAAAAATACAAAAATACAAAAATACAAAAATACAAAAATACAAAAATACAAAAATACAAAAATACAAAAATACAAAAATACAAAAATACAAAAATACAAAAATACAAAAATACAAAAATACAAAAATACAAAAATACAAAAATACAAAAATACAAAAATACAAAAATACAAAAATGCAAAAATACAAAAATACAAAAATACAAAAATACAAAAATACAAAAATACAAAAATACAAAAATACAAAAATACAAAAATACAAAAATACAAAAATACAAAAATACAAAAAATACAAAAATACAAAAATACAAAAATACAAAAATACAAAAATACAAAAATACAAAAATACAAAAATACAAAAATACAAAAATACAAAAATACAAAAATACAAAAATACAAAAATACAAAAATACAAAAATACAAAAATACAAAAATACAAAAATACAAAAATACAAAAATACAAAAATACAAAAATACAAAAATACAAAAATACAAAAATACAAAAATACAAAAATACAAAAATACAAAAATACAAAAATACAAAAATACAAAAATACAAAAATACAAAAATACAAAAATACAAAAATACAAAAATACTAAAATACAAAAATACAAAAATACAAAAATACAAAAATACAAAAATACAAAAATACAAAAATACAAAAATACAAAAATACAAAAATACAAAAATACAAAAATACAAAAATACAAAAATACAAAAATACAAAAATACAAAAATACAAAAATACAAAAATACAAAAATACAAAAATACAAAAATACAAAAATACAAAAATACAAAAATACAAAAATACAAAAATACAAAAATACAAAAATACAAAAATACAAAAATACAAAAATACAAAAATACAAAAATACAAAAATACAAAAATACAAAAATTCAAAAATACAAAAATACAAAAATACAAAAATACAAAAATACAAAAATACAAAAATACAAAAATACAAAAATACAAAAATACAAAAATGCAAAAATGCAAAAATGCAAAAATACAAAAATACAAAAATGCAAAAATGCAAAAAGTTAAAAATACAAAAATATAATATAAAAGTACTTTTTGGTACAATTAAAGAAATGTTTAGTAGACTCAAAGTACCTTTTGTTCCAATTAAGGAACTTTTTGGTACAATTAAAGAACTTATTTGTACATTTTTGTACGTCCGCATAAAAGACTTTTTGGCACAGTAAAAGTAATTTTAGTGCAGTCAAAGTACCTTTCGCTGTCATTAAAGTACTTTTTCGCACAATTTAAGTACTTGTTGGTACAATAAAAAAAATTGTTACAAATAAAGTAATTTTTGGAGCAATTAAGGTACTTTTTCGTTCAATGAAAGTACTGTCTAGTAGATTAAAGGTACTTTTTAGAAGATAAATGTACTTTTTGGTACAATTAAAATAGTTTTTGGCACAATCAAAGTACTTTTGCGGTACAAAAATTGGAAAGCAAATTTTTGAGGAATTAAAGTTCTTTTTGGTACAATAAAAAAGTACTTGTTCGTAAAATAAAAAAAACAATTTACTTTTGTGTAACTAAAGTACTTTTGAATACAATAGAATTTCTTTTTGGCAGGCAAAAGTACTTTTTGGTACAAAAAAACCCTTTTTGTGTTAAAAATGTACTTTTTGGTACAATTAAAAACTTGTTAATAAGGTACTGGTATAATTAAGGATCTTGGTGGTACATTTAAAGTACTTTATGGTATTAAAGTACTTGCTGGTACAATCAAAGTACGTTTACGGTGCAATAAAAATACTTTTGAGAAAAAAAATGTTTGTTTGGCACAAGGAAAATACTTTTTGATAGAATAAAAGTACTCTTTGGTAAAATACGACATAAAACGGGCCCCTGAGTGAATCTAAGAAAGTAATATGTAGTCCTAATCGCGATTTCTTAAACAAACAAGATACGCCCTTTCTATGTTAAGCCGTCCATACATATGTAGTTCCGCGTTATGGAATAGAAAATGAACTTAGAACTTTTTTTATCAATTAACATCCCATGAATGAAATACGGGAGAGCTTCTCACATTTGAGTGGTTAACAAGCTGCTATTTTAAGACTCACACAACGGGACCTACAATTTAAAGACGTATCCGAACATCAGCTGTCTACAACGAAGTTGCTGAAGACCACTAAGACAGATCTATCTTGGTCTCTCACAATATATATCTCCTAATAAACAGTCGCGTGTTCTACCAAGAATAGCAGCTACACCTGGTAAAAACACGCCATCGCTATTCACTATCGCCTTACAAATTTATAGAAAATCATAGCCTTTCGTCAAACTCCTCGCACTTACGTTAAGGCATGTACCACCACATCGTTCCTTTTAATACATTTTATCTGGCCCAATCCCTCCGACAACCCCAACGACACACGCCAGCAACATCAAGTGGTTCCTGCTGCTGCCACTGCTTTTTTCGCTTATTAAGGCATCGTCATAGTGCGCCTTATACACACACACACACACATTGTGATGAGCTCTCTCCTCGTTATTCCTTTTGTCTGTCTTCTCCTGGTGATGTGCTTAAAATGCGTCTCTGGAATGTCAAGGATTTTTTTTCTTCGTTTCGCTTAGGATTTTGTTTTTTTTTACTTTTTGCTCCGTTGCCATCGAACGTGATGAAGGTTTAAATTTTGACTGTATGGAAACCAACAATTGCGATATTCGCTTGCCTTAATTTAATTTTTATGTTTACGTGGAGAGAGCAGAACATAACATAACATAAAAAAAAACGAAAAATTGCTTGAAATGTGTCAGATTAAGGTTTTAGCTTTACTTTAGATAATTGATTTTCAAATCTCATAAATTTGGAAATTTTTTTTAAGACATCTGGGGCTCAACCTCTTATTCTGTGTCAGATTAGCGTTAAGTGAATATAGATGAAACGAAAACGTTAAATTCTAATGCACTTTTTCTGAAATTTAACTAACCACATTGCTTTCTTTCTCTTTTCGTTACAGGTAAAAACATAATTTTGTGAAAAACTTAATGGATTTTATATAATAACTTTTGGGGCCCATATAACCTGTGAGTAATTTAAGGCGCTCTGTTGATAATAAAGATGTTATGTAATAAATTTAAAAACTTAATTATTTGCAATTTGTTGTACTGTGCAATTGCAGCTATTTGTTAAACAACACAATGACCATGGTACTTCTTAAAAAGGGGCAGAAGACATTGTGTATTTTTGACGCACAACTTGAATATAACTTGCAATGTTGTTGTATTTAAGTGGTCACAGATACGAAAAATTTAAATTTAAACCCAATCGTACCATGCCTTCTTGTATCTTATTAAAGACATGTGCCAAAGCGAAGGCATATTCTAATACGAATATCGATCAAACTTATATCTTATATTATATATTTATTACTTTTATGCAAAATTTGGCAGAATTTTACTATTGCTTTCAGGTTCCTTTTATACATATAAAACAAGGGTTATCAAAATTTACCTCAATTACGGTCCCTTCTCATTTGTATGCTTTGTTAATGTCACAATATTAACGCAACCTCTGTTATTTGGAATCCTTGATATTCTGCAGTAATATAAAAGTAATATTCTATGTCCTGCCCATTGTGACATGGCAGCCCCCAATGATTTTTTGAATTTTATTAGTTTGTTAGAAATAAAATAGAGGGGTACTGGATTGGAGCTTTACAACATTAGCGATAGCAAGAGCTTTTTAGATGCTGTTGTTGCTATACTCTCTCTTTGATGTCATTTTACTTTATAGAGAAAGAGGTAAAAGGACAAGTTAGAAATAAATGTTCCACCGACATTCAGATGACAATATAAATACGGTGAGAGTTGCCATTATTTTGCAGCAAGTGGAAAATAAAATAATTCAAATTGTAACTGCTGCAGCTTGCGGGTTAGTTAATATGGTAATAATCCTTTAAAACGTAGTGGATGCAGCGCTCTTTCCTGATTTGGCGATTCTGTTTGTTCTTCATAGCAAGAGTACGAAAAATACAAGTAACTAAACTTAATTTTCCTTTATACCCCATGAATGAGGTATGGGATAACTCCCCGCGTTGTTATGAATTAACACGCTATATATTTTTAGATTCACAACTAACGGCACCTACTTGTTTATCGACAAATGCGAACGTCACTGTTTAAGAAGCGTCTACTAGACATACCGATCGATACTTATACTGCGTGTCTTAACCGCTATGCCACGGCCGGTCCCGCAAGTATTTTGATAAAAATAATATACTTAATACTTTTTGGTACAATAAAAGTACCAAATAGTATATGTAGTACAATACAAGCACTTTGTGTTGCACTAAAATTCCTTATTGTTACAATAAAAGTACTTTTTGATACAAAAAAAAATTACTTATTCGTATCATAAAACTAATTTCTGGCACAATAATGGTACTTTTAGTAAAATAAAAGTACCTTAGGGTACATTAATAGTGCTTTTTCCTGATTAAGCTTTACATTAAATATAATAAAAACTTTTCTTAGTGAATAAAGGTACTTTTGGTACAATAATAGTACAAGCGGTACATTAAAAGTACTTTCGATGTAACAAAATTGCTTGTTAATTTAATAAAAGTACTTTCTGGTAAGGGTACTTTTGGTACAATAAAAATACGTTGTGGTACACTAATAGTACTTTTTGCTACAATAAAAGTACTGGTTAATATAATAAAATTTGGCAAAAGTGCAGAATAAAAAAAAAATACTCCCTAAAACACGAAAAACAAGATCTAAGTTGGCGGTAAGGCATACGGGAGCCTGGGGGCCCAAAAAAAGGGGCCCATTGGGTTCTATGATAACCCCCCATGTGTGGATACTCAAATGAAAGATACTTTCGAGACGAATCCAACGGTGGTATTTTAAAGTTCCTACGGGTGAAAATGTGAAAAAATCTTGGAAAAAGTTTGAAAAATTGAAATTAGTTTAGTTATCTTGAACACATTATGGTCCAACACGCCCCCCGCCGCATACGCCGTAATTAGTTTCGTTGTCTTGAACACTTTATGGTCCAAGACGCCGTAATTAGTTTCCTTGACTTGAACACATTAGGGTCCAAGACGAATGCGGTTGGGGGCACGCCCCTTTTTCATCAACTGCATCATGCTTTACCATTACTTGATTACGCGATTTTTTAATTTTTTTTTTTTTTTTGGCATATCCCTGAAATTTAAATGGCTCTAACTCGGCCCAGGGGACTCGTAGGAACTTAAAAATAACATCGTTGGATTCGTCTCGAAAATATCTTTCAGTACCCGCACAAGGGGGGTCATCATAGAACCGAAAGGGGCCCCATTTTTGACCCCCCCGGGCCCCATGGGCCTGACGCCAACTATGACCTACCATCCCGATGTTTGGCGACCAAGACGAAGACAATGGCATATTTTTTTTTTTAATCGGGCTCCTGCCCCATATTCTGCTCTTCAGCCTAAAATTTTTGTACAAAAAGGTAATTTTGGTACAATAAAAGTACTTTGCGGTAGCTAAAAAAGACTTTTTGATATACATATTTAAAAAGTACCTTTTGTACAAAAAAAGTACCTTTAGTACAAAAAAGATTTTGTGGTACATTAAAAGTACTTTTTGATACAATAAAACTACTTGTTACTAACATAAACCTACTTAATACTATTGGTACAAAAAAGGACTTTGCGGTACATTAAAAGTGCTTGTTGATACAATAAAAGTACTTATTGATATAATAAAAGTACTTTCATTGTACAATAACTGTACTTCTGGTACAATAAAAGAGCTTTCCGTTACATCAAAAGTACTTTTTATTTTTGCGCAATAAAAGTACTTTTGGTACACAAAAAACTACTTTGTGGTACATTAAAAGAGCTTTTTCATACAATAAAAGTACTTGTTGGTATAATAAGGGTACTTTTGGTACAATAAAATTACTTTGGAGTAGGTTAAAAGTACTTTGTTGATACAATAAAAGTTCTTGTTAATATAATAACAGTAATTTTTGCGCAATAAGTACTTTTTGATACAATTAAAGTACTAATTAAGATAATCAACATACTATGTCGAACATTAAGCGGACTTTTTAAATATTACTTTGTGGAATATTAAAATATTTTTTGGATACAATAAAAGTACTTGTTAATAAAATAAACGTATTTTTTTATACAATAAGGTTACTTTTAGTACAAAAAAGTACTTTGTGGTAGATTAAAAGTACTTTTTTATATAACTATATGCATAGTACTTGTTAATATAATAATAGTACTTTTTGGTACAAAAAAAGTACTTTGTGGTACATTAAAAGTGTTCTTTTTTTCTCTTAAAGAAATGTTCTGTTTATTTAAAGTACTTTAAGATTTAGTAATAATACTTTGTAATACAATAAAAGTACTTTTTGGTACTATAAAAATAATTGTTGATATAATGAAAGTACTTGTTGGTCCAAAAAAAGTACTTTTTGGTACAATAATAGTACTTTGTGTTGCAAGAAAGTACTTTCTGGTACAATTAAAGTACTCTTTTTGTACAGTATGAATACTTTTGGGAGCAATAAATGTACTTGTATGTACTACAATAAATGTACTTTGCGGTACAATTTAATAAATTTTTGATATTATTTTATTTGATTTGATATTATTTTTTGATATTAAGTGCATGTGGTGCAATAAGGTTACTTTGGTGCAATAAAAGTACTGTTTTCGTACAACAAGAATACTTTTTTGAAAATTTATTTTTGTTCCAATAAAAGTAATTTTTGGTACAATAAAAGTACATGTTGATATAATAATAATACTTTTTGATAAAAAAAAACTTCAAGATACTAAAAGAGGACTTTTTGTTACCACAAAACTAGTTTTTAATACAATACAATTTATACTATTAATTATAAAAAAAAGTACAAAATAGTACAATTAGAGTTCATTTTGGTGCACAAAAAGTATTATATGGTAAAATAGAAGTACATGTTGTGACAGGATAACTACCTTTAACCTCAATAAAAAGTACTTTTTTACGTAAAATATGCAAAAACGATACTTTAAAGAAAATGTCATTATTCGTAAAGATAACTAACCCTTTTCTATTTTAGGATGTCCAGAAAAAATATGCTTGTCTAAGATTCCTTGCCCTAATTATTAGAAAATTTATTCAAATAAATAAACAATCAAATGTTTTCGAAAGTCGACTAGGACTAGCTTCTTTTTTCTAAGATATATAGGGTAAGAGTAAAAAGTTAAGGTCTGATATATCTATAAAATTTTACCTGAGTATACCCATTTTTTTTGCAATCACTTTCTAGTCCCAACTCTTTTCTTTGGCAACTCTTTTACTTTTAAACCAAATTGCAACCAAGTTGCAAGTTGTGCTAGTTGCAATAAATGTCACTGTTAGTGGCAGAAACTAATGCACTGCTGTAGTTTGCTTTCCCCCTACCCCAGCTCTCGACAAGTACATGAAACATATTATGTCAACAATGCAGGGGGTCCAACGTCAGCTCAGTATTAAAACATGCTTAAAAAAATAAACTACCACCATCGTCACGTCACCCTAGAGAGTGCGGAAAACGTACCAACTGTGCTGCTGCTGCTGCTGCTGCTGCATTCACAATGCACTTTACATCGTGACTTGCGGGAAGGCAACATAGAGCAGTTTTTACATTTATTACTTTACCTAAGGGCCACACAGTGGAAGATTTAGGAGAAAATTGAGAAAAAAATTTACAGTATGCTTTGATTTCATAGGGATTGTCAAAGTCGCTGTCTCTCAAATAAGTTTATGAGTCCATGAGTCCATGTTCTTGTGAGCGATGATTTAGAATGGAGTAGAGGGCAAAATAAAATAATACCCATTGAAGTCGTTTCTGAGACTGAAAAACGATTTGCCCTTGCTCCTATCCAGCATTTCTGAATTAGATGACGAAAACTTCGTAATACTAAATATTTCTGTTGATTATTACTAGGGTAAGGAATTTTATGCACTAAAAATCGAAAATATGCGCATATAACATGCTCTTCAAATTCAAAAATATGCACTAAAACATATACACTATGCAATAAAAAATTATTAAAAATAAAAATTTCAAGAATTTTGGAAGACGAAAAAACACAAAATTCATTTTTATAAATTTAAATCGATGTAAAATCGGAATCGTGGTGCTCTTTCATTGCTTCACTAATTCTGCAAAATTTTTGGTGTAATATTTAAGGTACTTGTTGTAATTGGCGTTAACAGCGTTTTTAAAGTGGTTGTCAATCAAAAAAGCAATATTATGCATCAAAAACATGCATTTATTATAAAATTTGAGAAAATGTGCTTATAAATATGCAAAAACACGTATTTTTCGTAATATAAGCAAAAACAATTGAATGTCATATTAAAGAAAATGTCACGATTCGTAAAGATAACTTAATCGTTTCTATTATAATGCGTCCATAAAAAATATGCTTTTGCATAAGATTTCTTTCCTTAATTATTACTAAGTTTATGCAAATAAAAAAAAAACAATCGAATGTTATGTATACGTCATAAGTATATTTCGTAAAAAATGCAAAAACAATTGAATGCCATTTTAAAGGAAATGTCATGATTCGTAAAGATAACTTAATCGTTTCTATTTTAGGATGTCAAGAAAAAATATGCATTTCCATAAGATTATTTTCCCTAATTATTACTCAATTTATTCAAATAAAAAAACAATCGAATGTCGACTAGGACATACGTAATAAGTATTGTTTCGTAAAATATGCAAAATATGCAAAAACAATTGAATGCCTTTTTAAAGGAAATATCATGATTCGTAAAGATAACTTAATCGTTTATATTTTAGGATGTCCAGAAAAAATATGCATTTGCATAAGATTCTTTGCCCTAATTATTATATAATGTATGCAAATAGACAATCGAATGTTTTCAAAAGTCGACTAGGTCATACGTAATAATATTTTTTTCGTAAAATATGAAAATATGCAAAAACAATTGAATGTCATTTTAAAGGAAATGTCATGATTCGTAAAGATAACTTAATCGTTTCTATTTTAGGATGTCAAGAAAAAATATGCATTTCCATAAGATTCCTTGCCCTTTTTCGTATAATATGCAAAATTTGCTAAAACGATTGAATGCCGATTTTAAAGGAAATGTCATGATTCGTAAGGATAACTAACCCGTTTCTATTTTTGGATGTCCAGAAAAAAATATGCATTTGCATAAGATTCCTTAACGTTATTATTACTCAATTTATTTTAAAAAAAAATCGAATGTTGACGAAAGTCGACTAAGACATACGTAATAAGTATTTTTCGTCGACTACGTAATAAGTATTTTACGTCGACTAGGACATACGTAATAAGTATTTTTTCGTAAAATATGCAAAAACAATTGAATGCCATTTTAAAAGAAATGTCATGATTCGTAAAGATAAATTAATCGTTTCTATTTTAATACGTCCAGACAAAATATGCATTTGCATCAGATTCTTTGCCCTAATTATTACCAAATTTATTTAAATAAAATCAACAATCGAATGTTGTCGAAAGTCGACATGGACATACGTAATAAGTATTTTTCGTAAAATATGTCATGTTTCGTAAAGTTAACTTAACCGTTTCTATTTTAGGATGTCCAGAAAAAATATGCATTTGCATAAGATTCCTTGCCCTAATTATTACTAATTTTATTCAAATAAAAAAACAATCGAATGTTGTCGAAAGTCAACTAGGACATACGTAATAATGGGTGTTGTGTCCCAAGCCTGTTAAATGAAACGCGTGTTCTTCAATTTGTGATTCTTACATGACTAAAACATATTCATTATTTTATTCTTCTCCTTCTTCTTTCTAGTATGTAAGGGCCGTGTTTTAGGGCTGCCAAATCTTTATATTTCGGACAATACCCAACAATGGGGAATAACTTTTGAGGTCAACATCGACTTTATGTCACGTCATAAAAATTTACACTGACATATTAACATTGAAATATAAATGTAAGAACCTAACCACTTATCATAAAAATTTTAAAATTTTAAAATTGCAACAAAGTACCTTTTTTGTAATGAATTATATCAGTATGACATTGTAAGAGAGCGATCTTAGCACTTAGAACGTCACACATGTGTAATGTCAAAAATACCGTCCACTCATTATAACTCCGATTGAAATAACACCTGCTGACATCGTCACTTACTTTGTAATTAAGCGTGTAATCAAGCTTTCCGCTAGGTTTTTATTATTTTTCTCTCACTTCTTGTCAATCTTCTTTTTTATTATATGACTTGCAACAATTCACCCACTGTGGCACATTAATATATGCTATCGTCCCCCTACGGCGTTACATCTTTGCCTTTAAAGTTCATCATCTAGTTTACAGCTGCTGCCCCCCATAGAATAGTTGTGCGATGGCTGTTGCTGTTTCATTTTATGTAAAATTTGTTTTAATATTTTTTTCACAACCACTGCCAAGCCACCATCATCGTTTGTACTATAGTAATGATGGTGGTGGTGGAGGATACTCCAACCAACATATGTTCATAGCCTAGAAATGCTTCATTTACTTTCAAAACAAATCACTTTTTAATGTTTAGATTTATGTTTTGTGAGACTTTTTCTCTTTTCGCGCCACTGCTGTTATAAAATGTATTAAACAACAACAAAACAAACAAAAAACACATGTCACTGCACAGCGGAAGAAAAGATAAGCCGCCGACATTTAAATGACTACTAGAAAAACGATGACACATCTCCATCTATGGGGGAGGACCGCTCAAATGCTCAAGTGATTAGTGTAATCTCTTAACAAACAGCAACAGACTTTAGTCAAAAATAATAATAAGGAAAAACAAAACAAAAGGGGAACTCTCGTAACACGCTTGGGACAGACATCAATCGTTAAACAACCACAATTCTAAAATATTAAAAAGAGAAAGCGACAGCATCGAATGACAACAAATGTTTTCTTTTATAAAAATCATTTCCGCACCGCACTGAGACTATGACAGACACTTAGATTTAAAGGACTTGCGTGTGTGACATGAGGAGATAATCGTAGGCATAGATTAAGTTATTGTATGCAAAATAGTCCTTGGAAAATTGAAATCTTTGTATCCCAAAAAACCGACAGTGGCTTGATGGTTAGAACTCGCGACTATCGGCTACAAAAATTAATCAAATAAATAGGTCACAACGTTAATAACAAAATTATGTTACTAATTTCTTAAAATTTTTTTTATATTTCGGCAATTCCATTGGTGCGGGTGTGCCCATATTACTCACATTTTTGGTTATAATTCATTAATATAAAATTAAAAAAAAAAAACTGTGATTACCTAGAAAGTTTAATTTGAAAACGTTTAGTGACAGGTGGACGCTGAATGAACTTGAATTCTGCTTAGACTGACCCTTAGACGACTGCGACGGGTGGGACCTTAGGAATATGAACTTTTTCAAAATTATGACTTTCAGGATGAATTATTGAAGATTTTCCGGAGAATTATCTCTTCTTAATGACTCAGTAAAAAAAACTCAAAAAGTTTGGAGATATTAAAGTTTTTATTGCGTTCAATTATATAACAAACATAAGGTAAACATAAAGGGTTTTTCGATGAGAGGTGTTATTGTGAATAACCAGCTATTTTGGTAGCTGTCACTTTTGAAGCTTTTATTCTTTGACATTTGACAAGAAGAAACTACGCCATTACTAAAAATGGAACGATACACGCTTCAACAACGCATTGAAATTATTAAAATTCCCTACGAAAATTGTGAAAATCTTGCAGTCACAGTTCGCAAAACTAAAGCATTTTTTGGACGTCGTGAAGCACCTTTTCGGACCGCAATAGCGAAATTGGTGTGAATATTCGAGCTGTTGGGACAAGTTAGTGATGTATAGACTAAAAAAACGTGCCCGTAGCTCAAGAACAACTGAGAATATTGCTGCTGTATGCAAAGTGATGAAGAAAACTCAGGTTTGTCAATTCCTCGTTGTTCTTTAGAATTGGCATTCCACAAATGACATTAAACCGTATTTTGCATAAAGACTTGGGTCTTTAGACTTATAAAGTTCAGTTAACACAAGAACTCAAGCCGGCCGATCATCAACAACGTCGTGTCTTAGCTGATTGTGTCCTTGATATGCATGAAAATGATCCGGAATTCCATCGAAAAATCATCTTGACTGATGAGGCCCATTTTCACATCGGTGGCTACGTCAACAAGCAACAGCCCACCGTCGATTCAAGACCTCAAAGATAAAATTCGTGAGGCTATCGAGGACATGGGGCAGCCACTTTGCGATTTGGTTATGGAAAATTTCATGAAAAGGATATGAGTTAAATGTCCTAAAAATTAAAAATATCAATATTTTTTAAAAATATAGGCTTAAAATGCACTTTAAGTCTCCAGGTTGCAGCAATGTCAAAATAATCAATGCTCATGCATGAATTCCTGTTTGTGTAGTTTTTAATAAGTAAACAATTTTTATCTCGTTTGTCCAGTTTTTCACTATCATCATTTAAAAAGTAGAAAGACTTTTGGTCCAGTCGGCAGAAATTAAATATATCGATATTTTCTAAACAGGATAAGATAGGATTTCAATTTAAGCATTTTTGTGATGCATGATCAACCCAGAATACAGTGGCATTTACACTTTTTATCGTTATTTTCATGCAAAGTAAAGTTTAGCTTCAAGCCTGCAGTGATATGCTTAAAATCAAAAAAATTACCATTTGTAGTGCCCTCTTAAAAAATGTGTAACTCTCCCTCTTATCACCCAATTTTTATAAACGATGACTTGGTTTGCTCGGGGAAGTCCAATCTTTATACTCAATTTATGAAATTAAATTTATTTTAGCGATTTATATTTTTTATAAATTTTTTTATCAATTTAAAACCGTGATTTTTGCACATAAAAATTAGTTTTTTAAACTTAAAATGCTCCTACCATCAAAACTACTCAACCGAAGTTAAAAGTTTGTATAGAAATGTTTTAGGGGAGCACACTACCTTTAATTGGAGACCACTGTTGTTCAAATCATTGGACCCGTTCACGAATTATTCTTCAATAAGCAGATGCATCTCATGAAAAATTTGCAAAATAATTCAAAAATTCATATCTTGAAAACTAATCAGAGGAAAATTTTTTAAATCTCATATTCGTATTTCGGAGGCCGAAATCTATAGAAAAAAATTATTTATAACTCTGCAGCTCACAAAAAACAAAGATTTGTAAACTGGTGCAATTGGCGTGATACATTCACGTGCGCTGCCTTCTGGAACCAGCAGTTGCAGGAAGTGTTCTCTCCAAATATGAAGCACACTCTGTGTATCTGTGACCAGATTTCCAACCTTGTCCTTACAGGAGGGGAGCCCATTACCGTAGCCTTTTGCTCTTACTTTCTGCTAAAATTTTTGGGACTCACCCCTGTGTCTGGCATGTCGGTATGAAGGCTGAATTTATCGATCGATGGACCAAGAACATCTTTAATTCCTATTTTTGCATTAAAGTTTCCCAGAACAATTTTAAAGTCGTGGCCAGAGCAGCGGTCGTATGTTTCCTCCAGGCGCTCGTAAAATGCATCTTTAATCTCATCGTCTTTATCTTCCGTCGGGGCATGAGCAAAAGTCAGCGTGATGTAGAAATATTTTGCTTGATGCGGATTGCGGCTATTCGATCACTAACAGGGTTGAATCGCGAGACAAGATGTCTGAGTCTCTCGCCAACTACAAGTCCACATCTGAAATTCGTGCTCTTCGGTATGGCAGCTGTAATAGATCGTTGTCCTGTCTATCTCATCTCCTGGATGGCAGTGATGTCAGCCGTATATTTTTTGAGGACATCGGCCAGT